>JAJOZX010002219.1:190000-675000 GCA_023014485.1 Bathynomus jamesi
GATAATTCTTTAATTTTTAATTTTTAATTTTTATTTTTACTTCTCTGTTTATTGCATATATATATATATATATATATATAATATATATATATATATATATATATATCCCCGCAAGGGGGTTCTAAGCTCGTGCTCTTGAGTGCTCTTTGTGCTCGTTTGTACGTGCTTGTTCCTGGAGGTTTCACGTGCACCCTCCCGGCCCTAGCACCCAAGGATGATGGGGCTCGACCCTGCAGTCCTTGGTCTTTTTCCACTTCGACTGTCCCCTCCACCCTTTCTTTTTCCTCTGTCTTTCCTCTCACTTTTTCTTTTTTTTCCGCTGAGATATGCCTTTTAAATAGAGGCGAATCGGTTCTTCCTGAACTAAAAAAAAAAAAAAATATATATATATATATATATATATGTGTGTGTGTGTGTATATATATATATATATGTGTGTGTGTGTGTGTGTGTGTGTGTGTGTGTATGTGTTATTTATTTTTTTATTTATTTTTTTTTTCCTTCTGTAACCTATATATAGGCTGTTACCCTTTTATGTACTTCAGTGTTCCTGAGGATGTCATTAGACGAAAGCGCTTGAGCACCATTTTGTGTTTCCTTTCCTTCATGGTTTTATTCATCATAAATATTTTTCACGTGTTACTTTCGTGAAATAATTTTCATATATATACATATACACAGGGTGTCCCGTAAGTCTGGAAACATAGGGCAAAATGATAAAAATGGCAATAAAAACACTGAAGAGACTTTTGGGGACTGTTTGTGAAATGAGTGAGGATGGTAGCGGCTGTGTCATCATCAGTGGATGTCCTCGGAGGTCCACTGCATGGTTTATCTCCTATGGATCCCGTTTCCCTGAACTTTGCTACAAGTTTGCCGACACAGCTGTGTGTTATCAGCGAGTGGTCCAGATGCAATCTGTTAAATTCCTCAGCAACCTCCCTCTGACTCCGATTCTCTATGAACAGAATTACCTGGATGCGTTCTTCCTTACTCAAAGACATCATGGGCACTTGCATAAATGGAAAAACATGAATTACTTATTTTGCCCTATGGTTCCAGACTTACGGGACACCCGTATATATATAAATGCAAAAAACTTCACTTTTTTCTACGTGAAGGTCAAAATATGAAAATAAAAACCCACTCTAATAGACAGAGTTTATTTCCACGACAGTTTCGACGCCCACTGGCATCTTCCTCAGGTGGATACAGAAACACGAATGAACCAAAACAAGAGGGAAAAACAGTCCAGGGACTGACCATTAAGAAATTCGCACCTAGGTTAGATCCCATTCTCCCGACACCGGAAGGGCATTTTCATTAAGTACATTCGCACAAATTTAAAACTATCTTCCTGTTCTAAACATACAGATTCTATTATTTTTTTTATTTTTTACATAATTATTACATTTATTATTAAATTTATTACATTTAATATTGGCATAATTATTTATTACAGAAATTATAAATTTATTATTACATTGGTTATTACATTGGTGTTTATTATACAGAACTTAAACCGAAAAACGAATGAAAAAAGCCGATTAGGAAACAATCCAGAGACCATTAAGAAATTCGCACCTAGGTTAGATACCGTTCTCCCGACACCGGAAGGGCATTTTATTACAGGGTCTGCTTATAAGTACATTCCCACAAATTAAAACTATCTTCTTGTTCTATACATACAGATTCTAATATTTTGACATAATTACTGCATTTATTATTGCATTTACATTTTTTAACAGTTATTATTATTACCTTTACCCTAATTATTAAATTTATAATTACATCTGTTGCATTTATATTTATTTCCACATTTATTACTTCCATTATTACATTTACTAAAAGCGAGTAAGGAAACAATCCAATCCAGACACATTTAAGAAATTCACACTTAGGTTCGAACACGTTCCCACGACTCCGTAAGGGATTTTTTGACCAAGAATCTCATTAAAGTGTCTAACTTATAAGTACCTTCGCACATTGATGATGTACTTAGTTTTTTAGATAGAAAATTGCCAACATGTAACGTAGAACTAGGCATGCCCACATCTGTATTTTTAGAACTGATAAAACTCTGTGTCACCAATAATACCTTCTCCTTCGGTGAAGAATTTTATTTGCAACGTTTTGGTATGGGAATGGGGTCCCCTTTATCCCCAATACTGAGTACATTATACATGGAATATTATGAGTCGGAATTGTTGCAAACAATATGTCCCAGGAATCTAATTTGGTTTCATTATGTAGATGATATTTTCTCATTTTGGCCTGACCACTGGAACAACTTTGACACTTTCTTTCAGTCATTAAATAATCTTGTTCCCTCTATTAAATTTAAATATGAATGGGAGAACGACAAACAATGACCTTTTCTAGATGTTTTGGTCATTAACGAAAGCGGAAAGCCCAATTTCACGATCTATAGAAAACCTACTCATTGTAATTATTACATTCATTATTTTTCATATCATGATGAAGGGGTTAAAAGCTCATTATTTCTTCCATGTTTCTAAGAGCACTCAGGATTTGTAGCCCACATTTGCTGGACCCGGAAAATTCAAAGATTTGGAACATTTTTAAGGATTTAAAATATCCCGAGTGGTTTATCAGAAAAGCGTATTTTAAGGCCAGAAAATCTTTTTATGCCCCTCGGGAACCTTCAGTTAACCAAAAACAATATGTGAGTTTGCCTTACATTGCCAGCTTAGAAAGAGTAAAACCGTTGACGAAAGATTTTGTTTGCTTTGGCGTTCAAATATTCATCTACCATTAAAAGTAAATTGGTTAGGAATAACATTGCAAAAGAGGAACAAGCCTGTGTCTACAGCATTCCCTGTAAAAGTTGTGATTTAGTATACGTGGGAGAAACTGGAAGAAATATTGAAACCCGTATTAAAGAACACAAATATGCCTTCAGAAGTTGTAATACTAATAATGCCATTTTTTGTCACGCCAGCCAAAATAATCATGCTATAGATTGGGAATCAAGTAAGGTACATTATAAATGTAATAATTATATCAAAAGAAAAATAATAGAATCTGTGTGTATAGAAAAAGTAGATAATTTTAATTTGTGCGAAGGTACTTATAAGTTAGACCCTTTAATGAGATTCTTGGTCAAAAAATCCCTTACGGAGTCGTGGGAACGTGTTCAAACCTAAGTGTGAATTTCTTAAATGTCTCTGGATTGGATTGTTTCCTTACTCGCTTTTAGTAAATGTAATAATGGAAGTAATAAATGTGGAAATAAATATAAATGCAACAGATGTAATTATAAATTTAATAATTAGGGTAAAGGTAATAATAATAAATGTTAAAAAATGTAAATGCAATAATAAATGCAGTAATTATGTCAAAATATTAGAATCTGTATGTATACAACAAGAAGATAGTTTTAATTTGTGGGAATGTACTTATAAGCGGACCTTGTAATAAAATGTCTTTCCGGTGTCGGGAGAACGGTATTTAACCTAGGTGCGAATTTCTCAATGGTCTCTGGATTGTTTCCTAATCGGCTTTTTTCATTCGTTTTTCGGTTTAAGTTCTGTATAATAAACAACAATGTAATAACCAATGTAATAATAAATTTATAATATCTGTAATAAATAATTATGCAATATTAAATGTAATAAATTTAATAAATGTAATAATTATGTAAAAAAAAAAAAAATAATAGAATCTGTATGTTTAGAACAGGAAGATAGTTTTAAATTTGCTCGAATGTACTTAATGAAAATGCCCTTCCGGTGTCGGGAGAATGGGATCTAACCTAGGTGCGAATTTCTTAATGGTCAGTCCCTGGACTGTTTTTCCCTCTTGTTTTGGTTCATTCATGTTTCTGTATCCACCCGAGGAGGATGCCAGTGGGCGTCGAAACTGTCATGGAAATAAACTCTCTATTAGAGTGGGTTTTTATTTTCTGTATATATATATATATATATATATATATATATATATATATATATATATATATATATATATATATATATATATATATATATATATATATATTATATGAAAATTATTTCATGAAAGTAACACACGAATAATATTTATGATGAAAATAACACAAAGGAAAAATTTGTTTGCTGCTCCTAAAATTTTTATTTTTCTTTTTTTTTTTTGTGACCTATATAGTCTCAAACTTATTTATTTCAGTGTTCCTGAGGATGTCATTAGATGAAAGCACTTGAGCACCATTCTGTTTCCTTTTTCCTTTGTGGTTATTTTCATCATCATATATATATATATATATATACACAGTATATATGATGAATAAAACCACGAAGGAAGAGAAAAACAGAATGGTGCTCAACAAAATGTTGATGAAGTAGAAAACATTCTTCAGTTGGTAGAGTGTAGTCCTACTACTAGCTCATGAAGAATTTCTACACATCTCGGTGTACCACACACAAGAGCATAGCAAACATTATGTGAGGAAGGCTTGCATCCATATCATGTACAGTGTGTACAACACCTTCAACCAGGAGACGCTGCCATGCGACTGGAATTTTGTCATTGGGTAAATGCTAATCGCCAATTGCTTCAATTAATACTGTTCAAAGATGAAGCTACTTTCACCTGTGATGGTGCTATCAACAACACTCATAACTCTCATCGGTAGTCAGACAAAAATCCAAATGCCACTGTGGAAACAAATTTTCAACATCACTTCTCTGCCAATGTGTGGTGCAGTATCATCAATGATCAGCTGATTGGCCCTGTTACTTTAGAGAATCATCTTACAGGACAAAGTTACCTAGAATTGCTGCAAAATGAATTGCCAGGACTATTGGAGGATGTTCCTTTGGCTACACGTGCTGGTATGTACTTTCAGCATGATGGCGCTCCTCCACATTCTACCCATCTGGTGATGCAATACCTAAATCAAACTTTCCCTGGTCAATAGACCAGCCATGGTGGTCCTATTCAATGGCCACCAAGGTCTCCAGACCTCTCTCTGTTAGATTATTGTTTGTGGGGGTGGATGAAGAGTCAAGTTTACAAAAGAAAGGTGGATACATGAGATCAACTGCTCGCGCACATTTTGGATGCTGCTGCCCGCATAAAGGAACATCAAGATTAACTCAGATGAACAACATGCGATCTTCGCACATGAGTTGCAAAGTGCATTGAAGTTGATGGTGGGATTTTCAAAAATGTATTGTAAACTAACAAATTTGTCATTTCTGTATCTGATACCTTTCAAAATGCCAATGTTTAAACATTAAATGTTAGAAACAGTAATTGGTTTCTCTTTCTTGATTACCATCTACAATGCTTTTGTATTTGTAGATTCAAACAGCTCTATCTCTGTAACCATTCAGAATTAGACACATGTTCATATAAACTTTTTTTCTCACAATGACCGATACCATCACCTCCCAAAGTATTGACCTTTCCTCCTGAAACACCCTGTGTGTGTGTATAAACTGTGTATATATGTATATATATATATATATATATATATATATATAATATAATTATATATATATATATATATATATTATATATATATATATGTATATATATATGTATATATATATATGGGAATGAACTCAGAATGGTCCCCTGAGTTTTTTATGATGCACACAGACCGTGCATGGAACAAGGAACTCTTCTGGGATAATTAAATCCACTATAGTCTGAATAAGTAATGGTAAATGACAAATACCATAGTTTTTCTTTTTCATGATGCTAGCCCGACGTGGTATTTGTCATTTACCATTACTTATTCGGACTATAGTGGATTTAATTATCCCAGAAGAGTTCCTTGTTCCATGCACGGTCTGTGTGTATCATAAAAAACTCAGGGGACCATTCTGAGTTCATTCCCATCTTGAAACAGACATGTTATGTGCCTTGAAAAGTGGACGCTCAATTCTGCCAGTTGAGGTTTAAGTTTTGGTTTTTGGCTAAAAATATAATAGTTACCCCTTTTTCTTTGATGTATTCAATCTGACGTGAAGGCAGCGAGTCTTTTGCTTATATTGAGGTTCTAAATGTAGCAGGGCTGGCTGCTTTAAACCCTAGATCCATGTCCCAAAGCTGGATCCTGTCTGCTTTGCAGATAGCTGGTGAGGGAAGCTATATTTATGGGGCCTCTTTGCGAGTGACCCATTGCCCACGTCGGGCTAGCATCATGAAAAAGAAAAACTATGGTATTTGTCATTTACCATAACTTATTCAGACTATAGTGGATTTAATTATCCCAGAAGAGTTCCTTGTTCCATGCACGGTCTGTGTGTATCATATATATATATATATATATATATATATATATATATATATATATATATATATATGAATAGAAACGACATAAGTGTTAAGGAACGTTTCTGCACACGAGGAGGAGAGATAACGTGCAGAAACGTTCCTTAACACTTATGTCGTTTCTATTCATTTATATACTGCGCGGTCATTGCAGTTATATGCGCATATTCACGATTTGCGAGGGTGCCCTCTCAGGGCATTGGTTTCTGCCCTATGTGGGAGAATTTCGATTTGTGATTGAGTGAGGTCCGTAGCATAATGGTAGAGCGTCCGACCGGCAATTGGAAGGCCCTGGGTTCGATTCCTGGGCGGTTCGCCTCATTTTTCATTATTCGTTATCTCTCCTCCTCGTGTGCAGAAACGTTCCTTAACACTTATGTCGTTTCTATTCATTTATATACTGCGCGGTCATTGCAGTTATATGCGCATATTCACGATTTGCGAGGGTGCCCTCTCAGGGCATTGGTTTCTGCCCTATGTGGGAGAATTTCGATTTGTGATTGAGTGAGGTCCGTAGCATAATGGTAGAGCGTCCGACCGGCAATTGGAAGGCCCTGGGTTCGATTCCTGGGCGGTTCGCCTCATTTTTCATTATTCGTTATCTCTCCTCCTCGTGTGCAGAAACGTTCCTTAACACTTATGTCGTTTCTATTCATTTATATACTGCGCGGTCATTGCAGTTATATGCGCATATTCACGATTTGCGAGGGTGCCCTCTCAGGGCATTGGTTTCTGCCCTATGTGGGAGAATTTCGATTTGTGATTGAGTGAGGTCCGTAGCATAATGGTAGAGCGTCCGACCGGCAATTGGAAGGCCCTGGGTTCGATTCCTGGGCGGTTCACCTCATTTTTCATTATTCGTTATCTCTCCTCCTCGTGTGCAGAAACGTTCCTTAACACTTATGTCGTTTCTATTCATTTATATACTGCGCGGTCATTGCAGTTATATGCATATATATATATATATATATATATCCCCGCAAGGGGGTTCTAAGCTCGTGCTCTTGAGTGCTCTTTGTGCTCGTTTGTACGTGCTTGTTCCTGGAGGTTTCACATGCGCCCTCCCGGCCCTAGCACCCAAGGATGATGGGGCTCGACCCTGCAGTCCTTGGTCTTTTTCCACTTCGACTGTCCCCTCCACCCTTTCTTTTTCCTCTGTCTTTCCTCTCACTTTTTCTTTGTTTTTCCACCGAGATATGCCCTTTTAAATAGAGGCAAATCGGTTCTTCCCAAACTTAAAAAAAAAAAAAAATATATATATATATATATGCAAATAACTGCAATGACCGCGCAGTATATAAATGAATAGAAACGACATAAGTATTAAGGAACGTTTCTGCACACGAGGAGGAGAGATAACGAAATAATGAAAAATGAGGCGAACCGCCTGGGAAACGAACCCAGGGCCTTCCAATTGCCGGTCGGACCAATGAAATTGGACAAATATTTTAAAAACACTTTTATTTATGTTTATCATGTTTAATATGTTAAAAATGTATAAATTTCTAAATTTTTTTCATAATTTTATTTTCATAATTTTTTCATTATCTGGTCCAATGAAAGA
This sequence comes from Bathynomus jamesi, assembly GCA_023014485.1. Lineage (NCBI taxonomy): Eukaryota > Metazoa > Arthropoda > Malacostraca > Isopoda > Cirolanidae > Bathynomus > Bathynomus jamesi. The sequence continues at coordinate 197,844 of JAJOZX010002219.1, forward strand.
CCGTCTGAAGTCATAGAATGGCAAAGAGACTCTCCAAAAGTTAACGTGTGGCTTGGAATTACCAAATCCAAAATTTATGGCCCATTCTTCTTTGCGGAAGCAACTGTAACAGGTACCGTCTACCTTGATATGCTTCAGCAGTTTCTCGAACCACAGCTTCTTGATGATGGCATTCTTGATAATGTTGTGTTTCAACAAGATGGAGCACCATAAATTTTGGATTTGGTCATTCCAAGCCACACGTTAACTTTTGGAAAGTCTCTTTGCCATTCTATGACTTCAGACAGTCTTTCATTGGACCAGATAATGAAAAAATTACGAAAATAAAATTATGAAAAAAATTTAGAAATTTATACATTTTTAACACACATTAAACATGATAAACATAAATAAAAGTGTGTTTTTAAAAAATTTGTCCGATTTCATTGAAATAGATAGTTAATTCTGGGACACCCTGTATAATTATAAAACTGTAGAATGTATACTTACATAATTTTATTGGGGTGACATCAAGTCTTGTCTAGCTGCTCTCTTTTAAAGTATGCTTCTTGAACATTCATGCACTTAGATGAAGATTTTTGTGGTGAAGGTTCAGGTGTACAGTACCACTTCCTGAACTTTCTTTCTTGCTGAATAACTGTTGTGTTTCATCATTTTTATTGATTTTCTTCAAAAAGTTTGTACAAACTTTTGATGAATGACTGAAGCCATCCATGTACAGGATCACTATTTTCAATAACATGATTTGGGAGTGATCTCAAAGCACTCACAATAACTTTTTTGTGTTTTGAATGGATTACAGCAATGATAGGTATAGTCTTTACATTTAGTTGCCATTTTCTATTTAGTACCATACATAGCTATCTATGTCCTGTGAATTTCTGCAAAGAAAAATATTTCCTCAATATATGCCTCTATAAGCTAATTATTTCACAATGTACACAATAAACAAGAGCACAGAACACTTTTCTTCTTAAGCACACTTCCTTTGATTACTCAATAGTATTTAACACTAGTTGTGTTCACTTTTGATTCAGGCTATCTTTATTAATTAATGTTTTTCAGTAAAGTTACCACCACTATTCAAATCTCAAAACACTTAGTTTACACCTAAATACACATCAATTTCTTAAATGCCACTTATACAGATAGAGTTTGGGCTTAATCTGATATGAAAATTTTAAAAAATCCATTGAGGTAGGGAGTAAAACCCCCCCTTTAATAATACAAATTGTCACAATTTTTTTACTCCTTAATTAAGCTGCTATCCATGTCTATCTATACTCATTTAATATTTGACAAATTACCTTTCAAATGCAATTTGAATCATTCTTCTATCTCAATTAGGGGCTAAGATATGGTAATTTGAAATTGGGGGATCCCTGAGAACCCCCCAAAGTTGGAAGGGCCATAACTTTTGAACCGAAAATCTGAAACTTGAAATTTCTGGTTTTTTGGTACTGTATAGACAATGCTATACAACAAATTATAGGACAATTGGAAGGGGTGTGGTGTTAAGCACTGCATGATCTGTCCTGGAATTACCCTATTTCCAAGCCTTTATACTTATTCTGAACCAAATCCTGCTTCCATTAAAGATATGCAAACATTGTCCCCTTATTCAAATGAGGTAACAGAGCAATGCCTAAGAATTATCAGCCAGTAGCACTCACTTCTCCCTTTATAAAGTGCTTCAAGTGGGAAATTAGAGGCAAAATTGCTTGCTATTTATGAGAAAAGGGGTTATTTGATCCAAACCAACATGATTTGAGAGCTAGATCATGCCTATCACAGTTATTAGACCACAAGGAGAAAATACTAGAAACACTGTGTCAAGGACAAAACATAAGTGTAATATACATTGATATTGCTAAAGCCTTTGATAAATGTAATCATGGAAATATACAATAGCACAAAAGCTTAAGAATACAGGACTAACTGGAAAGCTAGGACAATTTTCTGACTCAAAGCACACAAAGAGTGGTAATAAATGGAGTCAAATCTGAAGTCTCAGAAGTCAAGAGCTCTGCCCCACAAGGTACAGTATTAGCTCCCTTGATATCTGCAATTTTTAAAAAATTGCAGATATCAATGACAGTATTATATTGTTTTGTGGATGGCACAAAGATATGCAAGGAAATATCAAATGAAGGTGACAAAAAATTACAAAATGACAGTGAAACATTATTCAAGTAGGGAGAAGACAACAATATGAAGTTCAATGAAGAAAAATTCCAACTTTTAAGATATGGTAATAACAAGGTGCTACAGAATAGTGTACAAAACTCTGCCAGCCAAACAGATAACACCAAACCCAAAAGTCAGGTATCTGAGAACTTTGTAAGTTGTTTTCTTACTAATAACTGATTTTATATAATTCAACTACACTGATTTTGAATAAGGTGTCCATTTTTTTTCTATCATGTAAGGATTTTCTGCAAACTGGAAGGGAAAAACAACAACATAAATATTATTTATTTCAATTTACATTACGTACCTATTTTGCTTTGTTATACTAATTACAAATACAAACAACTTTAAAAAGAAAGAAGACTATTAATGTCAATTATATCTCTATAGTAATCTTTATTTGTTCTGAGGTTTCTTGCGAGATCTTTGCCTTTTAGTCTTGAATGTATGTGCTGTTCCTTTTCTTTTATGTAATAATTCTAGAGTATCCCATTTCAACATCTAGCAGTAATCAGCCATCATGCTGATGTCCCACCTTCCCTGATATCTCTTCTCCATTTCTTTGATATCTTGGTGAAACCAAGCATTTATGGGCAGTTTTTAATCAAAATTTAATAAAAATTACTTACATATGTAATATGACATTTTGTGAAAAATCTGTACATGGTGAAAAATGAATATTTTTGGAATCAGTGTGCAAAAATTACTATATATGTAATAAAATATTTTGGACAACAAAACCATTGCAGGCCTGTGTAATGTCATCAGATGCAGAATTTAGAGAGCATCATAACATTAAAATCACAATAGGTAGAAAAATAAAGGGATTATCTGGAAGAGCTTCCACAGCAGAAAAGCAAACCTCATGCTAAAATTATGGAAGAGTCAAGTCCTACCAATAAATGATTACACTGGATAACAAAAAAAAAAACTTTTTTGTCACATGAAAAAAAATTGGTGGATCTTATAGGTTTTTTACCACTGAGTTAAAAAAAATTACCTCAAAATTTGTCTATCACCCACCAATAATGAGTAAATCAAAAATAAAATTTGGAATAATTTATAGATGTAATAGCAATATCAAAGTAGAAAATACATATTGAACTTGCCAAAAATGTAGCTACTGATGATTTACGCTTGTATTTCACCTCTGGGCCATCCCTTGACAATGTCCAGCAGTAGTCAGCCAACATGCTGGGGCTCCACTTGCCCTGGTATCACTTCTCCATCGTGGATATTTGTTGATGAAAGCATTCCCAATGCTCATCACTAACATCACCTAAGTTAATTGGGAAGAAGTTGAGATGCGAGTCAAGAAAATGAATTTTCAATGACATGTTGCACCCTATAACTTTGTAGGCCTTGAGAAGTACTTCAACAAGTGACTCGTAAATTTTTGGCCTTGAAATTTCTGAAGAAATTTGTGGTCACTGCTTTAAATGCTCTTCAAGCTGCTCCTTCAACTTCACTTAAAGTTTCATCAAACTTGCTCTCTCTTGTGATTTCTCTAATTTGTGGGCCCACAAATATCCCTTCTTTGATTTTGACCTCGCTGATCCTCAGAAATTTCTGTTTCATGTAGAGAAGCCCACTGCCATTTTGATCATAGCCTTAACAAAATTTCTCATTAAACCAAGTTTAATATGTAGTGGTGGCAAAAAAACCCTTTTTTTGGAGTAACCAGAGGTGGACTGGTGACATTTTTATGCCCTGGGATCAATGCTTGTCGAGGTGGCCATTGTTTATTTGAGTAATGACTTTCCCATGCTCAGCTGTCCCATTCACAGAGGAAACAACAGAATTTCATATAACCCAATTGTAAACCAAGGAGAAACACAATCACTTTTAAGTCACCACAGATATACCAAGAGTATTTATCATATTGGATATGTTTCACAAGCAGGTGCATATTGTCGTATGATTCTTTCATATGAATGGCATGTGCTGTTGGAACTGAAGGGTATTTATTTCCATTATGGAGTAACACAGCTTTGAGGAATCAATAAATAGGCACCATTCATTTGGATCATATTGTTGGCCAAGGGTTTCCATGAGGGAGTCCACATTATTACAGTACACTAAATTGCCTTCTTGAAAAAAAAAAAAAAAGGGTAGAAAGTCTCTTTGATATGTGTGGTAAACAGATATCTTAGTGCCTTTTTCTAGAAGATTCCAATCTTTCAACCTGGAAGCCAAAAGTTCAGATTGATCTTTTGACAATTTCAGATCACAGACAAGATTGTGAAGCTCTGTCAATGAACAAGATGGTTCAAACATTGGATCAACATCATCCATCAGTAAACAATGATGAGCTTTGTCATTACATTGTACATCAATTTCATTTTCATCATCTGAACTCCATGTTTCTGGTGGCCTTGATACTGTCAAATGTTTATTATGTAAAACAGGCCTTATGGCTAATGGTAAATTTAGGTATTGTACTGTATGTTTAGATTTTGCAGTAATGCCTAATATATTTGTTAAGCAGAAATAACAATCTGTTAAATGGTCTTTTGGCTCTCTCCATATCATTCGGAACAGCAACTAGCATTTGATGAGACCCATTTAGCCAGCCTGTCAGAAGTCTTAAACACATAATAAGCATATATGAGGTGCCCACATCTTGTCCTGATCCCCTACCTTGCAACCAAAATAAAGTTTGTATGCTTTTTTGACAAGAGGGGTGAAATTCACCTTTGAGATTTAAAAGTTAACTCTCTGCACACATAACAAACAGTTTGGATGGTTGACACACTTATATGGCATTCTGTCATGAAACAATACAAATGCACTGACACAAAAAATAATTAACCCTTTAACACTGGGTATGGATGTGATCCAGAGCCAGATTTAGACGTGTGGAGGCCCTGGGCAGCCTCCATGTGGAGGCCCCCCTACCTTAGGGGAAGACATAATTGAAGTCATCCATAAGATTCATAATATAATTAACATACATACACTTTCAAAACATTGTGCACTCTTGTGTCTGTCCATTCCACTCATTTCTGCAAAAAATGAAAGCCTCAGGTTACTCGGGTATTCCATTATAGTGAGAGTAGGCCTAAAAGAGTAATAAAAACAAAATAATAATCAGTACACAACAAATAGTAATTGGTAAAAGTTTATGTACTACAGTGGTATTGGATGCGCATGTTTTTTTGTTGATCATCTATCGGGTTTTTCTAGTTTTGGGTTTTTTTCTATTTTGATAATGGCTTGTCAATATGTGGAGGCCCCCAAGATATGGAGGCCCATGGGCAGCTGCCCACTTTCCCCACTCCTAAATCCGGCCCTGATGTGATCAATAACCCTACTGTGTGCAAAAAACCTGAAAAAATAAATGTCAAGAATAATTTTTTAGTGATTTTATGAGTCATTTTAAGCCTCAAACAAAGGTGGGAAAGGTAAAGCATCCATAGATGTTGACCATTGTTTGTGGAAAAACCTAAAACATCAATTGATATTGACTGGTGTTCTATAAGAGAACATCGATGTTGACTGGTGTTCTATAAGAGAACATCAGTAGATGTTGACCAGCATTTAAGGGTTAAGGAAAACCACAAATAAAATACAAAATGTTCATTGAGTGAAATCAAGTGAGTAACTGACAAATGAAAGTCAACAGTGACGTGCAGCAACTTATAAGCAGAGGAGGAGCAAGGGGCAGACCCTACCTGCTTCCTATTCTGACTCAAATCCTATGTAATGTAAATTCGTGTCACTCTAAAACTGCAGGTGGTAGAAAAATTTTGTTTTCATTTCCATAATCAATGTAAAAAATTACAAATAGTTCAAGTAAAAATGTGTGTGACAAAAACTTTGTTGACCAGTGTTATTGCTCAATACTCACAAGCCCATAGAGAAAATGAGACATTGCAAACATAGGAAGACTATGTAAACTAAATCTGTACTCCCTGGAAAGAAGAGAGAGGTACACCATAATCTACATATGGAATATGATTGAAAAACTGGTACCAAACCTCAAACTAAACCCAATTACCATCCAAACAACATTGGAAAATAGGAAAGGTAGAATGTGTAGTGTTTCCAAATTAAAGGCCTGACAAGGGACCTCTTCAACACTGAAGAAAAATAGCTTTGTTGTCAAGGGGTCAAGACTTTTTAACCAGCTTCCAAAGGACCTCAGGAATGTTACAAGGGTTGAAGTTAGTCTTCTTTTCAAAAGAAGACTAGATGCCTAGCTCAGGATGATACCAGATGAGCCAGGTGTACCTGGTTATGTGCAGGGCAGAGCACAAGAGTAACTCACTCCTCCATCAAGCCAGGCCAAGAGGCAAGGCCACCAGCTTGACCTTTGTGTGAAGAGAGACCAACACACAGAACTGCAACTAGGTTAATGAGGTTACTATTGATTTATCTGATCATTTATTACCTTCAAGAATAGGGTACTGCACTATTTTATAGGATTTATATTCTGCCAATAAAGCTTGTCATTATATATATATATATATATATATATAATACACCTATAAAATAAGAATTATGTCAGAATGACATCAATGTCCCCTCCCACACTTAAACAGACACCAAATACCTTATTCAGAAAATGAACACAAGTGACAGTTTTACAATATTTTTCAATATTTGGTACCAAACCTCAAACTAAACCCAATTACCATCCAAACAACATTGGAAAATAGGAAAGGTAGAATGTGTAGTGTTTCCAAATTAAAGGCCTGACAAGGGACCTCTTCAACACTGAAGGAAAATAGCTTTGTTGTCAAGGGGTCAAGACTTTTTAACCAGCTTCCAAAGGACCTCAGGAATGTTACAAGGGTTGAAGTTAGTCTTCTTTTCAAAAGAAGACTAGATGCCTAGCTCAGGATGGTACCAGATGAGCCAGGTGTACCTGATTATGTGCAGGGCAGAGCACAAGAGTAACTCACTCCTCCATCAAGCCAGGCCAAGAGGCAAGGCCACCAGCTTGACCTTTGTGTGAAGAGAGACCAACACACAGAACTGCAACTAGGTTAATGAGGTTACTATTGATTTATCTGATCATTTATTACCTTCAAGAATAGGGTACTGCACTATTTTATAGGATTTATATTCTACCAATAAAACAGAATAAGAATTATGTCAGAATGACATCAATGTCCCCTCCCACACTTAAACAGACACCAAATACCTTATTCAGAAAATGAACACAAGTGACAGTTTTACAATATTTTTCAATATTTGATAAACTGTCATATTAATATACTTGATTTTTTGTTTAAAAAATATGAACAGAAATTTTGATATTTCAGGTATGATATATTGTACACAACTTTTGAAATTTAATTTTTCATCTAAATTAATGCTAAGCACTGTAACTTCCTTCAACCTTGCAATAGTAGTATTCTCAATTGTTATTAAATAGTTTGTATTTATGTTTTATGGTGATAATCATATAAGATGACTTTGTCAGGCTCAATAAAAGCATGCATCCATTTATACTCATGCTCTAATTGCCTGTTATATCATCTGTACACAATTTAATGTGGTTGAGTTATGAAAATCATTGATGTGAATTAAGAATGGCCCAAGAATAGATCCTTGTGGGGCCTCACTAGTTAGTATTGCCTTGCCTTGTCAGGTAAGTTATCTTATACTGTAATCCAATGTAACTGATCATGGTTTGACAGATACAATTTGAATCAATTGAGGATATTTTCTCTTGTTCCATATATGTGAAGTTTATTCAATAAGATTTCATGCAAAACTGTATCAAATGCTTTTGACAAGTTGAGGAAGGCTAAGGCAGTGTTTTTTGCTGCTTAGGTTTTTAAAGGCATTTTCTAATAGCATGTCTATGACATTTTATGTTGTATGCCCACCTCTAAATCCAAATTGTTTTGATTAGCATTTTGGGTGACAAGTAATTCATGGATACATTTGTTTTGTTGATAAATTGTTTCATTTGGACATTAAAAATTTAATATACAAGACACTTGAAAGAACACAATATGGAAATATTGGTGGTACTCAGATTTCTTCATTTTTTGAAAATGACTGATGTCAGGTAACCTCCCTTAAAACGTATGCATTCATGGAAGTGGAAAAAGAAATTGTCCATAACTTCCTAAAGTGTTTCAGGAGAAATGCAGCATATTTTATCTCCAATTTTTTTTCAGTTCAGGTAATGTTCTTGGTCTAGTCACATACACCTTGGGCTTTAAGTAGCCTTACAAAAAAAAATCTGGAGATGTAAGGTCAGGTGATCAGGGTGGCCATGGAATGTCCCCAAATTTTGAAACATGATTTGGAAATGTCTCTTTGCAACAGTTGCCTTGTTTCACTGCTTGTGTGGCAGGTTGCACCATTCTGTTGAAAGAAAATTTCATTGAAGTCTGGGTTGCAGTGACATAATTCAGGAATGAAAAATTCTCTCAGCATTTCATGGTATTGATCACCATTTGGTCACAGTTTCCCCCCCATTCATTCTCAAAGAAATATGGACCTATTATCCAACATTTGGAGATGGCACACCACACTGTCACTTTCTGGCAGTGTAAACGTTTTTTGTGGATTTCATGAGGATTTGTGTTGGTTCATATTTGACAGTTTTGTTTGCTGACTTACCCTGATAAGTGAAAATGTGCTTCATCTGCCATCATTAAGTTTTTGCCAAAATTTAGGTTACCAAGCAAAAGTCTTATGATAATGTTACACATTGCCAGTCAGCTTTGTTTGTCAGCCAGTTTCAACTGTTGTGTTACTTGCATTTTGTAGGGATACAAACGAAGATCCTTCTTCACAATTATACACACAGTTTCCCTGTTAATGTCTAGCTGTAGAGAATGCCTTCTTACTGACTTCTTTGGGCTCTGTTGGACTGCTTCTCTCTCTCTCTTTCAATTGTTTCTTCAGTTCTTACTGTTTTCCTTTGCCCTGACCTTTATGCATCTGCTACACTACCAGCTGTCCTATGTGCTTTAACATAGTGCAACAGAGAACTCCTTGTCGGACATGTCTGCAAACCAAACTTTGCCTGAAACTGTCTTCAAGCAATTGTTAGAGTAGTTATTGGCAAAAATAAGAGAGCTCCACAATGGCAGCTCTATGCTCCATGCTCTATTTATTCATTTTCAGTTGTGATGGTACAGTTCAACTTTCCAAAGCTTAGTATAGGCAAGGCAACTAACTCCCAAGATTTAACTGAATTTGATCATTATACATTATAACCTCAATTCAACTTTTGACTGTGCAAATGCTACCTATTTGACCAAGCCAATCAGTTGAATGGGAGTGAAACCATTATTCTGCCACCAGATGGCAGGGTAGGCAATCTGGACTTGATTTTGTTGACAGTCATTTGTGCAGCTGAAAACATATATTATTTCTAATGCAAAGTTTTGTCTTCTAATTGCTCTTTTTCTATACTTGAAAACATAACAAAATGGGTGGAAATTGTGTAGTACATATATAGGTGTAGGAAAAAAAGGGTGCATCATTTCCTCAAGGAAGTTAAGAAAATATTTTTAATTGCATTGTTTCTTTAGTCTTAGTTATTTTATACTTCTTAATGATTTAATATTGTTTTCTTAACACTTTAGGTAACATTATTTTATCTTTATATAACATGAGAAAGGACTTAATAATTTTTTTCCCAAGATGCTCGAATGCATCCCCCAGTTATAACATGTAAGTTGGGAAAACAGCTCTCAACATTTGACTGTTCGAAATTCAATCATATTTTGAGGAACTAATCCTGATAAAATCTCAGGAGTCACCTGTATTCAGAATCACTTGGAACAAACAAAAAGACACCACTAATATAAAGAATTGTTTATTATTAAAATGTGTCCATAAATTACTTGGCATCCTGTATATCATATTTGATTAAGAATTTACTAGGTTTATTGTATAGACCAGGGGTCACCAACCTTTTTTTTTGTTCACCACACACTTTTACAATTTTTTGAAAATTAAAAAAGCTTATCACCCACCTTAGATCAAAAAGAATAAATCAATATAATTGATAAAATAAATAATGAAATAAATGTTTAATTACCTTTAATGTGAGCCCACTAGTGGGTGCTACTGCCCAGGTTGGTGACCCCTGGTATAGACTGTATTTGTGACCTTGACTTTTGTTGTAAGACCCTTATTCATGCTTGCAACACATTGTCTTGTGATGATACACATGTGTATAGAGATTCATCAACTCTTAGTGAATGTTTCAAACATTATGCTGTGGACCTCCAGTTTTTTTAATACAGGGAGGGGCCATGGACAACCTCCCCCACTTACAATAGAAGAAGAGAGCCAGAATTAAGGTTCAGGGTTTTTGAGATGCCTGGACATGCTGCATTTGAAAGATAAGAGGTCAAAAACAGGGGGAAAGATGGATTGAAGAAGATTGTTCCAGAGTTGACTGGTTGAGTAGTTGAAAGATTGAGAACATAAATTAACCCTTGCATTAGAGTTGAACAGAAAAGGAATGAGAATGGGTTGAATGTCTGGTACTGCATGTTCACCTGAACCCCCAGAGGCCAGTGGACATCATATGATGTCTAGCTATTTCCTACCACAATACTACCTACTTATAAGATTTTTTTTTTTTTTTTCTGAAATATACCCAGCCTGGGGGGTCAGCCAATTATCAATACCCAGGCATCAGGGGCGGTGGCAGAGCAAGAGTGTCACGGGCCCCAGGGCAAAACTTATTTATGGGCCCCCCCTAAAGCCACTTTTATGCTTGTACTCTGACATGCCTCGAGGGTTGAAAACTTTATTAATTTTAACATTAACTGAGTAACAATAAAGTTTAGTGCAAAAATGGTACTCATGCATATACACAGTGATTCACTATAGTCACTATACACACTATGGAACTGGGTCTGAAATTCTGAATGTTAAATTAAGTCACTCAATTGAGCCTAAATTTCTTACGCACAGACTAACACAAGGCTTTGAAACTGCTTTAGCCTTATAACAACATACCTACTTACTAACTAACACACACAAGCAAAGATTGAAACTGGATTACAATATGATATATTTCATATGATGTTATAACAAAGTGCAGATTTCAAAATATGCCAAAAAAAAAAAAAAAAAAAAACATTTTTGTTTTGAAGCCATTTTTTTGCAATTTTTTTTCAAATAATTGCTTTTTTCTTATAGATATAGTTAATATATAGACAAATAGACATTATTTTTGGGTTTTTTATTTTTAAATAAAAAATGACAATTTTAAGTTTTAACTTTTACCAAGATTAAAAGTCAGCAAATTATTAATTTTCCTTGCCAAGGTGTTATCATTGACCTGGGCCCCGGGGCACTGCCCTGCCTGCCCCTAGCTAGCTCCACCCCTGATCAGGGGCTAAAGGAGGAGGCATGCAGTTAGAGTTGAGAAGAGCAGTCTCTGTTATAATAGTGATAGTAAAGAGAGTGTGAAGCAACACTGTGGTAAAGAGAGAGGAATTGAAGACAGTTGGTAAAAGGCAGGGAATTGATGAGATGAAAAGCCTTTGATTCAATCCAGTCAAGTAGAGCTATGTGGATTGAGCCACCCAACACATGAAAAGCATACTCCATACAGGGGTGGACAAGATGCCTGGACAGAGAGAGCAACTGGGGGTGAAGAAACTGTGGAGGTGGTACAGCACACCTAACCTCTTAGAAGCTGTTTTGGAAAGAGCATATATGATCTTTCCAGAAAAGATCACAAGAAAAGGAAACACCAAGAATGTTAAGAAAAGAGAAAGAATTGAGGTGTGTATTGTTGAAGATAAGGGGATAGTCATGTGGAAGATTGCTACAAGTAGACAGATGAGGGAAATGAGTTTTTGAGGCATTGAAAGCCACAAGGTTTTCTCTGCCCCAAATCAGAGATACTGGAGAGATCAGAGGTCAGGTGCACCATAGCCATCCTACACGAATCATAGAGTGATTGTTGAAAGGGATGTTTTGTGAAGTGAGTTTAGAAGTAGGTGGAATCAATGGCATAGGAGTGGATAGGAAATAAAGTATGATGTAATATATCATTGATAAATAAAAGAAAAAAAAGTGAGGTGACAGGACAGAGCCCTGAAGAACACCACTATTAATAGCTTTAGGAGAACAGTGGCCATCTACAACCATAGATATGGATCAGCCAGAAGGAAAGTCAAAGATGAAGGCAAAGATAGAAGGACAGAAACTGTATTAGAAATTAAAGATTTGTGACAGACTCTATCAAAAGCTTTTGATATGTCTAGCACAATAGCAAAGGTTTCACCAAAATCCTGAAAGGAGGGTGACCAAGAGTCAGATATATATACAAGATCAATATTAGAGTGTCCCTTGCAGAACACATGCTGATAATCTGAAATAAGATTGCAAAAAGAGAGGCATTCAAGAATCTTCCTAACAAGGATAGATTCAAAAACTTTAGAAAGGCAAGAAATCAAAACAATTGGACAATAGTTGGAGGGTTGAGAGTGGTTACTTTTCTTTGGAACAGGGGACATTCCAGGACAAATCACCCAAAAATGAAAAACTTTGTCACCACTCCAACCCAGATTTTAATGAAAATTGACATATGGGGTTCTTCCGGGTGCTGATTTCACTGGTTCAAATAAAAAAGTTCTATGACCCATAGTTTTTGAGATATGGGTCCCAAAAATCTTGGGGGCCCCACTTTACCACCTAACTTTAATGGGCAATAACTCCCAAACATCTTCTTGTAGACCTATAAAACTATACATTTTTAGAATCAGCATGAAGAGATCTATTAAATGATACCACATTCAAATGTGTAGAACAATAATGAGAATTTTCACCCCCCTTTTTTATTTTTGACCCCCACCCCCCTAGACAGTGAAATCCAAAAATATTTTTTTCATTTATTAAACTTCCATTAATTGTTAAAAGATACAAATAATAAAAAATGTGGGTATCAAGTTGCAAGATATTTTAAAAATTATTGAAAAAATATGTACATTGACATTTGTACATTGAAATTTTGACATTTTTATGCAGACTAAAATAGAGAACTACAAATGATATATTTACATCCTATGTATAACTCATATTCACGCACTCTCTCTCTCAAATGTTTGTTAATTATGCTTATTTTTATTACAGATGTGCTTATTTTGAGTCAAATCATATCTTATTTTTGAGATTTACAATTGTGTATTTTTAATGAAAAATGGTTAGATACTGTGATGATCCTTTACAAAAACATGAGAAAAAGATACACAAGGATCTAAGAACCATCAGCCAATCACTTTATGATCGATGTAAATGGAAACTACAAAGGAATACTGTACTATGTAGCAACTGTAGAAAATTATTGACCCAGAGACCAGAGTTGCTATCAACATCACAAAGTGAAGAGTCTGATCACAATCAGTCTTCTGAGAATGTTATTTCAGAAAGCGATGAATATGATCCAAGTATATCAAGTAATGCCAAAGAAGAGGTTTCTCAAGTTCTAGAAAGTCTTGCTGTGACTCCAGTGAAGAAGCGTAAGTATTTAATGATAGGTACTTTTTATATTTATAATTTTTTTATTTATATTATTTATTTATAATGCATTTACTTTCAAGACAGTTTTTCAGCAGTTGCTGAAAAACTTAATGAAATTAATATATTGACATATTAAATTTATTAAACTTATTAAACTTATGAAATTAATATGTTGACATATTAATTATTATTGTCCATATATATCAAATGGAGTCAAATATTTTTATTAATTAAAAAATTTCAGATGGTTTGGGTTCCTCAAGAAAAGAAGCAAAAGCTATTCAAACAATAGAAAAAGCATGTCATTCTTTAAAATGAAAGCTAGAAACAAGTTTAGAAATTAGGATCAAAAGCTACAAAGTTGGATCATGAAACTCAAAGGTATGAATTTTAAAATGATACGCTATTATTAAGTAGGAATATACCTAAACTAAAACTGAAGCATAAAAACAAAATGTAGGTATTCACCTTTGATAGTAGAAACTAGAAGCACAACTCCCTAAAGATTGGAGATCAATGGGCCCATTAAATCATTTGGAATTCATTTGGTCACAAAATAATTTTTTGTTTAATTTGACTCTATCTCAAAGAATGCTCATTTTGTTACACTTGAAATCAATATTATAATCCAAAAAATTTAATATGCACATGTAATGTTTTGTTTATAGCTATTATACATTCACGAATTTGTTTCAGGTCAATGATTCATCTCATGAATGAACTGGTTGAAGCTTTCCATTCTACTGACAGTTATGAGAGGAAACTCAAAATATTGACATTATCTCCATTTACCATATCAAAAACTATAAATCTATTTCAGACAACTGAATATTTAGTTAAGAAAAGCAGAAATATAAAACAAAGACTTGGAATTATTCCTGAAATTGAACCCATGTCAAAAGGAAAAGTAATAACTAAAGGTACTAAAGATTCTGTTCAGAAATTTTTTGAATCAGATGAAATTAGTCATTTGTGCCCAGGTACAAAAGACTGCCTGACTATCAGAAATGAAAGTGGGTATAAAGAATCTGGGCAGAAAAGACTGGTGTTAATGAATCTGAAAGAAGCTTTTAGTCTCTATAAAAATAATCCAGATAGTCCCCAAATTGGCTTCTCTAGTTTTGCCAGCCTTTGCCCCAGACATTGTGTTTTAGCTGGAGCTGCTGGTACCCATTCTGTGTGTGTATGTACATACCACCACAATGTCAAAATACAATTCTCAGCTTTGGGTGTCAAAGATTTGGAATACACAACTCTTATGGAGAAAGCAGTGTGTGATGTCAACAACAGGAATTGCATGATGCAAATATGTAATCTCTGTCCAAAAGAACAAGGTATTAAGAATTTTTTGCTCACTTTTCAAAGTGTTAACACTCCTGAATGTGAGGAAATAAAATATAAACAATGGGTTACTACAGATCGATGCAATATGGTTGAAAAAAACAGAATCTGTAGATGATTTTATAAATTCATTTAGCACAAAAATTGTCAAATTGACACATCATCACTCAATAGCAAAGAATCAAGAGTGCATTTCTAAAAAACTTGAAGAATAATTTAAATAGCCATACAGCTGTAGTTCTTGGTGACTTTTCAGAAAACTACTCATTTGTACTACAGGATGCAGCCCAAGGTTTTCATTGGGAAAATACCCAATGCACAGTGCATCCCTTTGTGTTATATTATAAGGAACCAGAAAGTAATGAAACAAAACATTCAAGTTATTGTTTTTTTTATCTCCAAATACAAAACATAACACTACAATGGTTTATACCTTTTTAAATACACTCATATCTATTATTACAAAATCCCACCTTCATATCAAAAAATTATATTATTTTACTGACGGATGTGCAGGACAATATAAAAATCATTTCAACTTTGTTAACATTTGTAAACATGAAGAAGATTTTGGGCTGGAATGTAAGTGGCATTTCTTTTCCAAAAGCCATGGTAAGAGTGCTTGTGATGGGATTGGGGGTACAGGGAAAAGATCTGTAGCCAGAGTGAGTATGCAGAGAACATTCGCAAATCAAATATTAACACCAGAAGACATGTTTGAATTTTGTTCAAACAACATAAGTGACAGCATAAATTGTTTTTTAATAAATTCTGAAGAAATTGAAGCTATGGAAAAATTTTTAAGTCACAGATATGAAAAAAGTATGCAGCTCACAGGAACACAAAAATTCCACAGATTTGTACCTATTAATGCAAATAACAAAAACATTTGAATTATCTTCTGATGAAGTTGGTGAGGTGAGGATTATAAGCAAAGCTTTTCTGGGTGAAGATAATGTTGAAGTTAATCCGAAAATAGGAAAGTACATAGTTTGTACTTACAATGATCAGAAACGGTTGAGATTTGTACTTTCCTATAATGAGGAATTTGAGGTTAGCTTTTTGTACCCATCAGGATATAGTGTTTACTATTACTTTCCACAAATTAGAGATACATGCCACATATCAAGAGATAAAATTTTAGGTTTATTAAGCACACCAACTTTAAAGCCAGGAACAATGCGTATTCAATATGTTTTCCCAGAAAATTAGTTGAAAAAACTTGTGTAATTATGAATCAACTTGATGTAATATGTGTGTTCAATTTGTATTTCATTAATTGTATCTTTTAACAATTAATGGAAGTTTAATAAATTAATTTTTTTTTTTTTTTCACTGCTTGGGGGGGGGGGGGGGGGGGGGGGGGGGGGGGGGGGGGGCCAAAAAATAAAAAAGGGGGGAAAATTCATTATTGTTCTACACATTTGAATGTGGTATCATTTAATAGATCTCTTCATGCTGATTCTAAAAATGTATAGTTTTATAGGTCTATGGTAGAATGTTTGGGAGTTATTGCCCATTAAAGTTAGGTGGTAAAGTGGTGCCCCCAAGATTTTGGGGACCCATATCTCAAAAACTATGAGTCATAGAACTTTTTTATTTTGACCAGTGAAATCAGCACCCAGAAGAACCCCATTTGTCAATTTTCATCAAAATCCGAATCGGAGTGGTGACATGCATTGGGTGATCTCTCCTGGAATGCCCCACAGGCTGAATGAAAGAACTTTCAGCAGGAAGGAAAAGTACTAGATGAAAGACAAAATGAAAGAGTTTGCCTAGGCAGGGTGTCAGCACAGAAGTAAAGTTCTTGAAAACAACAGGAGGGACACCATCAGGATCATATGCCTTCCTAGAGATGAGCCCAGATGGGGCAGAATAAACATCTTTCAAAGAGATTCTAATTTCAGATATAATTAAGTCAGAGGGAGGAGGAGATGGAGGAACATCACTGGAATCATCCAGGGTTGAGTTAAAGGTGAAAGTTTGAGCAAAGATTCCATCTTTATCAAGAGAACAGATGGTAACTGAACCATAAGAATTGAAAAGAGGAGGGAAGGAAGAAGTAAAGTTGTTGGAGAGGTTCTTGGCTGGGTGCCACAAAGAATGAGATGAATTAAAATTGGACAGGTTTTCACATTTTTGTCTGATGAAGGAATTTTTGGTGGGTGAAAGAACAGATTTCACATGATTCTGGGCAGAAATATAAGCCAAGTGAGAGTCAGGGGTTGGATGGTGACACAGAAACAGTAATCATTCCATGGGATCAGAGAAGTACTGCCTAAGGGCTTCCTAATCAGCAATACCAAAATGTCAAAGGCTCTCTTCTTGGGAGGATCCAAAAGCTGAACTAGACTGATAGGACAGGAAACATATAAAAGATTATGGTCAGTGGAGCCCAATGGAGAAAAAAGTTTGACAGAATAAGGAGGATGATGAGTAGTGAGAAATATATCCAGAATGTTGGGCCTATCTCCAGGGCAATCAGGGATACAAGTAGTGCTGTACAGTCTGCTCAAGGTCATTCAGGATAGAGAAGTTGTAAGCTAGTTCACCAGGGTATCTCTGAAATGGGAGGAATGCCAAAGGTCGCAGTGAACACCGAAATCTCTTAAAATGGAGATTTCAGTGAAAGGAGAGTGGGATAGAATGTATTCCACATTGGAAGTAAGGTAGTCAAAGAGTTAGGATAGTCTGTAAAATTAGGAGATACATGTACACAACATCCACCTTTGAAATAAAATATAGTATAGAGAAAGTAGGAGGGTACATAAAAGGGATTGTTGTCAGTCATCCCAGACACCTGGGTTTCAGTGAGGAAGAGGTGAGGTTTAGAGGAGGAGAGGCGATGTTCAACAGATTGGAAATGTGAGGAAAGACCACAAATGTTGCAGGTTTTATGAAAAGTGAATCAGTTAAAGGCCCTGGACATTCTATCCATGCCTGCATTCCCAGTATCAGCAGCAGGGGAGCCAGAAGTGGGACACTTACAGTCCCCTCCCCAGGGGACTTTGAGGCTCTTGAAGTCACTTTTTTTTTTAATTTTAAAAATATTATGTAGTGGGTAAAATGCATGTATGTGTAGTGAGAAATAGGAGTGAAGTGTGTGTTTCAGAGCATGCTGGACTGCTCAAAGAGCAGATGAGACATGGAAAAAGATCAGCTAAGGAGGATAGTGACAGAACAAGACAAATGTGAGTTCCAGCATTCCCTGTCTCCTGCCTAACATCCCCCTTCCCCCCACTGTGTACTTCCCTGGTTGAGTGGTGTCTACAACCACCTCCTCCTTTGCTTCTATTAGTGACCTTGAACTATGATGCAACAACCAGATTCTTGTTTGAAGCACATCATCTTGTAATGATACAAGTGTGTATGAAGTTTCATCATTTTATGCTGAGCAGCTCAAAAGTTATGGTATGGACATAAAAAAATTCCATTTGATCTTTGATCTCTATTTTATGACTATTTGTGATGCAGGGACTTGAGTTTTGCTCAAAATACAGTCTGGTTGTCTGCCAGTTCCAGTCGGAACAGGAGCTGCTTGGCATTGATCTGAAAGTGGGAGGGACGAACTATAGGTTAATCTTGGTGTACAGACCTCCGCATCTCCTCCTCGAGGAGGATACAGCCCTGTACACTGAACTCCAACTCCATAGACTGCTAGGGGATAGGGTGTGTGTAGTTTTAGGAGACTTCAACTGTCACAGCATAAAATGGGAAGACAGGACTGCTGAAGGGAGGAGGCTACTTAGTTGACTTTGCTGATGAGAACTTCCTCACTCAGTGGGTCAATGAGCCTACACAAGGTGAAAGTATTCCAGACTTAGTATTCATGACTGAAGACAACTTCGTCACTGGCCTCACCGTTGATGAATCATTGGGCGGGAGTGACCACAGTCTGATTAGGTTCCATGTGTGTGTCCCTCAGGTGAAGCGTAGTAACTCAAGAGGCAGTAAGCTCAATCTACAGCAGGCAGACTTTCTTAGCCTGTGGGATAGCATAGGTGAGATGGGGTTAGAGGTTGGCGGCAATGTTGAGGAAGTGTGGAGTGCATTCTGGGATGAGTTTATGGTGCTGCAGTCTGCTGCCATACCCTCAAAACCAGTCACCCTTGCTTCAATGCAGCCTAAGTGGTTCAGTTGTGACCGCTTCAGCTATCCAAAATAGGAAAGTAGCGTACAGGAGGGCAAAGGCCAATCGTTCCCATGAGAACATTGAAGCATATGTCCGCCTGTGTATGGAAGTGAAGGCGAAGGTTAGGCTAGCGAAACGTAATGAACTACAGGTGGCAAGCCTCTGCAAGGGGAAGCCTAAGAGTTCTTCAGTTATGTTAATAGTAGAAAGCCCATTAGAAGCATGATAGGTCCATTAAAGGATCAAAGCGGCATTCTGCGGACCTCCAACGTGGACATCGCTAATGTGCTTAATGAGTACTTTGCGAGAGTGTTCACCAGGGATGACACACGCATCATCCCCAAGCCAGGCATCACGCATGAAGGTGCTGGCCTGGAGAGTGTTCGATGTACCGCAACAGTCGTTGCCGATAGAATAGACAAACTGAGTGCATTTAAGGCTCCTGGGCCAGACCAGTTTCTCCCCAGAGTGTTAAGGGAGGTGCACGACCAGGTGGCTCCAAACCTGGCTACAGTCTTCAACAAATCGTTGGAGATGGGCCAAGTGCCTGGTGACTGGAGGGAAGCCAATGTGACCCCTATCTTTAAGAAAGGGGATCACAAAAGTCCAGGGAACTACCATCCCATTAGTCTCACTTCAGTTATAGATAAATTATTACAGGGGATAATAGCGGATAGGATCGTTGACCATTTGGATTCCTACAAGCTGCTTGGGGACTCCCAACATGGGTTTAGATGGCGTAGGTCATGTCTCACCAACTTGTTCGAGTTTTTCCACATCATGTTGAGTGAGTATGATAAGAGTAGGGCGATTGATATACTTTATCTCGACTTTCAGAAAGCCTTTGATAAGGTACTTGCGTGTGCTAATTAGCAGCGACCTTAAGTTTATGAAACAGTGCGTAGAGGTGGAAAAGAAAGCCCAGAAGCTGTTGGAAGTTGGATTTCAAATGGTTTAGGACTAGTGTGTGTGGGAATTACTTTACCTATAAGATCTGTGACATGTGGAACAGGTTACCTTCAGAAGTTGTGAACAGTTCCTCTGTGGATCATTTCAAGAAAAGGTTAGACCAAATCTTGCACACTACTTGAGTATGGGCCACAAGGCCTTTTGAGGTACTTTTTTTCCTTGTAACGTGTGTGTGTGTGTGTGTGTGTGTGTGTGTGTGTGTGTCCCATTAGTCTCACTTCGGTTGTAGGTAAATTATTAGAGGGGATAATAGCAGATAGGATTGTTGACCATTTGGATTCCTACAAGCTGCTTGGGGACTTCCAACATGGGTTTAGACGGATGGCATAGATTGTGTCTCACCAACTTGCTCGAGTTTTTCCACATCATGTGGAGTGAGTATGATAAGAGTAGGGTGATTGATATACTTTATCTCGACTTTCAGAAAGCCTTTGATAAGGTACCTCACCACTGGCTAATGGCGAAAGTCCGTGTGCTGGATATCGGTGGGGAAGTAGGTAGGTGGATTGAAAACTGGCTGAAGAATAGGTGGCAGAGGGTTGTAATTAAAGGGGTTAGTTCGGGTTGGGCCTCGGTCACTAGTGGGGTTCCTCAGGGTTCCATTTTGGGGTCACTGTTGTTTATCATTTACATAAATGATATCGACGGTGGCATCGTCAGTCGGATCCCCAAATTCGCTGATGACACCAAGCTTGGGGCCAATGTTGGGACGCCCGAAGCGATCAAGGAACTGCGTGCGGACCTAGGTAGGATAGGAGAGTGGTCCAAAAAATGGCAAATGCCGTTTAACTTGGGTAAATGCAAAGTGATGCACATTGGATACGCCAATCCCAAGTCGGACTACTCGATGTTGGGAAGTAATATCGAGGCCACTGATTTGGAAAAGGACTTGGGTGTGCTAATTAGCAGCGACCTTAAGTTTACGAAACAGTGTGTAGAGGTGGAAAAGAAAGCCCAGAAGCTGTTGGGTTATATCAGGAGTCAATTTCAGTTTCGGAAGAAGGAGATTGTGCTCTCTCTGTACAATTCCCTGGTTCGGCCGCACCTGGAGTATGCTGTGCAGTTCTGGTCGCCCACCCTCAGGAAAGATATTGAGAGGTTGGAGCGAGTGCAGGCGAGTGCCACAAAATTAATCCCTTCCATTAGGCATACGGGCTACAATCGATGGTTACGCGCCCTGAACTTGTTTTTGCTGGAAACTCGGAGGCTGTGCGGTCAACTGATCGATGTTTTTAAGCTCTTACGCGGGTTCAACGATGTCGATTTTAGAAGCATGTTTAGTTTAAATGATAACCCAACTCACAACAATGGTTGGAAGTTGGATTTGAAACGGTTTAGGACTAGTGTGTGTGGGACTTACTTTACGTATAAGATCTGTGACACGTGGAACAGGTTACCTTCAGAATTTGTGAACAGTTCCTCTGTGGATCATTTCAAGGAAAGGTTAGACCAAATCTTGCACACTATGTGAGGGTGTAGAAAATTTTCCCTGGCACTGTTGCTATTGGTCCCTCCTCAGTATGGGCTGCAAGGCCTTTTGAGGTACTTCTTTTCCTTGTAACTCCTTGTAACTCTCTCTCAATTATAAGG
This sequence comes from Bathynomus jamesi, assembly GCA_023014485.1. NCBI lineage: Eukaryota > Metazoa > Arthropoda > Malacostraca > Isopoda > Cirolanidae > Bathynomus > Bathynomus jamesi. Next base: position 219,529 of record JAJOZX010002219.1, read on the forward strand.
GACTCACTCTAACTGCATGCCTCCTCCTTTAAGGAGAATTTGCAGTGCCAGACTTTCAACACATTCTCATTCCTTCTCTGTCCAACTTTCTAATGCAAGGGTTAATCAGTATTTTCAATCTCTCATCTACTCAACCAGTCAACTCTGGAACAATCTTCCTCAATCCATCTTTCCCCCCATCTCTGACCTTCAAACTTTCAAAAACAGTGTCTAGACATTTTGAAAACCTTGGACCTTGATTTTGGCTCTCTTCTTCCTCTTGAGGAAGGGGCATTTTTGCAGGCATCCGCCCTTGGCCCTTTGTTCCTACATAAAAAAATCTAGTATGTCCCCTCCAAATTTATTCAGTCAGGGGCATAATGAGTGTCTTAAAAAAAAATTCTTCCCTTTTCAATAAAAAAATCCATTTACATACAAAATAAATACTAGGGGCATTCAATATATTTTGCCCCCCCCTTTTTCTTAGTTAAATAATAGGCCATGGGGCTGAAATGTCTTTTGGGCTGTAAGTTTGAACTTTCTGCGCTTCAAATAACCAGATTTTTTCCAGTTTGAACCTCCCCTCCTTCTATAAAACTGATGGTTAACACAGTTTCAAAAATGGCATCTGACAGTGATGTGTATCGTAAATAGATAGCTGTTATCGAGTTCTTTCTTAACCACAGAGAAGGAAACAGTTGGAAATATTCACAAACATCTACAAAACATTTACGGAGATGCTGTTGTTGATCAGAGCACAGTTGGACACTAGTCTGAATGTGTGAGATCATCGGAGAGAGGGAGAGCAGAGCCTCAATGATGAGCCACACAGCAGTCACTCAGCATCAGCTGTGACATCTCACACTGTGCAACATACTAACAGCATCATTCAATCAAATTGGCGCATCACATACAAGGAGCTATCACTGGAGCTGGGAATTAGTGAAGGAAGTGTGAATACGATAATTCAACAACTGGGATACTCAAAAGTGTGTTCACAGTTTGTTTCCCGCAAACTGACTGAAGATCACAAAGCCCAAAGAAAAGAAATTGCTTCTGAGTCATTGGTTCTATACGAGACAGAAGGGGATGACTTCCTTTCACAAATTGTGACGGGATGAGACTTGGGTACACCACTATGAATCTGAAACAAAACACCAATCCATGGAGTGGCATCACGCAGACTCCCCATGCAAGAAAAAGTTCAAAATGGCTCTCTCTGTAGGAAAGGTTTTGGCCACCATCTTCTGGGACATGAAAGGGGTAATTCTGGTCGACATTATGAAGAAAGTACAAACAATCAACTCAGACTGTGTTACCCCACCCTCCATACAGCCCAGATCTGGGACCTTCAGACTTCCATTTGCTTGGGCCAATGAAGGATGCTATTCATGGAAGAAAATTTCAGTGACGATGAGGTTGTTGAGGAGGTTAAGAGGTGGCTCCAGTGGAACCCAGCAGACTTTTACCAGCAAAGAATAAAGGCCCTTGTTTTAAGGTGGAGGAAAGCCATAGAAAAGGATGGAGACTATGTGGAAAAATAAAATCTTGTAAAAAAGGTATGCAAATATTTGTGTACAAAATTTCTGGAACTTACAAGGAAACTTGGAAAGAAAAAAAAAGGTGGGGCAAAATATATTGAGTGGCCCTCATATATATGTTCAATAACTTACTTTTTATATAGCTATTGTAAAAGCAAAAACAATATGCATATGTATTTTAAATAAATATATTAAATAGACTCTTCTAATTAAACTTTGAACTAGGTTTTCAGCCACAACAAAGGTTCAAAAACTTTTCTTCTACTTCAAAAAAAATATAGTTAAGTATATAGCCAATAAAATAATTGCTGAATGTCATAAAATCAAAAAAATATCTAGCATGCATGTACAAAATTTATAAAATGTTTTATATTAATATCAGACCTAGGTCTTAGATCAGTGCTTCTCAACTTCTTGAGCTGGTGACCACCTTCTGACATAGAAAAAAATTAGTGATCTCCATCCCTAAATGATGCAACAGTACATACTTCAATTGCAAAGACAGCTCCTAAACTATTTCCCATGTGACAATGGAAAGCTTGGTAAGAAGTGGATACTTAATCTGTTTGATGAAAGGGTGACAGATTTTGTCAAACTTACAGGAAGCCTACATAGTAAATTGACTAAACTTTCATCTCACAAGACCCTGCAGTTTCATTCCCATCAGAAGACTCATATTCATTTCAGATGGCACAGAAAAGTGAGTATATAGAACTGGTGTCTGAAGCATTAGTTTTAATTCCATTTGCAACCTCATACTTATATGAAATGGGCTTCTCATTGATAGATGGCAATTAAAACAAAGCAATGAAACTGACTGTCTATGTGGTACTCTGTGTTTAGTCTATATTCAATCAAGTATAAGAAGATATGCAAAGCAAGCACAGGCACTGACAAACACAGACTAACAGTTTTGAAGATAGAAAATAGAAAATAATTTCAGCTGTAAAATTACAAGAAATTATTTGTCTGATTTTATATATTTCTATAACTTTTACCATGAAGGTAAACTTAAATTTTTCATGTTTGATGATTTGTTTTGCTAAGCACCAGGACCCTTCTGAGCACCTCCCACAACCTATAGGTTCAGAAACACTGCCTATAAGGATATCTTATACAGTATTTTTCAACACCTCTTTTTAATAGTTAATTAATAGCAATCAGAGGCAGGAAAGTACAGGCAACTCCCAAGATTTGACCAGGATGCATTCTTCAAAATGTGGTTGAATCTCAAACAGTTGAATGTTGAGTACCATTTTCCCATAGACTTACACGTTATAATTGGGGGATACATTCCAGCATCTCAGGGGAAAAAATTATTAAGTCCCCTCTCATGTTATATCATGTTCTATAAAGATGAAATAACATTACTAAAGTGTTAAGAAAACAATATTAAATCATTAAAAAGCATAAAATAACTTAAGACTAAAGAAACAATGCAATTAAAAACATTTTCTTACCTTAAATCTCTTTCAACTGGGCTCAATGGACTTGGTTTATTATGAGAAGTTGGAAAATTTTAGTTGGAAGAAGAGGGGCTATTGGCTGGGGAATTGAAAGGGCTAAAGGCTGGGGATTTTGAATGAGTATTTGCAGCAGATGTTGAAGCTGCTTCTGCTGGCTGTGGTCTGTCAACCTTCTTAAAGAATTTATCCAGCTTCATTGAACTGCATCCTTCTTCTTTTGTTCATAAAGGACCTTGTAACAGGCTGTGTCCTTATGAAAAGCTCTTTGCACCAATGAACTCCTCTCAGCATTAGGGTCCTTTTCTTCAATCAAGTTTATGAGGTTATCCACTCTTGAAGACCTCACTAAGGTCTTTTAAAGACAAGCCCTTAGGTTGAGTTGGAGAAACCATATCATCATCATCATCATCATCCACCATCTATCTTTCCTGATCTCAATGGATTGTTGCAATTTGTCAAGGTCTTCATTGATCAACTCCTCTGCATGAGATGCAGCTAACTCCTCGACAGCTGCCTCATCCATTTCTAAGTCAAGTTGCTGCGCCAGTACAACAACTTCTCTGGTGCTCTGCTCAGGGGTCTTCAAAATTGGTGACAAACTGTGGGCAGAGCTTCTTCCATGACCCATTCATGATTGACTGCTTGGCTTGACCTCAGCCCAAAAATCTCCAATGTTGTTGACTGCATTCCATATGTTGTAGCCCCTCCAGAATTCCTTTATGGTTGGGCCATCTTCCTTATCAGTTGCTGTGATTCCCTGCTGCATTGTGACATGCACAATATCATGGGCTGAAAGGCTTCCTCACAGCATATCACAACAACCCATGTCTTTTGCAAAGATTTTTCCTTGGGGAGACAATGCACCCCTTTATTCCTACACCTATATATGGACTACGCAATTTCCACCCATTTTGTTGTACTTTTGAGTATAGAAAAAGAGCAATTAGAAGATATAAAACTTTGCATTAGAAATAATGTACATATCAACTGCACAAACAATTGTCAACAAAATCAAGTCCAGATTGCCTACCCTGCCATCTGGTGGCAGAATAATGGTTTCACTCCCATTCAACTGATCAGCTCAGTTAAATAGGGGGGCTTTGACCAATTGAAAGTCAAATTGAAGTTATAATGTATAAAAGTCAAATTCTCAAGTTGGTTGAATAGTGAATGGTCGAATCAAATCCTAAGCATATCTTGATAGCTATATTAAAATACTTATTGAATGCAATTAATAAATGTCTGCAGTAAAATCAATTGTACACTGTGCTGTATATACACATAATATGTAGCTATTAGCAAAACACTCATTTGTTTTAGTAGTACAAGATAATTGAAGTTCAGGGTGTCTGAGAAACAATGCTTCTAAAATAATTAGTCATATTTTTATTATTAATTAATATTGTGTATATATACAATGCATACAGTTGTTTACATTTCAAAACTGTTCAAATTTTATGAACATCATTCATTGCTGCACTGTGTATTTGACACTAAAAAACTTCATTAAAACATTAGCAACATACACTTGTGAAATGAATCTAATATCTTCTGATTCTTTGATGGAGTTGTGGTAGATACCCGAGTTTGTCATGATACACAAGTGTTATAACATATTCCCACTGCTAAAAGTTCAAAGGAGTTAAGTTGGGTGATTGAGGTGGCCTATTCAGTGCTGAAATATGAGGGGCAGTCAGAAAATAAGTTTATACAGCATATAATTTTGTAACTTAAGGACCTACACATTGATTATGTTTGTATCAGGTGAATTCATTAATCATTGTTGGCAACACTGCATGTTGATTCGGCTGCCATCTACTGTACATTGGTTATACGAGTCAGTTGAACATGGTGGCTTGACTGGAACAGTGCCATGTCATTTCTGCAATGATATTCTGAGTCTGTCAGTGGTCAAGAATTTCTCAAGCGCATTGTCACAGGAGAAGAGACATGGGCTCATCATGGTACTCTGGAAACAAAATGTGCCAGCATGGAATGGAAACACTCTGGGTCCCCATGACCAAAGAAGTTCAAGATTGTGAGGTCCACTGGCAAAGTGATAGTTCTACAGATCTACAGAAGCTAAGGCTAACAAAGACCCTAAGATCCATTCTAAGGTTAGCCCGAGAGAAAGGAAAGAGTAGGGGGTTAAGAGAAGAGAATAAGGGGTTAAGTAAGTAGCAACACCTATCACTCGTGAGTTAACATTCATTCAGAAAAAGAGAAAAAAAGACTCACCATCATCATCTGCTGGCCACTGCCGACAAGTCAGAAAAACAGTTGGAGAGAATAGGAAAGGGTGTAGAACGGTTCTCTACTCCATAAGGAGGTAGAGCCCACTCTGCCGGAAAGGGGTGAAAGATGAAAAGAAGAAAAACAAGAATGCTTACAAACCATGCAACACATTCTTAACTCAAAGCAACACATACTTCCAGCTGCAGCAGACTGAGCCTCTACTCCATAGGGAGGTAGAGGATGTAGCCTAATAGGCTGGAAAGGCATGAAAGATGAAAAGTAAAATAAGAACGCATTACAAACCATGCAACACATTCTTACCTCAAACACTATCATACCATGCAAACTACAGACATGCAATAAAGAGAGTTACAGACATGCAAATAAGGAGAGAAGAAAAAAAGTATAAAGAATACCAAAAAGTGGGATAGTTTACGCAACAAGCTAGAACTAATTGTTAGTGTAATTTTTTTTTTTTTTTTTTTGCTGGCATATCACAAGTTGGCATTAGTCATCAACAGAATCATCCCCGATTACCACCCACAGAGCTCCTGTTGCCAATTGTTTTTTATTTTAAACAACGTTAATATTTTTAAAATGCCTACCTAGATGGTTTTTAAACACATTAACACTGGTAGAGTTCACAATGGGTGCGGGAAGATTATTCCATTTATCAATTACTTTAAACCTAAAGAAGTTTTTAGCGATATTAGTAATGAAAGGTCTGCCACGCAACTTAAATCTGTTATTATGAGTATTGCTATTATCGAAAGTGAACAGTTTAGCAAAATTTACATTATCAATGTTAATGATTTTGAAAACTTCAATAAGCTCCCCCCTTAATCTCCTAGTTTCAAGTGAATGCAAGTCTAGCTCTTTAATCCTATCTTCATAAGGCTTGTTGCGCAATGACAGAATTAGTTTTGTGGCACGATGCTGAACCCTTTCTAACCTATTAATATCCTCACACAAATAGGGGCACCAAAACTGAATGGCATATTCTAAATGAGGCCTGACTAGGGACTTGTAAAGGGGTAATATAATATCCTTCAATTTAAATTAGAAATTACGCGCTATGAAGCATAACATCCTATTGGCTTTTGCACAGGACTCCAGGCACTGGTTCCTAATTTTTAAATCCTTAGATACATGAATGCCTAAATTTACTTCCTCGTCAACGCTTGCTAACTCTCTATCATTCATCGTGTACGTGTAATTATTGTTACGAGAACCTATATGCAAAACTTTACATTTGTCTACATTAAATTGCATCTGCCACTTATCTGTCTACTCCATAATCCTATTTACATTGTCTCGAATCCTATTTACATCGTCTCAAAGCCTATTTCTATTGTCCTTGTTAACAACCTTACTGCCCATTTTAGTATCATCTGCGAATTTTGACACGTTACTAGTCAATCCTACATCTATGTCATTAATGTAAATTATGAATAGCAATGGGCCTAACACTGAACCCTGTGGGACACCGCTACCTACATCCAACCACCCTGATTCACTACACCAGTACACATTTGAAAACTTGTCGATTGATTTTTACAAACTAGTTGGTGATTCTATATAATTTGGGTGCTCTGATCTCAAACATATAGTTAGTTTTTCCCTGTCACGTATGGTTTTCTTACTACAGGGTGTGTCATAAATCCTCCATTTATCCCCAAATGTGAACCATCTTATCGAGACCAACATTGGATTGCACATGCTAAACCATAAATTTTGTTGTTATAGACTACAGTAACACTTACATAATAATGTTTGGTAAATATATATAACAACCAGTCCCATTCCCAGCAAAATACTCTCTCCCCTCCCATCAATGGGTGGTTAACATTTGGGGACAGATGAGGTATTACAACACCCCTTGTAGCACAAAATCTTTAGGTGATAGAGTAAAACCTAATTAAAGCAGAATTAAATAGCTCCTAGCTCTTGGACAAGCATATTGCTTGTTTATGAAAGAATAAAAAAATAACTGAAAGAAACAAAATATATTTACCTTCTTTACCAAGCGAAGTATGTGTCGGATGCCAATAAATTGTTCTCCTGCAATCTAGACCCCAAAAGTTCTGCAGAGTCCTTAGGCAGATTCAAATCCCTGACTAAGTCATTTAGTTCAACTTGGGTTAATGGTTTAGGAGGATCTCGGTCAGCTGTTGGCTGTTCATAAACATCATCATTGTCTGGATTTGGAGCTGAATCAGAATCTGAATTGTATTGATCCAGACTCTCGGGTGGGTGGGGAATAGGAACTTCTGGACCATAGGGTACCGGCCTTATTGCAGATGGAAGACTTGGGTATTGAAGGCTCTCTTTATTCTTTGCATTATAACCTTTAACATTGCAAGAACAGAAGTAGCAGTTGTCAGTATGGTTTCTAGGCTCACGTCATACCATAGGGATCCCAAATGACAAACTTTTCTTTTTACCTTTGCTCCAATTCCTTAGTGCCACAACACACATAAGACAAACCTTGTGTGGAGCCCAACTTTTGTCTTGATCTCCTAATTTAATTCCAAAATAAGCATGATAAGCTCTCTTAATGAAGGTCGTTACATTTGTCCTTTGTTTTACAACAACACACCGACCACAAATATAACAAAATATGTCTGGACTATGGGTACATCCTCTAGAAGCCATTATTAAAATTTTAAAGACATAATGTTAGAATTATCTATCTGAAAAATATGAAAAAACGAAATTAATTAAAGATAAAAAAGGTAAAAAATTACAAAATGCCCCAAAATTGTTTTGCTAATAACTTTAAAACTGTGGGTGATAGAAAAAAACTAGTAGCATTTTTGAATTCAGCGCAGCGAACTGCTTCAGAATCACAACTCAAAATAAAGAAATAGATTTTCATGCAGACCGGTGCTATCATTAACAATGACCCTCAGCACGAAGCCATTCCTCTAACCAGTTAGCTACCTGACCGCATATACCATGCGCTTTAACCTTCGCAATTAATCTTCTATGTAGAACTGTATCAAATGCCTTTTCAAAATCTAAATAACGTCAGCCACTCTATGCCTATTGTATTCGCACACTATTTCGTTATAAAATTCTAACAAATTAGTTAAACAAGATCTATGGCATCAAAACCCATGCTGACTACTATTAATCAAATCGTGACTTTCTAAGCGATCGATGATACGATCCCTAACTACAGATTCCAAAAGTTTACTGACAATTCATGTTAAGCTAATAGGCCTATAATTGCTAGCTACTGTGCGATTGCCTTTTTTAAAAATGGGCATGACGTTAGCTAATTTAAAGTCTTCAGAATTAATCCCCATTTCTAGCGACTGATTAAAACTCTTTGTTAAAGGGCCTATGATAACGTCTTTCAAATCTTTCAAATGTCTGGGATAAAGCATGTCAGGGCCTGGAGTCTTGCTAACTTTTAGCCTATCGATATAATGCGCAATCTCACCCTCGTACACAGTTATTTCATCCAAAATAGTCTTGCTACTAAATGGAATAATATCGTCAACGTCGGGGACATTATTTACGTCTTCTACGGTAAAAACTGTCAGAAACCAAAGCGCCATTAACATCCACTAGAGGGCCTATGTTATCTTTTATCAGCTTACGATTACACCAGTCTGCATGAAAATTGATTTCTTTATTTTGAGTTGTGATTCTGAAGCAGTTCACTGAGCTGAATTAAAAAATGCTACCAGTTCGTTTCTATCACCCACAGTTTTAAAGTTATTAGCAAAACAATTTTGGGGCGTTTTGTAATTTTTTACCTTTTTTATCTTTAATTAATTTCGTTTTTTCATATTTTTCAGATAGATAATTCTAACATTACGTCTTTAAAATTTTAATAATGGCTTCTAGAGGATGTACCCATAGTCCAGACATATTTTGTTGTATTTGTGGTCAGTATGTTGTTGTAAAACAAAGGACAAATGTAACGACCTTCATTAAGAGAGCTTATCACGCTTATTTTGGAATTAAATTAGGAGATCAAGACAAAAGTTGGGCTCCACACAAGGTTTGTCTTATGTGTGTTGCGGCACTAAGGAATTGGAGCAAAGGTAAAAACAAAATTTGCCATTTGGGATTCCTATGGTATGGCTAGTGATGTTAAAAAATGGGTTTTTTTATGTCCATGTTGTTTTTTTTTTTTTTTTCGTCGTTTTATTTGTTTTTTATTGTTTTTTTTTTTTTTTTTTTAATAATTAATATAGATATTGCCAATTTAATTATAAGGTATACTTTTGCAATGATATATATTATAAAAATAAATAAATAAATAATAAAATAGGCCATATGGTACCAGTATAGAATGTCCTTTTCAGCCTATTTACAGAAAAAAACTGGCCTCTTTCTTGCACTGAAAGTCTTGTATCTTAGATCCATTAAACTTGCGAGAACACTGGCTGGGAGCTGACTGCCCATTGTCCAACCTTTCCAGGACTCTCCCATCCATGCCTCGGATTTTGAATCTCCCACTTAACTATCCTTTAGACCCGCGATGACATTTTCCCCCCGAGACCATCCATATACAGTATATACATACACATACACCCATATACATATATACCAATATATACATAAATACTTATATACATATTTATATCTATTATATACCCCATACACACGCATACATCCAGAATTCCAGATACATACGCACGCATACTCACATATATACCTACACAAACTCATACACCTCTATTTCGCCCTTTCATTACCTCCGAAATCATTTAGCACATCCAGTAATATCCATACAGCCAAAAGAAACCGATTAAGCACAGACAGAGCAGCAAAGCTAGTATTTATATCCCAAAATGCAAAATTCCAAGAAAGTGAAGTAAAACATGGTGCTACATTGGCTTCGTCAACATCCAAATCTGCAATAAGTACCAGTACCTATGATATTGAAACTATATGCTCTAATCAATCTAGTGATAATGATTCTTCAATGGAAATAGAATCAGATAATGAAAGTTAAACAGCATTAGGTTAACACAAAGGTTAAAGAAAGAGATGAATATTTTTATTTTTTTTATTTTTCTATTTGGAATATATATATATATATATATATATATATATATATATATATATATATATATATATATATATATACTGGTATTCTTGCCAATCACAATTATATATATTTTTTATACCAGTATTATGTATTTTTTATTATGTATATTATACCAGTACCTGTGATATTGAAACTAGCATATATGCTCTACCCAATCTAGTGATGATTCTTCCATGGAAATGAAGGTTAAACAACATTATTAGGTTAACAAAAAGGTTCAAAAAAGGTGAATATTTTTTTTTCTATCTTGAATATATATACTGGTACTCTTGCCAATCACAATTATGTATATTGTTTGAAACAAGGAAGAATGTTTTATGTTCTAGTTAAAAAATATATATATATACATATAAAAAATGAGGGTTTGTTTTTCCTTTCTATTATATACTTTTTGCGTGATTCAGTTTTTCTAAAAGATGACTATATATGTATACTAGGTATAACTGTATAAGCATGGTAGTATAGTAAATTATAGGTAATACTAATATTAGATTAAAGGAAGAAAAATATGGAATAAGTTTAAAACAATAAAAAACAAAAAAACAAAAAAAACAGACTATCTTCGTTTTAAACAAAAAAAAAGAAAAAAAAAAACAAAAAAAACGACACAATAAGAAACGACTTACATCACTAGGTATGGCGCGAGCCTAGAAACCATACCGATGACTGCTACTTCTGTTCTTGCAATGTTAAAGGTTATAATGCAAAGAATAAAGAGAGCCTTCAATACCCAAGTCTTCCATCTGCAATAAGGCCGATACCCCATGGTCCAGAAGTTCCTATTCCCCGCCCACCCGAGAGTCTGGATCAATACAATTCAGATTCTGATTCAGCTCCAAATCCAGACAATGATGATGTTTATGAACAGCCAACAGCTGACCGAGATCCTCCTAAACCATTAACCCAAGTCGAACTAAATGACTTAGTCAGGGATTTGAATCTGCCTAAGGACTCTGCGGAACTTTTGGGGTCTAGATTGCAGGAGAACAATTTATTGGCATCCGACACATACTTCGCTTGGTACAGAAATCATGAGAAAGACTTCGTGCCTTTTTTCGAAGAAGATGGTCCCTTGGTATTTTGCAAGGACATCACAGGATTAGTGTGCAAGCTAGGCATCGAATACCAAACCAGTGACTGGAAGTTTTTTATAGATTCCTCTAAAACCAGTCTAAAAGGAGTGTTACTGCACAATGGTAACAAATATGCATCAATCCCAGTGGCCCATTCTACTCATTTAAAAGAGACCTATGATAACATGAGACTGCTTCTGGAAAAAATTCAGTATCAAAATCACAGATGGATATTGTGTGGGGATCTCAAAGTCCTTTGCATGTTACTTGGGCAGCAATCAGGATACACTAAGATGCCATGTTTCATCTGCAAATGGGATAGTCGAGCATGTGACCAGCACTGGAAGAGGAAAACTTGGCCTCCTAGAGAGAATCTTAACCCAGGATCAAAGAACATTTTACATGAACATCTAGTTGAACCAAATAAAATCCTCCTACCACCCTTGCACATTAAGTTAGGCTTGATGAAGCAGTATGTCAAAGCATTGAATAGAGAAGGTGAGTGTTTCAAGTACATTTGTTCAAAATATCCAAAGATTAGCTATGAGAAAATAAAGGAAGGTGTTTTTATAGGTCCTCAGATTAGAAAGTTATTGACAGACTATCATTTCCTGAACACAATGACCAATAAAGAAAAAGAAGCATGGCTTGGTTTCAAAGATGTTGTTGAAAACTTCTTGGGAAACTACAAAAGCCAAAATTATGAAAGACTGGTGGAAAATATGCTTAAAAAGTTTTGCGCCTTAGGCTGCAACATGAGCCTGAAAGTTCACTTCTTATTTTCGCATCTTGACCATTTTCCCGAAAATCTTGGAGATGTCAGTGAGGAGCAAGGGGAACAATTTCACCAGGACATCAAAACCATGGAAAGAAGATATCAAGGAAGATGGCATACAAATATGATGGCGGATTACTGCTGGTGTCTGCAACGAGATCAGCCTAACACAGCATAAGAAAACATCAAAGAAGCACCGGTTTAGTCGTCATTAGTCAGATCTACCTTCGTAGTCTTAAGTCTTTGGAATAAGTCCTGAAATGTTTGTAAGTAAAGAAGGTAAATATATTTTGTTTCTTTCAGTTATTTTTTTATTCTTTCATAAACAAGCAATATGCTTGTCCAAGAGCTAGGAGCTATTTAATTCTGCTTTAATTAGGTTTTACTCTATCACCTAAAGATTTCGTGCTACAAGGGGTGTTGTAATACCTCATCTGTCCCCAAATGTTAACCACCCATTGATGGGAGGGGAGAGACTATTTTGCTGGGAACGGGACTGGTTGTTATATATACAGGTGTCCCCCGTTATACGATTGGGATGCGTCCCTAAAAACCCCATCGTATATCGAACGATCGTATATCGAACGATCGTATATCGAACTGAAGGCCTTATGGGAAAAATAGGGATACGTTCCCAAACATTCTGGAAGACCCCCAAAATTTGCAGATTCCACTATTATTTTGCTATATATTTTACTGTTATGTACAAAAAGTGTCTGAAAGTAAGAAATTGTGTTTAATAAAAGACAATTTATACATGAACACTCACCTAATCGTATTCAAATCCAGTCCAAGTCGTCAATGATGCATCAGTCCGAGGTAACGATGCCTACTCATCGCCACCGGGTGGTGGTGATGGGGGAGGAGGGCCAGCTCCCGCATCGGTCAGCGATGGAGGAGGATCGATGGGCGATGCTGGACGATCGATGGGCGATGGAGGAGGATCGATGACTTCGGGAGAGTCCCTCGGAGATGGAGGAGTTTCTGAAGTTGCAGGAGAATCCATCCCCGAAGATGTTGGAGTTGGAGATCTAGCCTGCTGCCGACGTGCAGGAGTTGTTGCTGCACTTGCTGACGACGCACTTCTCTCCTGCCTCGGCAGCTGTTGCAGGCTTGAAAAATCGGGAGATCATAGTTTGCTTGGCGTTCCTCCTTTTCTGCAGGTAGATCTCCCGATAAACGCTCAGACCCTTTTCAATATGATTGACAGCAGCAGCACTACGTTCGTAGTTAGGGTCCTTGTCCTTCACCAACTCGATGTACGTGTCAAAACCAGTCAGAATCTCTCTCAAGGTTTTGAGATCAAGCATTCTGACTGGGTCCTCATCGTCCTCCTCATTTGGGCTGGACTCAACGTAGGCACGGTTTTGTTCCTTTCTGAGACATGCTTTCAAGTTGGAGATCGTTAACGCGAAATAAGGCAATCGTAAATCGAAAGATGGGGGTACTTTTTTAAAATCATTAACGCGGGAAATCGTAAACCGAACGATCGTATAACGGGGGATGCCTGTATTTACCCTACATTATTATGTAAGCATTACTGTAGTCTATAACAAAATTTATGGTTTAGCATGTGCAATCCAATGTTGGTCTCAATAAGATGGTTCACATTTGGGGATAAATGGGAGATTTATGACACACCGTGTAGTAAGAAAACCATACGTGATAGGGAAAAACTAACTATATTTTTGAGATCAGCGCACTCAAATTATATAGAATCACCAACTAGTTTGTAAAAATCGATCGACAAGTTTTCAAATGTGTACTGGTGTTATCGACGTATTCAAAAAACCTTTTTGGATTATGTTTACTATCCGCAGCTATAAGCATCTCTAAATTATGCTTAGCATTCCTAACTGATCTTTTAACCTGACGTCTAAGCTCGATATATCTATTAAAGTTAGCTGCTGTGCCATTGCACTTATTAAGTCTATACGCTCTGTTACACTATTTCCCTAGTCCACCACTTGGGCCTACCATGATTTCTAGTGCGCTTGGGCCTATGAGGAATAAACTCCCTTTTGATATTCATAAAACTTTCTTTAAATGCCTCCCAATGCAAATTTGTGTCATTGCCCATAAATAAGTTATCCCAGTCCACTACTCTCATCCTATCCGCAAAACTATCAAAATTGGCCCTACAAAAATCAGGGACTTCTATTACGTTACTATCCTTAGCTTAAACCTAAGAATTTGATGATCACTACATCCTAAACTCTCGCCTACTTAGAAACCTTTGACTATATTTTCACCATTCGTCATCACCATGTCTAAAATATTGTCACCTCACCTTGGTTTGGTAACCATCTGTCATAAAAAATTATCTTCCATGAACTCAATCAATTTCAAACCCTCCCCATTACCAGTAAAAGTCTCATAATTAACATTAGGGCAGTTAAAGTCTCTGACAATTATACTATTCCAATTATCAATAAAGTTACCAAGTGAGTAAAATCTTGTATCGGTATCGAGGGGTTGACAGGAGGTCTATAAACAACAACAAAATTAAAACTAATACTACGCACCCTAACTTCAACGCATATCGCATTAATTGCTGCTGGAAAATCTGTTACCTCGATAGCCCTAAGGGAATTACGAATGTACAGCAAAATGCCACCACCAATCCTATGTAACCTATCATTAGTAAAGAGTTTAAAACCTGATATATCAAATCCCCCCAACGAGTCCTGAGTCACGGTATTTAACCATGTTTCAGTGATAGCAACTATATTGTAGTTGCGTTACAATAAAAGACATTTAAGTTATTTTTTACCACAGGTGGCATTTTAAACTAGTTACTGTGTTTTGGGACCACAAAGGTGTTTTGCTTGCAGACTTCATGCAAAAAGGCACAACAATCAATGCAGCTGCATATTGTTGAACACTGGAATGTTTATGAGCGGCTATTAAATGTAAATGGCCTGGACTGCTCCATAGGGCAGGGCACTGTTCCAGTTGAGCCACCATGTTCAACTCACTCATATAACCAATGTACAGTAGATGGCAGCTGAATCGACATGCAGTGTTGCCAACAATGATTAATGAATTCACCTGATACAAATATAATCAATGTAGGTCATACTTTATTATATTATAATCATTATTATTATATCAAATTTTCTCAGATAAATTTTAAACAAGTTATCCATCCTTACATTGAAAAGTTTTAGAAATTGAAATTTACTATTTCTATAGAAAAGAATAACCTTTATTAATAATAATAAAATAAATATATTTTTGCAATTTACAATGACATGAATAATTGTGAAGCTCAACTATTTATTTTATTTAATTTGGCCCTTAAGCTTTAGACTTTACTGGGCTTTTATTAAAAATAAGCAGCTAGTTGTTATTAATTAATAATAAATAAGTAAATAAGTATTATTAATAGTTAAAACATGTATTACAATATTAAACAATATTAATGGACAATATTAAACAATATTAGTGGACATTAATCCTAGATTTTTGTTAGTATGCCATTATTAATCAGGATTTCAACTTGGTTTTAAACAAATTTACATTCACAATATTTTTTATATCGGCATGCAAGTCATTCCATAGTTTCAATCCAATGAAAATGAGTAGTTTTTGAGATGAAGACAATTTAAATTGAGGTATAACAAGCTTTGATCTATTTCTGGTCTGATATGAGTAGATTTCTTGATGAGTTACAAAATATCTATTTACCCATTGCAAATTAATGATTTTGTTCTTACACTTGTAAATAAAAATAAAATATGCCAGTTTGGTTATATCACTGAGCTTTAGTAGGTTTAGCTCTTTAAATAATGCACTAGAGTGATCAAGGAAATCAGCATCAGATAATAAACTTATTGCTCATTTTTGGATGACAAAGATACCATTTAATGCATTGTTAGCGGAGTTTCCCTAAACAAGGGTGCAGTATCTTATATAAGGAAGAATGAGAGTATGATAAAGAGTCAATAAAACTTGTTTAGGGACTACATTTCTAAGTTTAAACATTATAGCAACACTCCTTGAAATCTTTTTCGTGATATAATTTACATGATCACTCCATTGCAAATTCTTATCTAGCATTACACCAAGAAATTTTGTTACAGTACACTCCTTTATGGCAATTTCATTAGCATTAAGTTCATCAAGATATACATTTCTTTTATTAGTAAAAATCATGAAATTTGTTTTACTGGTATTTAGGAAGAGTTTATTGGTGGTCAACCATTTCATTACACTGATGAATTCTGAATGAAATATATTCTTAGCTGTATTAACATCTTTACAAGAAAAAGAGAGAGTTGTATCATCTGCAAACATTATGAAGTTCAGTATATCAGATGAATGTGGAAGGTCATTTATATACGGTATAATAAAAACAACAGTGGACCCAGAACTGAGCCCTGTGGCACACCATGTTTGACAAATGCTTTATTTAGTTGAGCAAACCTTATTTACTGATACAAAATGATATCTATTGGACAAATAACTTTTAAACCAATCACTGATTGCTCCTCTAAAGCCGTAACAATATAATTTATTAAGTAGAATATTATGGTCTATTACATCAAATGCCTTACACAAATCCATAAATATTGATATCATTATTTCTTTGTTCTCCTTAGCTCCTTTGGTCTCAGAAAATTCAGTCTTGGTTTAAAACCAGCCACCAACCAACCACCGCCCAACGATTGAAAATAGAAAGAAAAGTTTACTCGTTACGTTCAGTATACATCAGTCTAAAACCTAAAATCGTACTGTGCACAACTAAGTAAACAGTTAACTTGCAATTTGCAGATATTTTCACCCTTAATGGCTGCCAAACTTTTAAAATCAGAAAGAAACAAAGAAAAGCTGATCGATGACATGAATTTCATTTATGACTTTCACATGTTAAGTGCTGATAACTTGACGAAATTTTGGTGGTATGAAAATCGCAAAACGTGTAAAGCTCATGTACATACGAAAATAGAACAAGGTGAACCAACAATTGTCTCATATATAAATGATGATGATCATACAGCAAATGCAGCAAAGGTGGAAGCACGATCAGCTATATCCAAAATGAGAAGTAAAATTAAGGATGGTGCAGCCTTAAGTACTAGAAGTGCTATTTCTGATTTAGTAAGTACAATGGATGAAAATGCACAGGCTGAGTTACAAGTGTTATCAACAGTTTCCCATTCAATCACAAATTGGCAGAACAAAGCATTTGGAGCACCACCACTCCTCTTCATTGCACCAGATTTGAGGTGCCTCATAATTTTAAATATTTGAACAATGATAACTTATTTTTACAATTTGATAGTGGTAGCAATGACGAGAAGAGAATTTTAATATTTTCTACGAATGATGGTCTTCAAGACTTGAGTCATTCTCCCTATATAGTGATGGACAGTACATTTAAGATATCACCAAATTTATGGTACCAGTTGTTTTGTGTCCATGCATACATTCATGGAAAATCCCTTCCTCACGCATTCATTTTATTACCAGACAAGTCAGAACAAACATATGACAAAATGTTTGAAAAAATAAAAGAACTTGTGCCAACTTTAAGTTCTGAGGAGGTAATGTTAGATTTTGAACAAGCACTTCGTAATAGCTGCCCTAGTAATTTCAGTAATTGTAATACTGTTGGATGTTTATTTCATTTTTGCCAGTGTCTACAAAAAAATTTGTGAACTTGGATTCAAAATTAAATAAAGTACTGACTGATTTTTCGCTTAAAATAAAAATGTTTGGTGCTCTAGCCTTTTTACCTGTTGAAGAAGTTATAAATGCTTTTGAGGATCTGTGCGAAGATGATTCCATACCAATTGAATTTATTAGTTACAGTACTTTGAATTAACGTATATTGGCGCAGTCAGAGGAAGGCGTGGTAGACGGGATGCACCCTTGTACCAAATATGTT
Organism: Bathynomus jamesi; assembly: GCA_023014485.1. Lineage (NCBI taxonomy): Eukaryota > Metazoa > Arthropoda > Malacostraca > Isopoda > Cirolanidae > Bathynomus > Bathynomus jamesi. Next base: position 237,562 of record JAJOZX010002219.1, read on the forward strand.
TCTGGAATGTTTGCAATCGTGTTATAAATAAATTGCCCCGAACCAATAATCCTGTAGAAGGATTTCACTCAGCATTAAAATCATCCATTACGAGCAAAAACCAAATATCTGGAAGTTTATTGATGCCATTCAAAAAGAAGCACTAATTCAGACGAGGATTTTACATTTGCAACGGGGAGATGGAACAAGCAAAAAGAAGAAATATAAAACACTGGATTCACGTATCGAAGGGCTTGTACAAAACTATGATGGTAGTGATAAAATTGCATTCTTAAAATCTCTAGCTCATAGTTTACATTCTTTTTAGCCCATCTTCTGTGTTTAAGACCAAATTTTTAATTCGTCCTAATACTTAATAAACCTTAGCAATTTTTAGTACATATTTTAAGTTAATTTTGTTACTAAATAAATCTTATAAATTTGTAGTACATATTTGTAGTTTAATAATAAACTATACCAATTTTTAGTACATATTTTTATTTCCCTACGACCAAATTTTCTGAGACCAAATTTGTCCTAATACTTAATAAACCTGATCAATTTTTAGTAGATATTTTGAGTTAATTTCATTACTAAATAAATCTTATAATAAATTTGTAGTACAGTACATATTTGTAGTTCATTAATAAACTATACCAAACTATATTAATAAACTATACATATTTTTTAGTTATTTTATAAGACCGAATTTTCATAGCACTGATTTAAAATAGCCATTTCCATTGTTTTATTATTACGGAAGCCATATTGATTTGGAGATAATAAATTGTAGGATTCTAGATATTGTTGCATTCTATGACCTCCAATCCTTCAAACACAGTGTCCAGGCATATGGAAAACCCTGAACCTTGATTTTAGCTCTTTTCTTCCTCTATATGGAGGGGGGGGGGGGGGGGGGTTCACAGGCATTCACCCTTGACCTCCTGCTTCCTACATAAAAAGACCCTCCATAATCAATCCCTTTTTTTTTATGACCATATTGTGATTGGAGTGAACTATACTTAATGTGTTACATACATTTCATCTTCCCCAACTAAAAGCTATTGGAGCTATGACAAGTGCAACTTTTTATCAATACTAGACAGGCCATGATGGACCAATAGCATGGCCACCTCAATCACTTCACTTAACTACTTTGGATTTTTATATATGGAGTTGTTAAAACACTTGTACATCGTGACAAACCCATTAAGTCTGGCAGAGTTCTGTCAAAGAAACAGTGGTCACTGGATCCATTCCATGAGAGCATCTTGTTAATGCTCTAATGGAGATTGAGCACCAAATATGAATTGTAACAACAAATTTATTTTCAAACTACTGTAGAGAGGCCAAATAAACATGCAAGTGTAAAATATGAACAAAATGTATAAAATATTTGTCATGAAATTCAGGGAAATGTGGGTTTTAATAAAAATTTATATTCATATATATTAATAAATGACAATGGAAATGCACAAATGTTTCCCTTTATTCAACTGTATTTGTTTAAAAGTTTAAAAGGTGTTAACTTTTCTATATTTTTAAATGATACACCTTATTCTATAATTTTAGCAATCCTGTCATGTCATAAGTAGAGCCTAACCTTCTTACTATATATACTGGTAATATAATGGAATCAATTACTGCTGCTGATGAGTAACTGTAACTGTTAAATAAATTTGAAAGAATTATTTTGTTTTGGCTTTAATGAAATTACTTATAAAGGACTTAATGCTGCAGAACCATTTGAGGTAGAAACTGTGGTAGTCTATAAATTTCATAGTTTTCAGGAATTTATTTTCCATTATTACTACCGTATATATGCAGGATGAAAATAAAAATTTAAAATCTATGTACAGCACACACTTTTAAATATTAGCTGTATGGACACATATTGTTCATTCTCTTGAACCTCCTCTTTGGCTAAGAAACAAACTCTGATATTTCTCAGACTTTTCCAGAACTAAGTTTTCTTACACTTCCTGGCATTCAAGGTTCAAAGACTGTATATTAACTCTATAATTTACCAGTAATTGTCTTTTTCCTACATTGGTGCAACACTAGTTAAAAATGCAATAATTCTGGAATAATTTTACCTGAAGGAAATGGTGAGCCAATGGCTTCTTAAGTTTCATCTCATCAAGAAAATATTAAGGGTATTTAGTACCTGTAGGCCTACAAGCAAAAACTAAAAAGGAGACCAAGAACTCAATTTGACTAAAATTAAATTATGTCTAATAACTATGGAACCTCAGTAGTATTGAAATCACTAATTAATGTATGCTACATATCAGCTATGGAACAATTATAACACTTTAATAGTGGGCCCCCTATGGACTATCATCAGCATATTTTTAAAATCTACAATTAAAGTTTTTATACCATACTCCTTTGGTCAAGTATGCCAGGTTAATCCAAAGTGTGACTATATTTAGCTTTCCAAATTAGATTAAAAAGTAAGTGATTTAATAATACTCCAAACAGACAAACTTGGTACAGACCTACTAACTCTTCAGAAAATAGTCTGTAGTCAGATATGGTGCAGTACCCAGCTGATACTATAGTAGAATGAAAGAAATTGAAATATCACATCAATTTTGATTCATTCTATAAAGATAACTAGAGAGCAATCAATAATAATAGTTGACACATCTCAAGGTTTAAAGTGGAAGAAAGTAGAAACCAAATAGATTTATTTACCTCAATGTCATGTTCGTACTCATCTATGTCCAATGCTTCATCTTTAACATAAACTTCTTCAATTGGATGAATCTGAAATTAATGTTCAATATACTAGAAGGGTCATCACAATGGGTTCAGTGACTGAGCAAAGTCATACTTCATTACAGTACTGTAATAAAGCTTTCAGAATATTAAAAATTTGCACCCTCATTACAAATCATAAAAGCTTTACAAATATGAAATAATTAGAACAGTTGAGTTGGGTAAGAAAGTTTATCAGCATCATTATATGGCTATGTATGATATTTATGTAGCTATATGTCAAAAGTTCATTGGTGAAAGATTTAGAGGCATATGATTGGGTGAAAATAATATATTCTTTTTAACAAGTCCCACTCTTCACTTTTATGTATTATATGCAAAATGATATATAAATAATAGTGTTCTCATAATAATTATTTTATTGAGTACAGAAAATGAATATTTAAATATCATGTGTGTGTGTATATATAGAGGTAGGTTCCATTATACACAGTACCACTTTGCACAGAATCACTATAACACTAAATTATTTGGGGAACAAATTCATTTCACACACTATATAAACCAATATTACGCACTCTGCTAGCAACCTCTGCACTGCTCCCCATGAATGAACAAGTTTCAATATGTGCATCTCCATCTCCACCCCACCTCCTCTGCTTCCAACCTCCTGTGCCCAGTGTTATGTATGGGAATGATGTAATAAGGTTAATTAGTTACTGGTTATAAATTAACCCACAAACAAAATTGATCATGCAAACAGAATGAATTGTATGTATAAATACCAAATTGAAAGCGAAGCTCAAATGAAGAATTGTGTCCCTTAAAAAAATATAGCAGAAGAAAACAGGTACTGAGTTTTCAATTGAGTACAGTGGGCCCTCATTGTTCATGAGGCTCTCTGTTCATGATTTCGCAAATTTGTGATGACCCATTTTACTACCATGTTTTGGTAAATTCACGGCTGACTCCGCAAATTCGTGATTTTGTCACATGGCATCTGCAATGCTGCCCATGCAGGTCGATGCAGGCTCAGTTGCACTGTGTCTTTCACTGAGTGAGGTTGTGTCATTTTGTGCTCTACAACACCAGTGTACTATATTTAGTGTATTATTTAGGTGTTTATAAAATATTATTGCTTTACATAATTGTTTATGTAATAATATTGCTTTATATTACATACAGTAAAAAGTTTTATTTACATAAAATATCAATGTTTATGTAATATTACAGTAATGTTACTGGTTTTTATTAGTGTTTGATACAAATCATTTTATTAAAATAAAACTTTTTTGACGTTTTAAGGATATTTTACATTGCCATCCTTGAGCTTTTGGAACCAATTAGCCATTTTACATTGGAAATGAATCTCATTGTTCGCGATTTCATAATTCATGACATTTTTCTCAGTTCTAATTAATCACGAACAATGAGGGCCCACTGTATACAATTATGGTATATGGAATTGGTGTTATTTGTAATGGCTAATCCAATCCAGGAAGGTCTACCTGGCAGATAAGTGGTTGTAATTGTAATTCAAGTAATATAAAGTTCAGTTATTCTCATTGCATTATGTATGTTAGCTAATGTGGTAGAAGGCCAAACAGGCCTATGATTGTAATTTAAATTATCATTAGTCCATTCATTTCTTAATGGCTTTGCGTATTACAATACAGCTGTATTAAGTTAAATAACTACCAATTGTAGATTAAACTTGTATAACAGTCAAATTTAAATTGCTTGTGCATTTTACTTAATTGTCATTCAATCAAAATTGTAGTATGTATCTGTTCATTCATTTTTAATGGCCTTGCATATTAAAATACAGCTGCATTCAGTTAAATAACTATCAGTTGTAGATTAAAATTGTCCAACAGTCATACTTAAATTGCTTGCACATTTTATTTAATTGTCTTATTATCAAGTGTCATTCTTCAACAAATTTTCATCACTGTCAAAAGTTTAATTTTTTCATTGTAATTGGTTTATAAATTCTGTGATGAATATATTATTTTGGTGAAAGGTTTTCCAATTATTCCCCTACATGGATTGACAGAGAAATAAGAATATATAACAAGTGACATATATAACCTTGGGTTAAATTTATATAATGTGGTTTAAAGGAAAACAGGCTAAAATAAAGGTATAAATCACATCTTAAATATAAAGTATAAAACCACATCATAAAACACCAGTAAGCTGACTTCAGGCCCTTTCTTAGGTGAGTACAGCACAATATTAATTAGGATTAAATATTATTTTATAAGTTATTTATTATGTCAAATTGATTCTATGAGTATTATGATGCATGCTTATTACTATTTGACTTTGTTTTTATGGTTAAATTGACTTATTACAGTGATCCCCTGACCTGCATGAAGGTTCCATTCCTGAAAAAGCTCATGTAGCATGAAATCATGCAGGTTGGAACTATCTCCCCATAATATAAATGGGGTTAGGGAGATAAAAGTTCAAAAAATCACATATAAAGTAATTTTTACCTGAATAAAAGCTTTTAAATCATTGTACAATGAATGTATAAAAATAATATTGCATGTAAAATAATATATAACAAGTATAAATAGTAAAAACTTGTAAAAAAAAACAAATTTTAAAAACATCACTATAAAAATAATGTAATAATCCAGAGGAACAGAAGAAAGATGACTCAATGTAAACTAGCCAATCATACAAGAGACACGCCATCAGGCATGGTGCTGCCAGCTGCAAATGCTAAAGTATCATACACATAAGTATCATATTGTACATAAGTATCGTATCATACACGTATCATATCATACGCATTAAGTATCTTATTGTATGCATACCATACATATCGTACTGTGTATGCAAAAAGTGTTAAGTCATTTTTTTAGTATTTACCACAATTTTAAAAAATTTGTGCTGATCTATCTTTGAATCTTAGCTCATGCTGATCTCTCTTTGAATCTTTGCTCATGCTGATCTCTCTTTGAATCTTAGCTCGTGCAGATTAAAAAAAAAAGGGTAGTGAAATGTCCTCATCCTCTCTCTGAATTTGTGCAGGTTGGGGTATCACTGTACAGTAAAACCTGCGCTATCTGGAAAACTTTAGAAACTGGCAAATTTCATATGAGGCCAATACAATTCACCAATCTAGAAATTGGGAAGCTATGCCATCCGGAAAAATCTAGAACATTCTTAACATTTTTAATAAAATAAGACTAAATTTTACTTGTTTCAATTGTCCCATACATACTTAGCATAGTGTTTATGATGATTACAATATAGTTTACATTGGTGTACAGTGCAGTATAGCAAAAGTCTGAGTTTCACTATTAATGGTACCCTCAGATAACGTGAAAATTTAGACAACTGGAATGGCCTAATCCCCAAGCTTGCCGGATAACAAAGGTCTTACTGTATAATGTTTCCTGGGTGGCTACATGCCACTCAGGAATGTAACATTCATTTATAACATGTCACCAATGGGAAATAATTCATTTTACATGGAATCATGCTAAGTACTGTTTTCCAGGAATGTAACCCACACCTAAAATGAGACTTATAACCCACACCTAAAATGAGACTTATAACCCACACCTAAAATGAGACTTACCTACAGAGATGGGCAGTAACACATTACATGTAATGATGTTACATAATGAATGTTACAAAAGTAATGAGTAACGATAATACCCGAAAGATTTTCAAATGTATCAATGTAACAGTAATGCTTTGCAAATTTTTTATCAATGTAACAGATTTTTTTGTTACTCGTTACATGTATAAAGCTTATAAACCCAAGAAAAAGTTGGTACACACAGAAATTATGAAAAAAACTTTTGATTAAAATTTAACTAACTCGCTTGAAACTGCTGTAAGGAAAATAGTAAGAATTTTTAAATCAAAATGTGTATCTTCGCTGCATATGCTCAATGCCAAACTGTGAAGACATAATAATACTATAGTGCTTTGTGCTGACATGTTTGGTTTCAGTCATAAATAATGTTGAACTTCATATTCTCTTATTACCCTATTGTGTTTGTGATCGATGTTCTGTTTGTATTTTAATCAAGTTTATTGTAGCTATACATTGTCAATAAAGTTTATTGTAGATGCATTCAATATTTCATTACTGCTATAAACCTATAATCATAATACATTACTTTAAAACGTTACAGAACTAGCTAGCCTCTAGATCAGTGGTTCCCAACCTGGGGTCCCCGGACCGCTGGGGGTCCGTGAAGGTAGTACTGGGGGTCTGTAAGCTTTCAATATTTCGAGAGGTTCTAATAGAAATCGTACATTTACCCACGATAAGGGCGCTTAGGCTAAAATTTCAAGTTTCCTTGCTCTTGGCTGGAATTATTAATACTTTATTTAATAGGCTGTATTTTAATTGCATACTCTCTTATATGTCCTTTATTTGATAGTGAAAAATGAGAAAACAAGTTAATTATTAGTTAATAAAAACAGTTTGTTTGGTAGATGGAATCTTTCAAAATCATGGGGTCTGTGGGAAAAAAATAAAAATAAAAGGGGTCCTTTGTGGTGAAAAGGTTGGGAACCACTGCTCTAGATAGCAAATTTAGGCATTATTAGTTTGTTATGCCCATGTTTATGATGTAGTCCACATGATGTGGATGTGGATCTGTGGATTGTGGTTCGTAAGCAGTTGTATCATATGTAGCTATTGAACCGTGTTTACAAACCAACAATAATAAATCGATATTTGAATTTGATAACATTGCCATTCCATTCATGAAGACTATTAAATGCAATTCACTATTCCGTGTTAGTGGCAACAACTAAATTTATATTTTCTAGGTCTCTTCATCTTTCCCAAAAATCAATGGGGTGCAAATTATTGTGCAATATATCATCCTTAAGAGAACAACATTTATATAGTCAATAATAGTAGCTATTAGAATTTACGTGGTATAGCTGCCATTTGTAAGTTTATCTGTAGTTTCAAAATATGTATGAAAGCACATAAACAAATATCAAAAGTAACTACCGTATATACCCGAGTATAGGTCGACCCTTGATTTTTGGCCAAGAAATCATTAATTTATCATATGCCTCATGTATAGGTCGACCCCAGTTGTTGAGGGTAGTGGAACAACAAATTAGGGTAATAAAGCATCATATTTTATCTTTCTATAAATAAACTTTTAAAAATGTAAATGCAAAAACTTCACTTTTTTCTATGTGAAGGTCAAAATATGAAAATAAAAACCCACTCTAATAGACAGAGTTTATTTCCACAACAGTTTCGATGCCCACTGTCATTTAATGAAAATGCCCTTCTAGTGTCAGGAGAACAGGATCTAACCTAGGTGCAAATTTCTTAACAGTCAGTCCCTGGACTGTTTTTCCCTCCTGTTTTGGTTAATTCATTTTTCTGTATCCACCCGAGGAGGATGCCAGTGGGCATCGAAACTGTTGTGGAAATAAACTCTGTCTATTAGAGTGGGTTTTTATTTTCATACTTTAAAAATGTATTCATTTTATGTTTTATATCATCCTGTGTTACCATTCTGTAATTTTAATAATTGGTACATATTTTATGTTTTCATTGTTTACTGGTACTAATTGGTAAATATTTTTCATGTCTGAAGTTAACAGTAGCTCCTAGCCCTCCCCATCATGCACGGATTTCAACCCCATGAAAATGTTACCCTTATATAGGTCGACCCCCTAATTTTTGCCTAAGAATTCAGTCTTAAAAACTTGACCTATACATGAGTATATATGGTAGTTACTTGTAAGATCGTTACATGTATCAAGTAACGGTAAAGCTTTAAGGATTTTCAAAGGTAACAATGTAATGGTAATGCCGAGTACATTTTCGATGTGTAATGAGTAACAGTATCACTGCCCAATTTAATGTAACGGTGCTCATCACTGCCTACCTGTATGTATATATATATTTGGGTTGTTGCCAAAACATCAACATGAGAGAGTTCATCAGGCTGGGTCATGATTTTATTTTGTTTTAGGTGTTGAACAAAATTGCCAAGTTTGAGCATTCTATGCAATCATTTAGTACTGCTGCATTGTCATTGAAGATTTGTTCTATGAAGCCATTTAAGCTCTGTCTCATTACATGCACAGAAATTTTTTATGATCTTGCTGATTGATTCATTTCTCCCATATTTTTTATCCCACCTTTTTTATCTCTTCCTCAGGTTCACAGCCATGTCCCAAACAAGATCTAAGACTGAGTTGTACCTCCTGGGTAACCCCTTGGAGAAGATCCTTGGAGTGAGGCTTCCCTTTCAAGGTGATTCACTTCATTTCTTTTTCTATCAGCACAGTACTGAAAAGCACAAGACTGACAATCAAGGAAGTGTCTGCCTTCTGGGAATGGGCTGTTCTTCCCATGACACTGGCCAAACATGTCACTGGGAGGCTGAAATGACTCCATGACTGGTAGAAGGACTTGCAGAAGAGTGCCAAGCATGGAGGACCAACTCAGAAGGAACAGGAGGCAGCATTCTTGGCAGATATGAAGAAAAATTTCAACATGTCCCATCAAAATGAGGAGGACTCATCAAGATACCCAAGGATTGAAGATAGAGAGGGAAGCTGTTGAATAGGAAAGCCAGGGGAGAGAGGCAAAGAAGCAACTCCCTCAAGACTCTCAGATTTGAGCAGCACAGGCAAAGGGTCACCTATTTTGTCTGATGAGATGGCATTTGCTGAACCATCAGCACCCAAAAGCCAAGATCATGGCAGCATTGGACAGAACAAAAATATCAGACTGATATACTGTCTATGCACTGGCATCCTTCTCCAAGGCTATGGGTCATGAATGTAAAGAGTTAGAGTTCAACAGGTAGACCATCAGGCACAGCCCCATAGAAAGCAGCAGATTGAGGAACTCATGGCATTTGACTCAATCATCCCAATGGTGGTTCACTGGGATTCAAAACTGTTGAATGATATTTCTAGGAAACCAAAGAAGGTTGAATGCCTGGTGATCCTGGTGTCAGGTATTGGTTTTGAGCAGCTTCATGATGTTCCAAAGCTGGCAAATGGAGTGGGAGAAGCCATGGCAACAGCTGTTGTTGAAGCTTTAAAGGAGCGGAACTTGGAGAACCACATCAATGCCATGTCCTTTGACACAACAGCTAATAACACAAGAAAATGACAAGGTGCTGCTATCCTCATTGAGCAGAAAATGGGAAAGGACCTTCTTCACTTGGCCTGTCAACATCACATGTACAAAGTGGTTTCATTGGACATCTTTAGTCAGGTCATGGGTTACTCCAGTGGCCCAGAGATCCAACTCTTCAAGTGTTTAAAAAACGTGTGGCCATCCATGTCCAACAGGATAAGTGATGTGAATATAAATGAGGAAACCAGTGCCATTCTGTCCAAGAACTTACACTGGAAGGATGAAACTGTCCAATTCATCAAAGCTGCACTCCTGCAATCCCACCCAAGAGATAACTACAGGGAACTCATGGAGCTTGTCTTAATCTACTTTGGAGAAGTTCCTCCTTGTGGCATCATATGGATCAATGCCCCTGGTGCCTTGCACCATGTTCACTGGATGGCAAAAGCAATCTACCCATTGAAAGTCTTCATCCTCCGGGAACAATTTGACGTGATGCCCTGGGAATTGAAGGGGATCAGAGCCCTGAATCTCTTCATTCGACTTCTGTACATTCAATCATGGTTTTCTGCTACTAGGGCAGTCGAGGCACCAAGGAATGACATTGAGACACTCCAGGCACTGTCCAAATACTGGGTCATCAACCCAGCTGTGGCCAGAGTTGCCACAGCAGCAATGCTGCAGCACATGTGGTATTTGAGTGAGGAGAATGTGGGGTTCTCATTCTTTGATTTCATACCACAGGTTGGCCCTTGCATCCTCCTCCCCAAGGGAAGACATGATCTCATACCACAGGGTGGCCCTTGCCTCCTCCTTCCCAAGGGAAAACTACACAAAGCCCCTTCAACTGTGCTTCATCTTCCTTGGGGGTGATGGAGATTGCAGAGGTTCACTTCAGGGCACTGGGTGCTATGCATGAAGCCTAGTGGATGGCAAAAGCTATTTACACCCTGAAGATCTTCCTTTTCAGGAAGCAGGTCACACTCACTGCCAGGGAAGAGAAGGGCATCATGGACCTATGCCTCTTCATTGCTCTACTCTACTGCAAGTTTTGGCACAAGGCCCCCCTGGTGGTGAGGGCACCTGCCAATGACCTCTACCTGATCTCTGCCTTGGCAGCTTACCCAGGGACATGTTTAGCTACCACGGGGCCCAGGACACCAGATAAGTTGCGGGACCAATTGGTTCCATGAACACAAATGGAAACCATAACAATATATGAATATAAATGCATACTACAATTTACATGGTTAATCATGGCATACAGTGTGGTGGACTCATCCATTTTAAATATCTCCTCTCTAAAAAAATAAGGTTGACAATATAAAAAATGTGAAAGAAATTGTAAAAATTATACTAATAGTATATATATATATATATATATTTTAGTTATAATAACATGGCAGAATATAAGAAATAGTTGGTAATATGAATAAATGCAAGGTTTCTTGTACCAAACAATTGAAATAATTAGCAATTTATTGCAAAATAATTTTACATTTGTCAGTTTCACAACAATAATGTCCTGAAAATTGTAACATTTAGAGTTAAATAAAAAAAAATCAACTTTTTTTAAACAAACATATCGGCAAAAAAAGCAAAAAAAGATGAAAGCCGATCTTGCCATCTTAAAAGCACCCAGTGTACATACACTACATTCCAAATTATTAAGCAGATTGCATTTTCTCCAATGTTTTCAAACATTTTTCACCAATTTCAATGAAATTTATAGCAAATAATTACTATACAGAGCAGCACTGATGGTATTTATTTTGATAAAATATCTTGATAATTAAAATAATTATCTCTTTTTATTGAAAAATATGTAAAATATGATGTTCCAAATTATTAACCAAGTATTCTATTTACAGATCTAAATGGTGAAAATGGGTAAGAAGAAGGATTTAACACTAACTGAGAAAAGAAAAATAGTCAAATTACTCGCTGAAAATATAAAATCTATTGAAATTGCGAAGCAGTTTGGCAGAGCTTATCAAACTGTAAACAAGTTTGTAGCGGAGGGTACCAAACTGAGGCAGCAAAGTGATAAAGGAGCTATAAGAAAAGTGACAAGGCGGCAGACATCTGTAATCAAGCGCAAATTGCAAAGCCATTGTCCTCAAGTAAAGAGGTTTTTGAGCAGGCTGGCATACATAATGTATCAAGAACATCTTGATGTGGAATCCTCCAAACAATTGGCAAGATGTGTAAACCTATGATTCAGTCACCATTAACACCCAGGTACAAGAAGCAGCGTGTTGAATGGGCGTGTCAGTATGTGAAAACAGATTTTAATACTGTATTGTTAACTGATGAATGAAGAGCAACCCTTGAGGGATCTGATGGTTGGTCAAGAAGATGGAATGCTAAGGGTCAATCTCTACCATGGAATGAGGTTTTCTTTTAGAAAGTTTGTGTAAGACTGGGCATTCATTTTTACACCATCAGGCACTCTGTATGGGACAGCTACTTCATTGCCTATCAATCCTGCCCAAAACATGACACTACCTCCACCTTGTTGGCATCTTAATCTTGATGGCAGAAATTGGCTCTCAGCAATCCATCTTCTTGACCAAACATCAAGTCCCTCAAGGGTTGTTTTTCATTCATCAGTGAACAATACAGTATTAAAATCTGTTTTCATGTACTGACACGCCCATTCAACATGCTGCTTCTTGTACCTGGGTGTTAATGGTGACTGAATCGTAGGTTTACACGTCTTGCCAATTGTTTGGAGGATTCCACATCGAGATGTTCTTGGTACATTATGTATGCCAGCCTGCTCAAAAACCTCTTTACTTGAGGACAATGGATGCTTTGCAATTTGCGCTTGATTACAGATATCTGCTGCCTTGTCACTTTTCTTATAGCTCCTTTATCACTTCGCTGCCTCAGTTTGGTACCCTCCGCTACAAACTTGTTTACAGTTCGATAAGCTCTGCCAAACTGCTTTGCAATTTTAATAATTTTATATTTTCAGCGAGTAACTTGACTATTTTTCTTTTCTCAGTTAGTGTTAAATCCTTCTTCTTACCCATTTTCACCATTTAGATTTGTAAATAGAATACTTGCTTAATAATTTGGAACACAATATTTTACATATTTTTCAATAAAATGAGATTATTTTAATTATCAAAATATTTTAGTGAAATGAATACCATCAATGCTGCTATATATAGTGATTATTTGCTACAAATTTCATTGAAATTGGAGAAAAAAGTTTGAAAACATTGGAGAAAATGTAATCTGCTTAATAATTTGGAACGCAGTGTAGATGTACCATATGTATCAAGCTTTTTATGTTGTCATTCAGTAGAAAAACACACACACACATACAAAAACACTATATAGTAGGCCCTTGTTGTTCGTGAGGCTCTCTGTTCGCGATTTCGCAAATTCATGATGACCCATTTTACTACAATGTTTCAGTAAATTTTCAACTGACTCTGCAAATTTGGGATTTTGTCACGTGGCATCTGCAATGCTGCCCACACAGGTCGACACAGGCTCAGTCATACTGTTTTTCACTGAGTGAGGTTGAGTCATTTTGTGCTCTTCAATGCCAGTGTACTATATTAAGTGTGTTGTTTAGTTGTTTATAAAATACAGTGGACCCCCGATTTGAGTACACATCGATTTGAGTATTTTTGATTTGAGTACGCTCATCCATAGGCTCCTATTGACTCGACTCGAGTAGAAAACTCGATTTGAGTATGCCAGTCGGCGACGCCGAACGCATTTCAGTTTGTCTAGAGCGTTCATTGCGGGAACATTCGGGGTCTAATGTTTTGAATAGTACAGGTGTTCTTAGGGATTTCTGTTAGAATTTCGTACATTTTGTTTTCTGACTTTGTACTTAGTATTTATTTATGTTAGTTTCTGTTGATTACAGCATAAAATAGTGAAAATATAGCATAAATTTGGTGATTCGTACATGCAGTGACTTTGATACTGTATTTTATATTGTGGCATAGTGACATAGTATACTGTTATAGTGATGGCCAATTTCTATAGAAAAAGTAGGAGTGGGGTGAAATTTTTGGGTTTTGGAATGAAATACTTAATTCCCATAGGTTATTAAGTTCGATTTGAGTACATTTTGAATTGAGTACGCCATGCTGGAACGGATTACGTACTCAAATCGGGGGTCCACTGTATTATTGCTTTACATAATTGTTTATGTAATAATATTGCTTTATATTACATAGTGTAAAAAGTTTTATTTATGTAAAATATCATTGTTTATGTAATATTACAATAATGTTATTGGTTTTTATTAGTATTTGATGTGAATCATTGCTTAATAATACGTATTGCTTTAGTATATCTGTGCAGTGTTTTACAAAATTGTTTAATATTATCTTTTTTATTTCAGGGTAATAATAATAATCATGACTCCTAAAAGAAAATCTAGCAATGATGATAAGTCTAGTTCTAAAAGATCAAGAACATTTTCCAATTTACAAACAAAAGTTAGTTATTGAATGTAATGAGGAAGGAGCATGCACCAGTGAAATTGCCCAAGAGTTTAACTTATCATGGTCAATGGTAGGCATTTTGAAAAATAAAGAGGGGTATAAATCAGCAGCTAAGAATACTTCAGGTGATGTGAAAACTTTAAGAACTTGTGATAACATTCTTGCACAAATGGAGAAACATCTTGTGATGTGGATTCATGAAAATCCAGGTCACAGGTTATTAAAATAAAACTTTTTTGGCATTTTAAGGATATTTTACACTGCTATCCTTGAGCTTTTGGAACTAATTAGCCATTTTACATTGAAAATGGATCTTGTTGGTTGCAATTTCGTAATTCATGATGTTTCTCTCAGTCCCAATTAATCACCAACAATGAGGGTCCACTGTACATATGATGTACCTTCCCCTCACAGCAACAAATCAAAAACTGAATGCTGGAAGCATTCAGCATCTTTAGGCCTACCTCTCTTTGGCACTATGGGTGAGACTTGGAGTTGCCAAATGGCAGTTAATTTGTTAGGAAAATTCTGCATCAATGTAAATATACAAAAGGCAATAATACTGTACATTATATGTAAGAAATAGTGTTGAAACTTGAAAGGATAATCAAGTAAGGAAAATAAAAAAGACATGGAAGAAATCAGTGTAAAGTGTAAAAACAGCAATTTATCAGCAGGATCAGCTATTACCTATATGTAAAAATAAAAGTGTGATAATAATGTCATTTTCCAACCCTTTTCAGTTTTTTCTTGATGTGCTTCCACTTTCCAAAAACCTATATCTAATGACACAAAATCTGATCTAATTTTATATAATAAGCAGTCTCTTCTCTAGAGTGCCTGTGAGGAGCGAGGAGTTGCACTGATTCAGAAGTACAACTCCACAATCACAAAAGATGAGGAACAGAAACAATTCCTCCACGCAGTCAACTTCCACTGGAAGCCCATGCCAGCACCTCAGAAACTGGACCTCAAAATTCAAACCTAGATGGATGGCATTAAAATGTCATGTATTTAGTCATTTGTCATGCCTGGTATAATAAAATTCATTGTTACTACCTTCCTTTACTTAATATGTTGCCTTTACAAGAATTGAAAGATTTTCCATTTTTTCATTGCAATACATATACAAAACAGCAACTTTTGGCGCAACCCCTAAATATTACCCAAATGAATTCAAATTTGGCATAATATTCCTTGGGCAATACCTAACAAGGGCAGCTACAGGGTAATTCTACGAGAAATAGGCAAATGAAGTACACGGTAACCTCTTCAAAATTCATGAAACTTGGTGTGAGGGTTGGTTTAGGTCTAAATTACAAATTTCTGAATTTTTTTGAAAATTGGTCAAGTTGGTCAAATTTTATGGCTTGACCAAATTTTGGTCAAATGAAAAAACCAATAATTTTCAAACGTAAATATCTAGGCTCCTAATTGTGGTAGTGTAGTAAGTCTTAAATGATAAAATATGTAAAATTAACTGTAGTTTCTAAATATGTATCATTTTTTTAGGGTAACAAAAATAAAATTATGATTTTTTGGAAAAAGTTTTTTTTTTTTTTGCAATTTAGCAGCGAAGATATCATTTTTCGAAAAAAAGACCAGGAATAAAAAATGTTTATTTGATGTATGTACACCGTAATAAGTAATAAAAAGTCAGCTTATCGACGATTATTATGAAAAAAAATGACAAAAAAAAAAATCCCAAATTTTAACAATTTTTTGCTTTCTTTCTAGATTTTCAGTATATACCTAATTTTCTAGTATACGTAAATTTACCTAACCCTTAAAATGCCTCAAAACACAAAATTTTGTTGCGATCCTATGAAAAAACACTCAAGAAGAATTTTCTGTAACATCAAAAAAGTAAACTCTGCCATGGCAGCTGCAAGCTATGGAATTTTGGAAGAAAATCAATTACTATGCAGCAATTGCTATGTCACAATTAAAAAGAAGCCAATTGTATTAGAACATGTTCAACGTTCATCCAGAGAGCCGGAACCTGCACCAATACCTGAGCCAGACATACTTAATGAATGTATGGAGCGAAGCAGTAGCGATTCCACGAATCCACCACCATTGGAAGAATTTGTCGTTCAAGACAGGCAATTCAATAAAGATTTGCTCAGCGACAATATTTTACCTTTATTTGATGAAAGCCCTATTAAAACAGGTAATAAAACAATAGAGACTCCGTTCAGGACATTTGTTTCTTAATGCCAAATTTGTAGTTTTCTGTTTTTAAATATTAGCATCAGCACTTGAATACATACATACAAAATATTTGATATTTGATTATTTCACGCAACCTAAATTTATGAATTTGTTTTACAGGCTGGATTGAAGCCGGGACAAAAACAGATAAAGGCTTATACGAAATTCAGATCGACAATGGAAAAGGTTAAACGAAGTTTTGAAGCTGCTTATGGGGCTCCTATTGACTATTCTGAAGCTGGTCCTACCAAAAAAAGTTGTTTGGAAGATGATTTTGAGAGGCAAGACTACTTTTCGGACACAGTTATTGAAATTTGACATTTTAAATTAAATTTAATAGAGTCATCGAAGTATATACTAAATTAAGTTTTATCTGTTTACATTTTTATAATCGGACAATATTATACATATATTTTATGAAAAGTTTAATTAAAAATATACTTATTAAACTTAATGTCAAATACACTTTATTTCAGGTATCAAAAGGTTATGGAAGAATTAAAGGAGAAATTTCAAGCAAGTAACGATCACAATCTTAGGTTACAAATACTATCATTGTATCCCTATCCCATTGAAAAAACTGCTGACTTCTTTGGAGCAACAAAGTATATGGTGCGTAAGAGCCGCAATCTTCAAAAACAGTTTGGGATTCTTCCTAACATTCCAAACATGACGAAAGGGAAGGTCGTCACAGCTGAAATGAAAAAAAATCATTCAGGAGTTTTATGAAAATGACGAATATAGTAGGATGTGCCCGGGAATCAAAGATTATAAGTTTGCAATAAATGAAGAGGGTGAAAAAATAAAAAAACAAAAAAGACTGGTATTGTGTAACTTGAAAGAGTTATATGCTGAATATGCAAAAAATGATGAAAATCCCAAAATAGGCTTTAGTACCTTTGCTCATCTTCGACCGTCGTGGTGCGTGCTTGCGGGACAAAGCGGAACTCACAGTGTCTGCGTATGTACGCATCACCAAAATCCGAAACTACAAATATCAGCGTTAGGCATTAAAGATTTAGACTACAAAAAATTAATGTCTTTATCTGCGGCATGGACAATGAAGATTGTATGATGCACCGATGCAAAAGATGCCCGCGA
Source organism: Bathynomus jamesi (assembly GCA_023014485.1). Classification (NCBI taxonomy): domain Eukaryota; kingdom Metazoa; phylum Arthropoda; class Malacostraca; order Isopoda; family Cirolanidae; genus Bathynomus; species Bathynomus jamesi. Next base: position 255,163 of record JAJOZX010002219.1, read on the forward strand.
GAGGTCGGAATAAAAATTATTTGGAAAGTTTGGACTTCATGGCGATGGAAGAGATAAAATATAAACAATGGGTGTCCGTCGATCACTGTATGTTAAAAGATATCACCGAAACTCCAGAGGAATACGTGGAATGCTCACCAAAAAAATTGCACAACTGACAAGACACCACTTCACGAATAAATGTCAGTCGAGTTACTTCAAAAATCTAAAAGAAACTCTGCCCGAAAATGAAGGTGTTTTGGTGGGCATTTCGCGGAAAACTTCTCATTCATCACAAGATTGTGCCCAGGGGTTTCATTGGGAGAACTCGCAATGTACAGTGCACCCATTCGTTTATTATTCCAAAAACAATGCAGGAAAACTAATTTGCAAAAGTTACTGCTTCGTTTCAAACCGTCGCAGGCATGATACAATTCTGGTTCATAGTTTTCTCAAAAATTAATCCTGTGCATCCAACAACAAAATTCAAACCTAACTAAAATTCATTATTTCACAGATGGATGCGCGGCTCAGTATAAGAATAAAACAAATTTTCTAAATTTATGCCATCATTTCGAAGACTTCAAAATTCATGCTGAGTGGAATTTTTTCGCGACATCCCACGGGAAGAATGCCTGCGACGGTATTGGCGAATGGTAAAAAGAGCAGTCACCAGAGAAAGCTTACGACGGCCTCTCGACCATCAAATCTTAACAGCTGAGGACTTCTACAATTTCTGCTCTCAAGAATTCCTAACCGCTATTGACTTTTTTTACGTCTCTGAGGCAGAAGTTGTAGATGTAGAGCTTTCTTTGCAAAAACGTCTGAGTGAACCTATTACTTCTATCAAAGGTACTCAACAATTACATCGCTTCGTCCCAATTTCCAAGAATTCGTTGAAGGTTTATCCACTCTCTCAGAGTGCACAGTCAGTCGAAATAAGAGAGCTCATTAGAGTTTCTGCTTCGGATCAAGAACATAATACTGTCTCTCAACGCAAATTGAAACAGGCTCTTTTGTGGGTTGTATGTATGAAAATAAACTATGGCTCGGATTAGTCCAGTCCTTTGACTGTGAATATGATGATTTTCTGATAAAATTTCTCCATCCTTCGGGCGTATGTCCCTCATACATTTTTCCTGCGCAAGATGATGTTTGTCACGTTCCAACAGAAAATATATTTGGGAGTATTGAAGCAAGTTTACGAGGAGGAACAAGAATACAATACATTTTTCCGCTTCAAGAATTAAATAACTTTTCAAAGATAAAATAAATTCTATCGAATGTATACTATTTAAGATTGTCTATATAATATTTCTAAAATTTTTATCTAAGATTTGTGTATCTACTTAATAGTTATAAAAATCTTTTCAAATTCTTTTTTCTTATTATTATATTATTAGTGTCTAAAATTTGGATTCACTGGATGAGAATACTGTCTCTTAATTCATTCTCAAAGACTTGTGTACGTGTAGTATTAGGAAGAGTATTTTATACTCTGATAAGCGCTTTATAAATTAAACATTATTATTGTCAATATATTCTGTCCCTAAATATAAGAGAGGTTATGTATGTACATTGTACATATATTTTAAAAGATTTTTTCTCCTTTGGTTTATCTACATGTATTTTTTATATGAATTGAAAATTGTCTTTTTTTGGACCAACAAGTCTGTAATAAATCTTCGTTGTCTGAAAAAAAATTTATTACTTAATTTCAAACTCAGTTTTGAGCCTTATAATAAACTATAAGCTGACTTTTTATTACTTATTATAGTGTACATACATCAAATAAACATTTTTTATTCTTGGACTTTTTTTTTAAAAATGATATCTTCGCTGCCAAATCGCAAAAAAATGATACATATTTAGAAACTACAGTTAATTTTACATATTTTAGCATTTAAGAATTATTACACTACCACAATTAGCAGCTGAGATATTTACGTTTGAAAATTGTTGGTTTTTCATTTGACCAAAATTTGGTCAAGCCATAAAATTTGACCAACTTGACCAATTTTCAAAAAAATTCAGATTTTTGTAATTTGGACCAAAACCAACCCTCACACCAAGTTTCATGAATTTTGGAGATGGTGGAGTGTACATTTGGCACTTTCATTTGTCTATTTGTCCTGGAATTACCCTACAGCTATAATTGAAATTCTATCTTTCACATTTTTGGACCACCTTAATGTACAGTAGGATGCCCTGGGGTCAAATGGGTCTATTTTAGTTTTGCCTGCATAATTCTATTAATTATTTATATTTTTTAAATTTGTTTGCTGCTACAAATAAGCCTACTCAAAGCCTATATTTGACATAAATATGTCTTTTACCTAGGTCATGTGCAAATTCCCCCCCTTTTTTTTTTCAATTTTCTGAAAAAAAGTAATGAGTAGCAAAATTTTTGTCATATAAAACTAGGGATGTCACGGGTACCCGACCCGATCTGGTAATGTACTACTCGATGATACCCGACCCGATCGGGTAATTGCTAAAAATTCGGGTATGGGTAGTAAAAACCAAATTCTAATTTCATTTTAATTTCATTGTTTTGCAAGTTTTCTTGATATATTTTTGGTATAATATTTTTTAACAAAATATTCAAAATGGCAAATCGTAGTATGGTTTGGGAGTATTTTGTCATTGATAAATTAGATAATAGTAAAGGCAAGTGCTTGAACTGCACACAGTTAATAAGTCGCTGTACTAAACCAACAAATTTTGGAACATTTTTAATACCTGATCAGGTACCCATACCCAATTGGGTATTACACTTCGGGTACCCATACCCGATTACCCGGTAAAAGCGCTACCCATTGCATCCCTGTATAAAACTTGGTCTGAACAAAAAATGAGAATCTTGAGCTACAAACTTCCTTCTCCTTGCACATATAAATAGAACATACACTAAGGTGTAAGTAGGTATTATGATTTAATCCTTAGTTAATTCCTTCCTATTAAAAAATTATTTTCTAAGATGGGATCAAATGGGTATAATACCCCAAAACCTGCAAGCTTTACATTTTTTAATTTTTTTTTTTTAATAAAAGGTTTGTAATAATTGTAACAATGTCATTGTTGTTTTTTTAGTATTAATTTTAGGACTAGAAACTCAAAGTTTCTTTAGTTTTATAGCTAAAGGTCTTAATGTAAAAAGGATCTAATAAATTTCTTCTAAGATTTTTAAAAAAAATTGTACACATTAAAATACAAAAAATTAGACCCATTTGATCCCAGGCTACCCTACATGCTTAATATACACATAGGGGCATTTACAGAGAAACTTCAGAACTGATGCGAGACATCTAAATAATGTCTGTTTAACTTCATATTTCCCATGCAAATTGAACCTACTAAAAGAAATGAAAAAATAACCTGGCCTGATGAAAACCCTTCCAGTTATCTTTTCAGCACCACCCTATTAATAAGTATAATATGTAGTATATATGGTATATATATGGTGTTTCATAACATGTGGGAAACACTTTCAGGATGGATTCAGGACCTGAAAACAATGAAAAAAGTTTATATAAACATATGCCCAAAATCGCTTTGTTTCTGAGTTACAGCCCATTGTGTTCCAACAAGTATCCTCCTTACCTTTAAAGGAAGTGCTCAAAATGACCACCTTGCGCTTGAATACACACCTGAACATGCCTCATCATAGACTGCCTGATGCGTTCAAACATTCCAGGTATTGCTCGGATTTTCTAGCATCCTTGTTCTACACATTGGCAAAGCATTTCAATATTGTCAATGGGTGTCACATAAATGATGGATTTCAGATGACCCAACAGGTAAAAATCAAGTGGATTCAGGTCTGGGGAGCGAGCAGGCCATGCAATGGGTCCTCCACAGCCTATCCATTTATCAGGGAAATGGTCATCCAAATAGTGTCTGGCTACTTGACTAAAATGTAGGCTGACCATACGTACCGTTTTGAACGGGACAGTACCGTTTTGTATGGGTTTTTGTATGGGTTCTGTCACTGAAGAATAATTGTAAGCTCAATATGTTTATGTACTTACTTTTTCATGAATACAGAATATTACATAACCCCCGTCCCTTTTTTGCCATCCCAATGTCCCATTTTTGTCTCAAGGAAATATGGTCAGCCTACTAAAATGAGACTAAGTGCTGTCATGCATAAACCACATACGACATTGGACACCCAAGAGGAACTTCATCTAGTAAATTGCTTAAATCATTCCTTAAAAAAATGGAATAGGATTCTCCTGTTAATCTTCCAGGCAAAACAAAAGGACTGATTAAGTTGTCGGCAATAAGTCCTGCTCATACATTGATACTAAATTGTTGTTGGTGCCTTGACTGGATGATGGCATGCAGATTCTCTTCTGCCCAGTGATGAATGTTGTGAAAATTGATCACACCATTTCTTGTGAAGGCAGCCTCATCAGAAAACAACACAGAGGACAGAAAAAGAGGATTGCAAGCACACTGTGAAGGAACCAAGTACAAAAAGCCTCTCATGGTGGGAAATCAGATTCAGTAAGGCCTTGTACTCTCTGAATGTGATATGGGTAAAGCTATTGTTCCCGTAAAATTCTCCACACAGTTGTGTATCTTACACCCTCCACTGCTGCTATCCTTCAGGTGCTGACACCAGAATGTTCCTCCACCTGATTCAGGACCCACTCCTCCAACTCAACAGTTCTGGCACTGATTGGTCTACCACCATCTGAAACTTGCTTTTTGAATGATCCTGTATCACCAAGACATTTGTCTATTCTCTGAAAGGTCTTATCTGGCAGACGGCAATTCAGAAACCTTTCTGCATATAGATGTCTTGCTGCGACTGCATTACACTCAGCAAGTCCATACATGAGATGCATGTCTGCCATTTCTGTTTGAATAAGCCTCCATTCTCACTTCAAATGCACACTATCACTGAATAGCACAAAAAATTTTAAAAAAATTTTTTCACTGGACTGCGCTTATTCACGGTAAGAAGTTACAAATATGGACAGTGAAACACTGCGATGCACCTCTGACTGACTGATGGCTCTACACTCAACGATATTGAAACATGTCATAGAGTGTATGAAACATTAGGCTACAATCAGCAAGGCCATACATGAAATAAGTTTCGTACACACTCACAAACATTGTCAGCAAGCAGTGTTTGTAAACAGTTTGCAGAAAGATTTGTTGGAACACAAAATGGGCTGTAACTTGGAAACAAAGCAATTTTGGGCACATGTTTATGTAAACTTTTTTCATTGTTTTCAGGTCCTGAATTCATCCTGAAAGTGCATCCCACATGTCAAGAAACACCCTGTGTATATATATCTACAGTCGGCCCTTGCTGTTTGCAGTTATTTCATTGCGCTGAGACCCTGCAATGTGTGAAATCCATGAACCATGCTATGAAGGTTCAATGGGAAAAGTCAATGGGAAAAGGGGGGTTACATGCCTGGGGACTCCCAGACACACAGGTAAATAGCATCAGAAAATGGTTTTTCTACTGATACTGTATTAGAGAAAATGTACCACCAGAGGGTTTGTAAGGGTTGATGCAAGTACTGTAGTAAGAGCACCCTCAAATTGGAAACAGATGCTTAAGTGATCAGGACTATACAGGACTTGCTCCCAGTTGTGGCTGTAAAGTTTTGGAATTGCTCTGATATATTTGTCTTGTATATAAATGTACATAAATAATAATACCTTTCAAATGTTGCGTGTAATGCTTCTTCATTTCACTGAAAGTCAAGCTTGTTGCCCCTCCTCTCGAGTTGGCCTGGTGAAGTAGTAGGTTGGTTTCTTGTACTCTCCACTTCACATAGCCAGATACGCCCAGTTCATCGGGGATTGTTCTGAGCCACGCATCTAATCTTCTTTTGAAGATGTCCACTGCAACACCACTCATGTTCCTTAGGTCTTTGGGCAGCTGATTAAACAATTTTGATCCTCTCACAACAAAACTATTTTCTTTCAGCATTAAGGATGTGCCCTGTCTAGCCTTTAATTTGGGAACATGACACAGTCTTCCTTTTCTACTTTTCACTGTTGTTTGGGGAGTTACAGGGTTCAGAGTAAGATTAGGGACTAGTTTATCCATTATTTTCCAAGTGTAAGTAATGGTGTATCTCCCTCTCCTCCTTTCCAGTGAATATAGGTTTAATTCACGTAACCTTTCTTTGAACCCATTGATCTTGGCTGTGAAGTTTCTCTGAATCCTTTCTAGTTGTCTAATGTCTTCTTTTTTATATGGGTATGTTAGGACCAAGCAGTATTCCAATTTGGGTATGATCAGTGTTTTCAGTAGAGGAATCCTTATATTCCTATCCATTTGTTTAAAGGTTCTCAGTATCTACTCAGTTACTCTCTTTGCTATGTTTACTGCTATCTTATTTTGTGTTTCAAATTTCACATCATCAGTTATTACAACCCCTAAATCTTTTGCTTTAGAACTTCTCTGAATTTCCTGTCCATGGATTTTAGGTCCTCTATTTTTCCGTACCATAACCAGACATGGGGTAAAAGTAGGCTGACCATATTTCCTTGAGACAAAAACGGGACATTGGGATGGCAAAAAAGGGACGGGGGTTATGTAATATTCTGTATTCATGAAAAAGTAAGTACATAAACATATTGAGCTTACAATTATTCTTCAGTGACAGAACCCATACAAAAACCCATACAAAACGGTACTGTCCCATTCAAAACGGTACGTATGGTCAGCCTAGGTAAAGGTAATAGTAATAGTAATAGACTATTACAGGATTTTTCAAGTAATAGTAATAGATCATAATTTTTTGCTGTAATAGTAATAGAAGGCAAATTAATAGATAATAGTCTATTACTTTTCTATTACAGTGGCAATGGACATATTGTGTGAACAAAGAACTGAAAAATGAACTAAATCTACTCTAAACTAAAATAAACATATATGTGAACTAATATTGTGGCAAATTTTTCCTTCAATAATATAAAATTTATCAAGACCTACAGTCTGAAATTATAATGATTTAGTTGAAACAAATATTTGTTATTTGGCTGCCACTCAGCCTCATCCTGGATCCATGAGTGCAGAGCCCTCTGCCTCTCAGCCTCATCCTGGATCCATGAGTGCAGAGCCCTCTGCTTCTCAGTCTTATCCTGGATCCCTGAATCCAGACACTGCTACATTGTCAGCTCAATACCATCTCACACAGGGAAATGCAGTTGGAAATGCTGGAAATGCTGGAAATGCAGTCAGTAAATACCAAACTCTAGATGCTAATGTATTTTTGTGTTTCCTGGATGCCTCTTAAGCATTTGATTGTGTTAATCATGACAAATTATTCATGAAACTTGTAAATCTTAATGTGTACACCTGGTTACTTGGTCCGTATATTAATATTCTAGTACATATGATGCGTTCGGTGGAGAAGGGGCGAACGCCACAAAATTCGAAAAATGAGTTTTTTGTCGTATAATTATCCTTTAAAACCTTTGCTTTACCTATGCAAAAAATTAGATGTTAGTCTGCACTCTTTCATGGTAAAATTTAGGTTTTAATGTATCTCAGAGAAATTCACTCCGCATCATTGCTTCACATTGAACACATCTATCTACTTTCTGGTCACTCGACAATGCCCTGTGATGCTCAATTTGGCCAAATTGAACAAAATATAAAAAGTAATTACAGCAATATTATTTACACCAAAAAAGATTATGTTACGGCCATAACTACAGCCATTTCGCAGCGCTTCCTAGTTGTAGAAATGAAACAGGCTGATTTTCTCGATTTTGACGTCCTAAAAACGTGCATTGTCATTAGGAAATCAACAACTACTAAATTTACAGATGCAAGAAAGTTAATATTTGACTTTCAACACAAAGAAGGCTACGTAATATCTACTGCATACCGCACAACCCCAGATAATAGCCATCTCGTCAGACTGCAGAAAGGGAAAAAATCCTACAGTGTCAGTTTATTCAATCTAGCCCAGCAGACACTGCAACCAAAGTATTCCCAATTGCTGTCAATAACTAAGGAAAAAATAAAAGATCTCAAAGAATTATCAGACCTAATGCCTGCAACTGCAGTGAACTATTATACAAGATTGTTAAAGGAACTGGAAGAAACCGAAACAGTTGAAGCAGGTAATACAACATTCGACGAAGAGGACCAAATAATGGATTACACCAGTTAACATCAGAAGCTATCAATAAATAATATTGTAAAATTTCTTGGCATTTTATTATATCAACATATTACACAACAATATTTTACTCAAATGTGTGTTCAAATTCATACAACATTTCAATAAACCGGAAAAATACAAAGGTTTAAAGTTTACAAACTTTAACTGCATTTTGTGGCATAATTCGAAAATGTTGCGTTTGCCCCTTCTCCACCGAACGCATCATATAATCACCAGACAATGATTGTAAGATGGGGTGAGGTTAATTCAGGGCCAATCTCTGTGACCAATGGTGTCAGGCAGGGAGGGATACTATCCCCCTACTTATTCAATGTTTATATGGATAATCTATCTGTTGTGCTGAACACCTGTAAGATAGACTGCTATATTGGTACATGACTGTTAATCATCGGATGTATGCAGATGAGCTAGTTCTTATTTCTCCATCTGTAAAAGGGCTCAGCACACTTTTGAAGGTGTGTGAAAGGTATGGAATGATAATGACAAAATATAATCCTGATGAAAGTCATGTTATGATTATGAGGACCAAGGTCTACAAGTATATAAAATTTCCTGAATTTCAATTGAATAGTATGGTGCTGTCAGAAGTAACCCAGACTAAGTATCTTGGCCACATACTAATGGATAGTCTTTCAGATGACTGTGATATTCTAAGGCAATGTAGATAATTATATGCTCAGGGAAATACTTTGGTTAGAAAATTTCATATGCGTACATTAGATGTAAAGTTGATTTTGTTCAAAACTTTTTGTACTCCAATGTATACAGCTCATTTGTGGTGGAACTACAAGATGTGTAATTTGAGGAAATTATATGTTGCATACAATAATATTTTTTGGAAGTTAATTAAGGACTCCAAGATTTGTAAATGGCGCTCCTTCTAGTATCAGTATGCTGTTTGTAGTCATTAAGGTGCCTAACTGTGCCAGTGTCATTCGCAATTTTGTATTTAGATTTATCACTAGGCTTGGTGAGTCAGTCAATAAGATAATAGAAGCCATGGTTGGTAGACTGGTCTCAGATATATTTTATAAATCTCAAATCTGGAAGCATTGGCATAGGCAATTGTATGTTCATTATACACAGTGATTTACTGGCCTACTTAGTTAGTGCTCCAGACAACTATCTCTTAATCTTCTATGGACCTCTTGTATAATGTTTGTACCTGTTGAGTCTGAAATAAAGTTTGTTTGTTTGTTTGTTAACACACTGCTTCTAATTGCATTTAAATAGACATAAAGATCCTTTTCAAATGAGTGAAGTACCCCACATACAAAAGTAATAGTAATAGATGAAAATTAAAGTGATAGTAATAGAAGGAATCAAAAGTAATAATCATAGAAACCCAGTAATTGACCCCATGTCTGACCGTAACAGCTGAGATTTCTGTGTTAAACTTCATATTGTTGTCTTCCATCCACTTGTAGATTCTGTTCATATCTGTTTGTAGAGATCCTCTATCTTCTGGGTTTCTTATTTTTCTACTGATCTTTGTGTCATCAACAAAGGATGTAACTGTGCTGTCTCTGGTAATGTCTCATCTATGTCAGCATGATTATGAAGAGTAGTGGAGCTAATACTGTTCCTTGTGGTGCTGAGCTGAGGACCTCTGATTCTGATGAAGATACTCCTTGTACTGTAACGACTTGCCGCCACTCACTAAGGAAATTATATATCCATTTCTCTACTTTTCCTGTTATTCCCATATATTTCAGTTTAAGTATTATGATTCCATGGTCACACTTGTCGAATGCTTTGGCAAAGTCTACGTATATTACATCATAGTTTTCATTACTTTCCAGTGCATCAATAATGTTGTTGTAGTGTTCCATTAGTTGTCATAGGCATGATCTGCCTGACCAAAACCCATGTTGGACATCATTTAATTTTTTCTGAGTTTCCAAAAAGCCATAGATTTTCTCTCTAACTATTCTCTACTTTTCCTGTTATTCCCATATATTTCAGTTTAAGTATTATGATTCCATGGTCACACTTGTCGAATGCTTTGGCAAAGTCTACGTATATTACATCATAGTTTTCATTACTTTCCAGTGCATCAATAATGTTGTTGTAGTGTTCCATTAGTTGTCATAGGCATGATAGAATGGTCTATGGTAGTAAGTACCAAATTTCAAATATCAGCTCAATCAGAGTTATGGTTCAAAAGTTATGCTCCCCCCTTTTTTGAGGAGGGGGGGAATAAAAACTGGAAAGTTTCAAACCACCATAACTCAGTCCCTAATTGACATAGAACAGTGATTTAAAGTATGTATGAAAGGTAATTGCACACACAACAAATTAGCATTTATAAGCAGAAAAAATGTTATGACACTTTATTCCATTTGAAGGGATTCTGCCCCCACTAAATCACAGATTTTTTAAAATTTTCATATATACAAAAAATGAGTTTCAACCTTATTCTATCAATATATGAAAAGAAATATATGTGTATTTGCATATACAATAGGTATTTACAGATTTGAAAATGACTACTTTCACTTAAGAGACAATAATTTCTAACAAACTATTCAACATTCTCATTGACTTCTGGTATATAGATTGGTGTACTTGTTAAAAATGTAAATACATACGTGTTAAACTAGTACTCTAAGAACTAAACATAAAACACTTGTACCTACCATAAAATATCATCCCCCATTCGATTGTTGGGTAAATTGTTTGAACAAAAATTCCCATGTGGACATTAAAAAAGTGGCAATCCTACCCAGGATAACTACTGCCTAACTAGAGAGATCTTTATTTTGTTTTCTGTGATGTGCAAAGCATTCACTGTGTTCTCATTTAATGTATATATTTTTTAAAATTTTGAACAGATTTATGTACATATACGCATAGTGTTTTAAATAAGTAAAAGTGTTTGATGAAAATGTCTACACATAAAAGCTATAACAAGCACTGTTGCAACCCTTTTGAACTGCACAAAATGCCTATTTTGCAAAACTTGAGGCCACTTCAAAGCTTGTTGTTGAAAATAGTGACCCTAAATATAATTTCAGTGATGAATCAGAAGTTTGTATAAATTGTCTGAAATTAATTAATAAACACAAAACCTGAAGAATTATTAAGACTGCCAGAAGCAATAACTAGTAGTACTGAAAGTACGACTGCTTCACCTGACATATCCCCAGAAATAATTCTAAGAAAATGTAGTGAAATGGATAAAGATATTCAACGAGAAGATCTTAATGCAACTTTGGAGCAACTTCATGTTACCCCAGTGAAATTACGTAAGTAACTAGCTATTAATGTGTGTACAGATAATGTATTTTTATACTGTCAGCTGAAATTTAATTCAGATATAGTTGTCTTATACCTAATACATATATATGAAATTATCTAAAAAATATACTTCAGTTCAGAAATTCAGATTGTTGGCACTAGATATGTCATACTTATATTTATTAATTAATTGTATTTCAAATACTTTTCAGATGCCCTGACAGTGGAAGCAGATCAAAGGCAGTCTCACAAAAATACAAAAAAGCTTCAACCTCCCTCAAGAGGAAGTTGGAAACTGCATTTGCCACTGAAGTTCAAGATGTTGGTGAGCCACTGAGTAAACAGCATCTCAAAGAAGCAGATTTGGAGAGGTAAGAAACTAAAAATAATTAATGAGATGACTCTGAACTATTAATGTATGTATGTAAATACCTGTATATAGGTACAGTATTATAGGTTGTCATGTTTAGATATATATGTAGACATTAGCTATATTTCCTAAAATGTGACATCATCCCATATACTAAATATACTGGTATGTTCAAATTCATGAAGTACAGTACTTCCTTAATTCTTGAATAATATAAATCATGTACTTACATCCTTAATATTGTACAGTAATTTAGGGTTATGTTTTTTTTATAGGTACGAAAACCTCATGAGTGATCTTGTACGAGACTTCAAATCCACATAATCATACAAAAGACTTCAGATACTTACACTCTCACCATTTCCTATTTCTAGGACAATGGATTTGTTTGGTGCAACCAGATACATGGTTGACGAAGCCAGACATTTGAAACATACATTTGGTATTATGCCACAGATTCCTATCTACAGTAAGGGAAGAAAACTAACTGAAGATATAATCTCTGAAATAAGGGAATTCTGTGAAGATGATGAAGTCAGTTGTTTGTGTGCAGGGAAATCTGATTGTGTTAGCATAAGAAATAAAGATGGTGAAAAAGAGTACAAGCAAAAACGTCTATTACTAGGAAATTTAAAAGAATTATATTCAAAATATAAAGAAAACAATGATAATAGCATAGGGTTTTCTGCCTTTGCCAATCTGAGGCCTAAATGGTGTGTAATTGCTGGAGGCAAAGGAACCAACTCAGTTTGTGTTTGCACCCACCACCAGAATCCTAAACTCATGGTATCAGCAATTGCAGAGAAAAACTTAACCTATTACACACTTATGGAAAAAAGTGTGTGTGATATAAATTCTTCTACATGCATGTTACACAGATGTCAAGAATGTCCTGGTAGCATAGGCATATTTAATTTCTTAAATACTATACCTTCCTTGACAAGCAGAGATTCTGTCAAATATGTTCAGTGGACTAATACAGATAGATCAACATTGGAAACTCATACAGCTTCTCCAGATGAATTTATTGAACACCTTTCAGAAAACTTTTTTCTCTTACTAGGCACCACTACATTGCAAAAAGCCAGAGTCAGTATTTGAAGACTATGAAACAGAATCTTCACTGTGATGAAATACTTGTGCTAGGGGATTTTGCAGAAAACTATTCATTCATCACTCAAGATGAACCACAAAGTTTTCACTGGACAAATGACCAGGTGACCCTCCATCCATTTGTGGTGTATCACATGAAGGATAAGGAATTAATTCATACTAGTTACTGTAGTATTAGCAATTGTCTTGAGCACTCAACATCAGCAGTTCACACTTTTCAGCAATATTTAATGAAGGATATTAAACAGAAATTCCCCAATGTACAAAAAGTAATTTATTTCTCTGATGGGTGTGGAGGCCAATACAAAAACAAATATAATTTCAGCAATCTATGCTATCATGAACAGGATTTTGGTGTGAAGGCCGAGTGGAATTTCTTTGCCACAAGTCATGGGAAAAATGCTTGTGATGGTATTGGAGGAACTATTAAAAGAGTTGTAGCACTGAACACTTTAATTCAATTACTTGTTTGTATGTTACAAAGGAGGAGGTTCATGCAGATAAATTCAATCTTCCTAGAGGTTTAATGAAGCTTTACCTGTTAAAGGTACACAGGGTTTCCACAGGTTTGTACCAGAATCAGAAAACCTAATACAAGCTTATCAGACATCTGATTCTGATAATTGTAAATTGTTTAGAATAAGTACTGGGGCTGAACCAGATAAAGACAGTCAACTAGTTGAAAAAGATGAGTATCAAATTGGCTAGTATATTGCCTGTAAATATGATGATAAAGTTTGGTTTGGAATTATTTTAGACACTTCAGAAGAATATGGTGATTATAAAATCAGTTTCCTCACCTCATCAGGATCTACCACTTGGTATTATTTTCCGATGAAAGAGGATGTTTGCTGGATAAAACAAAGCGATATGATTTCTATCATGATGATACCAAATATCAAGCCTGGTGTTAAGATTATTTACTCCTTCAATCCAAAGCAAGTTCAAGAACTTAGTGGAAGTTTGGAACCAAACCTACGATAAAAATCTGTTGAAAATTAACTATATATAAGCTTAGGTAGGTATAGATTATTAGCATTAAGAATTATTGCACCATGCATAAACTGCAATGTATTAATTACCTAACAGCTTACATGAATTTGTAAAAATTAATCTTTTAAGTAAAAGTAGCCATTTTGAAATCTGTAAAGACCTATTTTATATGCAAATACACATATATTTCTTTTCATATATTGATAGAATAAGGTTGAAACTCATTTTTTGTATATATGAAAATTTTAAAAAATCTGTAATTTAGGCAGGGCAGGACCCCTTTAAATGGAATAAAGTGTCATAACTTTTTTTCTGTTAATTTTAGCCATTTTTTGTACTTATGCTAATTTGTTATGAGTGCAATTACCTTTCATAAACACTTTAAATCACTGTGCTATGTCAATTAGGGACTGAGTTATGGTGGTTTGAATATTTACAGTTTTCATCTCCCCCCCCCCCCCCCCCAAAAGGGGGGAGCATAACTTTTGAACCATAACTCCGATTGAGCTGATATTTGAAATTTGGTACTTACTAGCATAGACCATTCTATGAACCAAATTTAAGCAAAATCTATGAGGGGTGTGGTTTTGACCACTGCATGATTTGTCATGGAATAACCCTTTAGTGATGTAAGCAACACTGGCCTATAGTTTTTGGCCTTGGATTAAGCTCCTTTATATATTGGGACTACATTTGTGCTCTTCAGGATGCCTGGTACAGTATTTCTCCTGTGTCCAGTGATTGTCCCCATATCCACTAGCGTACCTACAGGGGGGCGGAGGGGGTGGTCCACCCCGGGTGGCACTTTTTGAGGGGTGGCACTTTTGGTCTACTGCAATGAAATAAAAAGTTGTTTTTTTTACGTTGGGACAGTAGAAGGATACAAGATGCCAGACACAATTTTATTTTTCCACGAAAACACTGCTTACTTCGTTAATTTCCGACAATGGTAAGGATTGTGTTCCCTTGAAGATGGCCTTATTGACCATCATACCTATTTAAGCGCTTAGTTGTGCTTAATTAATAATAGTATTGGTATAAATGCATTTATTTCATTAAAAAGGGAAATAACCCATAAAGTTCTGTAAATACGTTATAATCTATAAATATGCATTTAATATTTATAAATCGAATCTTTTGAATGATAAATATGAGTGTCAACTAGATCACGATCATGATGACATTGATAAGGAAGAGTTCCTCGTTGAGAGAAAAAGACTTCAGCATTTTATTGCTGTTGCTGCTACGCAAGACGAAACAGAGACGTGGAAGGAAGGCCCCCTTGAACTTTTGCAGTTTATTCAAAAGTATAATCTTGGTAACTCGGTTCCAAATATTGTAATACTGCTGCAGATTTTTCTCACAATTGCTGTTAGTGTTGCTAGCTGTGAGGAGTTTTTCTAAACTAAAACTGATAAAGAATTACCTAAGATCTACTATGAGCACCTTGCGGTTGAGAAATCTTGCCATACTGTCTACAGAACAACAATTGACAGACGAAATAGACTTCGACAATGTCATTGAAGATTTTGCTAACAGAAAAGCAAGAAAAATAACTGTGTAGAATGTTGTTGTTAATTTTTTCACTTCAGAAGTAAACATGTTGTCCTAATATTTTTCACAGGTTTTTTTCTATACGTCGTTTTCACTTTTTGTTTAAGTATGTTTGTTATGTGTATTGTGTTGTGTTTCAGGGGGGCGGCAAACTCAAGGACTGCCTCAGGCAGCACAAACTCTAGCTACGCCACTGCCCATATCCAATATAGGGAGGCTCAGTGATTGCATTCTTGCAGTTTTTGATCAGTGTGGAAATCCATTTGTCTGGTCTTGCCACTGAGTGTGCTTTTAGTTTCCCGAGGGCTTGTGTAATATCATCTGTCATAAAGTCGAAGTCCGTTATACTTTCCCCTTGTAGTTCTTCTTCAAAGAATGTGTTTCTATTGCATATCAGTTTGTCAGTTTTTGGGATACTGAAAGATGATTCATACTGAGCTCTTATTATTTCAAATACTTCTGTTAGATCATCAGATAAAGCACTGTCTTCATTTTTCAAAGGTCCGATAGTCGTATGGTTTTTCGACTTCCTTTTCTCAAAATTATAGAAGTACTTTGAGTTAACCTTTATCACCTCTATAGTGTTGCCTCCTTCTTTTTCTGTATACTGTAAAATAATATGTAACAACAAGTGTAAAGAGCAAAACTTTTAAAAAAACAAATTTCAAAAATATCACTATGAAAATAATGTAATAATCCAGAGGAGCACAAGAAAGATGGCTCAATATAAACTAGCTGGTTGTACAAATGATGCACTACTGGGAATGATGCTGCCAGCTGCAAATGCTAAAGTATCATGTGTATCATATGTATAAGTATCATATTGTATGTGTAAGTATCATATTGTATGTGTAAGTATTGTATCATTCATGCAAGTATCGTATGTGTCGTACTGCATACACGAAAAAGTGTTGTCAATTTTTAGTATTTACCACAATTTAAAAAAATTTGTGCTGATCCATCTTTGAATCTTAACTCATGCAGATGAAAAAAAAAGGTAGTGAAATATCCTCATCCTATCTCTGAATTCGTGCAGGTTAGGGGATCAGTGTTTAACTGGTGAACAGTACTGGGAAAGAAATAATGAAAATAGTATTTTAGACCCAGACATTGTACATAATTTCAGTAATGATAGTGTGTGTGTGTGTGTGTGGTGTGTGTGTGTGTGTGTGTGTGTGTGTGTGTGTGTGTGCACTACCATACCTGTTTTAACAAAGCCTCAGCCAATGGATTTCCATTTAACGGATATGAAAAAAATTAATTTAATAATAAAACAACAAAAATGGCTGCCATGATCAATGTAGGTGACAATGCTTAACTTTGTACAATTCAAATGAAGACTTTGTTAACATCAATAATAAATTAAACCAAATTTAATAACACTCACCAGTTAATTTTTTTGGAGCTTGCTGTGTGGTTTACCACCACTGCCTCACTCACTTTCATTTTCATGTCCAAACTAATGACTTTCCTGGGCACCTTGGCTGGTTTACCAACACACTCACATTTTACACCCATCATGTTTGGGATATGGCCTGCAAGTGAGTGTGTTGGTAAACCAGCCAAGGTGCCCAGGAAAGTCATTAGTTTGGACATGAAAATGAAAGTGAGTGAGGCAGTGGTGGTAAACCACACAGCAAGCTCCAAAAAAATTAACTGGTGAGTGTTATTAAATTTGGTTTAATTTATTATTGATGTTAACAAAGTCTTCATTTGAATTGTACAAAGTTAAGCATTGTCACCTACATTGATCATGGCAGCCATTTTTGTTGTTTTATTATTGTTGCACTGGAGCTTGCTGCTTAATGTTCACTTTTCGTACGGATGTGGCAGTGGAAAATCACATACGTATTTCTAAGTAACCAACTTTTTTCTAATGTTTAAGACCTATTTTGGCACATTTAATCATTATTTAGTCATTCTGTAAGAAAATACAGTCGAACCTCGTTTAACATCACGCTCGGTTTACATCTTTTTGTTTAGCGTCAAAGCCTCCATTGGTGTACATGCATTTGTTCTATGTCACTTATCCCGTTTACCGGCTGTTAGAATTGTTGTAAAGGCATGGAAAGAGGTAACCACAACCACTATGAACTCTGCGTGGAAGAAACTGTGGCCCTCTGTGATCTATCATTTTGTGGGCTTTGAGGAACAAAGCAATCGTGAAGCTGAAATTCTCCACCTTGGGCAGGCAATGGGACTGGAAGTTGATGCTGATGATGTGCAGGAACTTCTTCAAGAGCATGAGAGGGAGTTAAATGCAACAGACCTCCAAGAGATGGCAAAGGAATCTGAATCTGAATCTCTGGAGTGGATTACCTAAAACCCCATTGAACATGTACTTCGTTTAACGTCACTTTTCCCAGAACGAATCAATGACGTTAAACGAGGGTCGACTGTAATAGTATTTAAAGGCATTTATTTATCATTCATTTTGACTAATTTCGCTATTAAGCAAGAACCCATCTCCATAAGCACCGTTATAATAACCTCTATTAATGGATTTTTTGCTTAGCGGACAAGCCTCAAGAATGTATCTTTTCTGTTAAAAGAGGTATATATATATATATATATATAAGCAAACAACCACAGGGAAAAGGATCACGTGTTATTCTGTGATTTTAGTGCATTATATATATATATATATATATATATATATATATATATATATATATATATATATATATATATAATATTATATAGTGGCCACAAAAAAATTCAATGAGGACCATACGTATGAGGACCATACGCCTTCATAGAGTTGAGCCCAGATAGGGCAGAAAAAACATTTTTAGAAGAGATTCTAATTTCAGACATAATAAAGTCAGAGGGGGGGGAGGAGATAGAAAACAGCATCAGAATCATCCAGGGTTAAATTTAAGTGAAAGTTTGAGTGAAGAGTTCAGCTTTGGCAGGAAACGAGACAGTAACTGTGCCATCAGAATGGAAAAGAAGAGGAAGTAAAGTTGTTGAAGAGGTTCTTAGCTAGATACCAGAAAGAGTGAGAAGAATTAGAAATGGATACATTTTTATATTTTTGTCAGATGAAGGAATTTTTGGTGAGTCAAAGGAACAGAATTTGCACAATTCCAGGCAGAAATATAAGCTGAGTGAGAGTTAGGAGTTGGATGGCAATGATACCTTCTGAAAGCCTCCTCTCTGTTGTGGATAGCATTAAAACAAGTAAAGTTAAACCATGGTTTTTTTTGGTATTAGTAGTAGGAATAGAATATGGAATGTATGTCTCCATGCCTGAGAGAATCACCTCTGTGATGCACTCTGCACACTCAGAAGGGCCCTGGCTACAGAAGCAGTAATCATTCCCTTGGAAATCAGAGAAGTATTGTCTAAGGGCTTCCCAATCAGTGGTGCCAAAGTGCCAAAGGCACCTCCTCTTGGGAGAATCCAAAGACCAAATTAGAGCGATATTGCTCTCATATGAAAAATTTTGAATTAGCAACTTCTCATATGGCAACTCTGAGTACCTTAAAATGTTTAGCAATGGAAATTTTTAATTAATGAAGTCACAGTATCTGTTGGAGCAAGTTTATCACTTTCAAATATCATCATTTTTCACCTTTTTGTTGAAAAAAATCAATAAACTGGGGACATCATTATGCAATATAAAAAGCAATCAACTCAAGATATTAGAGGAATTATTGCACTAGTTAAGGAAGGGATACCTCAATGAAATATCACCACATGACAAAATGTTGTCTAGAGTACAGTGAACTTGTGGCTGCAATGACACAGGGTATGTTTTTCAACCTGTCTTGAGAAGAGGAAGGGTTCTGGATGGCCAAAGACGACAACTAAGAAGACTGATATCTACATTAAACTAGTAGTAATGATCAATCCAGCAACTTCAGCAAGGGAAATTAAGCAAAAACATAAAGAACTACTTAATAATATATGAATTCAGATAATTCAGGAGACTTCAAGAAATCTTAAAATGCCCACATGACAACTTTCAAGAAAACCTATGTTAACCAAGAAAATGCACAGCAATAGAATAAATTTTAAAAAAATATATAAATACTGGAGAAAAGAACAAAATCAAATAATATTTAATGACAAATCAAATTTTAAAACCTTCACTTCTTGTCAAAGATCACTAAGTCATGATTTAGGGCAGTTTTTCAGGTTTTGGTCATGGAAGTCTTTTCCTCTCTTTCTCAAAATGTTACTGTGATTAGTGACCTCTTTTTTAGACATGTTAAAAATAGAGCTTCCAATGTTTAGGAGCCTACATGATGCCACAACTTTTCAGCAAGATGGAGCAAGATGGAGCACCCTGTTATAAGGCAAAAAGAAAAAGTGAAAGACTGACTATGAAATAACAACAATGAACTTCTGGATTGGCCAAGAAATAGTCCAGATTTAAATGTATTCTGAACAGGGTTATCATGGGCAATGAAATGTGGTGCTACCTTTTAGATCCACAATCCAAATTGTGGGAATCTGAAAACTGGCTGCTCCACCATGACAATGCACCAGCTCATCAGTCTCTTTTGGTACAGGAATATCTTACCAAGAATGCCATCACTGTGATTCCACAACCACCTTACTTTCCAGATCTCACTCCTGCCAACTACTACCTGTTTCCAAGAATGAAGGCCCTCTTGAAAGGATGCAGGTTCCAGTCAGCAGATGAGGTGAAAGAGGCTACAATGGTGGTACTTAAGGTCACAGGAAAAGGCCTGCAGGAGTGCTTCCAGCAGTGCTATGTTCACTGGCAGAAATGTGTGACAGTGGAAGGGAACTACTTTGAAAGCAGTGTGCAGTAAAACCTGCCATTCTGAGTTGTATATATATATATACCGGGTGGTTTAATGATTACTGAGAAAAAATACAATGTTGATACACCGTAAATGAATTAGGCCTTCAGTTTAGAATACTTAGTTATTACATAAATAATGGATGTAAAGTATTTACGGATTACATGATTGGACACAAATAGCAGATGTTGCGCGGAAATATGGTACTAGAATGACACCTGAATTAGGAAATAGGCTTACTGCATTTTAATGAGAGTCAGTTGGAACGCTTAATTACACTTGGTGTATAGTCTACCCTTTGGTGGTAGGCTGACGTAGGCCCAGGAAGCTGAATATCAAATTCCACAGTTATGAATTCCACGTAACTGAGTGGAAACTCGCTTATATAATCTCTGTGATGCGGAAAAAGGTTTTGCGCCAAATCTTGAGAAGCATTGTCCGTGAGTCCTTCAGTTGAAGCTTGCTTTGGCGGGCTGTTTTGGGGCACGAAGACTCTTTCCTTGTTTCAGGTTCCTTGACCACGTGTGTCTTTCAGAAATGTTTGCTGATGGCGTGGAAAAAAAGAATGTCTGTCTACTTGTTGGTCTATTTCTTGTCAGTCCGCTACACACACATATATATATATATATATATATATATATATATATATGAATAAAACCACGAAGGAAAGGAAACACAAAATGGTGCTCAAGCGCTTTCGTCTAATGACATCCTCAGGAACACTGAAGTACATAAAAAGGTTAAGCCTATATATAGGTGGTTACCTCATTTTTTCATTTGTTCCGTTCTCTCTCTCTCGTCTTGCGCGGAATATCTCCTATACAAGCGTCGTTTCTTTACGTTATTTATACTGCGTGTTCTTTGCAGTTGAATGTATATAATGTTACGGCATGCGGGAGGTGCCCCCTTGGGGCATTGGTTTCTGCGAGTATGTAGAAGAATTACGGCATTTGGAAGAGTGAGGTCCATGGTGTAATGGTGTTGCGTCTGACCGGCAATCGGAAGATCCCGGGTTCGATTCCCAGGTGGTTACCTCATTTTTTCATTTGTTCCGTTCTCTCTCTCTCGTCTTGCGCGGAATATCTCCTATACAAGCGTCGTTTCTTTACGTTATTTATACTGCGTGTTCTTTGCAGTTGAATGTATATAATGTTACGGCATGCGGGAGGTGCCCCCTTGGGGCATTGGTTTCTGCGAGTATGTAGAAGAATTACGGCATTTGGAAGAGTGAGGTCCATGGTGTAATGGTGTCGCGTCTGACCGGCAATCGGAAGATCCCGGGTTCGATTCCCAGGTGGTTACCTCATTTTTTCATTTGTTCCTCTCTCTCTCTCTCGTCTTGCGCGGAATATCTCCTATACAAGCGTCGTTTCTTTACGTTATTTATACTGCGTGTTCTTTGCAGTTGAATGTATATATATATATATATATATATATATATATACATATCTATATATACAAATACATACATACATACATTTTTTTTTTAGTTCAGGAAGAACCGATTCGCCTCTATTTAAAGGGCATATCTCAGCGGAAAAACAAAGAAAAAGTGAGAGGAAAGACAGAGGAAAAAGAAAGGGTGGAGGGGACAGTCGAAGTGGAAAAAGACCAAGGATGACAAGGACTGCAGGGTCGAGCCCCATCATCCTTGGGTGCTAGGGCCGGGAGGGCGCACGTGAAACCTCCAGGAACAAGCACGTACAAACGAGCACAAAGAGCACTCAAGAGCACGAGCTTAGAACCCCCTTGCGGGGATACATACATACATATATATACAATAAACAGAGAAGTAAAAATAAAAAATTAAAAATTAAAACCTTAAAGGATTACCAGTGAGGCGTACAGATTTGTAAGGAAAAATATCGATTTTTAGCACAGGATCAAATGGATTATAAAAATACAAATTTATACTGGAACTCTGCCCGGGTTTTAACACACTGCTGCCTATGGTCAGGTTTCGATATATATAAAAAAATAAAATGCAAATTAAAAGTTAATCGATTTTTAGCACAAGATCAAATGGATTATAAAAATACAAATTTATACTGGAACTCTGCCCGGGTTTTTAACACACTGCTGCCTATGGTCAGGTTTCGATATATATAAAAAAATAAAATGCAAATTAAAAGTTAATAAAGTAGAAGACAAGTTTACCAAAGATTTAATGTTTTACCCTTCTTATCTAAATCTGTTTTAAAGGAATTCAAAATAACAGGATCGAGTTGAAAAAGACCTTTGCTTATGTTGAAGTTATTTGAAAGTTGGATAATGGCAGACTCAAGAATATTTCTATTAACAATGTTGCTTGAATGGAATAAAACTGAAGCATTATTCCAATCATACAGTGGGCTAACTCTGACAAATGGACAAAAAGGGCACTGGACAACTGTCCTGTTCTAACGGAATATTGATGCTGTTTTATACGTGTGTGCAAATCCTTTCCCGTCTGACCTATGTAAAAGGAATCACACATTGTTTACAACCAATTTTATAGATAATGCCTGAATTATTGGTAGGGCTATTTTTTACTATGATATTTTTCACAATATTGTTATATGAAAATACTACATTAATATCCAAAAGTTTAAGTACATTAGCAATGCCTAAAAATTGTGAAAAATATCATAGTAAAAAATAGCCCTACCAATAATTCAGGCATTATCTATAAAATTGGTTGTAAACAATGTGATTCCTTTTACATAGGTCAGACGGGAAAGGATTTGCACACACGTATAAAACAGCATCAATATTCCGTTAGAACAGGACAGTTGTCCAGTGCCCTTTTTGTCCATTTGTCAGAGTTAGCCCACTGTATTGATTGGAATAATGCTTCAGTTTTATTCCATTCAAGCAACATTGTTAATAGAAATATTCTTGAGTCTGCCATTATCCAACTTTCAAATAACTTCAACATAAGCAAAGGTCTTTTTCAACTCAATCCTGTTATGTTGAATTCCTTTAAAGCAGACTTAGATAAGAAGTGTAAAACATTAAATCTTTGGTAAACTTGTCTTCTACTTTATTAACTTTTAATTTGCATTTTATTTTTTTATATATATCGAAACCTGACCATAGGCAGAAATGTGTTAAAACCCGGACAGAGTTCTAGTATAAATTTGTATTTTTATAATCCATTTGATCTTGTGCTAAAAATCGATTAACTTTTAATTTGCATTTTATTTTTATTTTTTTATATATATCGAAACCTGACCATAGGCAGCATTGTGTTAAAACCCGGCAGAGTCCCAGTATAAATTTGTATTTTTATAATCCATTTGATCTTGTGCTAAAAATCGATATTTTTCCTTACAATCTGTACGCCTCATTGGTAATCCTTTAAGGTTTTAATTTTTAATTTTTTATTATTTTTACTTCTCTGTTTATTGTATATATATGTATGTATGTATGTATGTATGTATTTGTATATATAGATATGTATGTATATATATATATATGTATATGTGTGTGTGTGTGTATGTATGTTATTTATTTTTCTTTTTTTCTTTCTGTAACCTATATATAGGCTTAACCTTTTTATATACTTCAGTGTTCCTGAGGATGTCATTAGACGAAAGCGCTTGAGCACCATTTTGTGTTTCCTTTCCTTCGTGGTTTATTCATCATAAATATTTTTCACGTGTTACCTTCGTGAAATAATTTTCATATATATATATATATATATATATATATATATATATATATATATATATATATAATATATTTCAATAATATTTGTGTATTGTGTCCACTATGCTATTCATTATTTATGTATGAGTGCATTTAATGTGCAAATATTGTATTCTGGGTCCACAGAATTGCACGGTTATGAGCGACACTTTTTTTTGTTATGAGCAACACTGCACATTTCACCGGGGGGGGGTAAAATTGTAGAGCTAATTGCTAGGTCTCAATTTGCGACAAATTTTATTGTCTTTCGACGAGGAATAATACATTTTTCCTGTAGATGTCCACAATTCACAGGAATTCAGACAAATGTAAGTACGAATGTAAGTGCCGGCTGCATTTCAGTTACAAGCGACACCGTAACTTTGGACGTTTGCTGTAAACAATGTATTTGCCTGATTTAGCTGAAACACACATCAATGTGTTCATTGACCATCCCTCAATACCCAATAGTAAGAAAAGTTCAATTGCTCTATAATTAATAGAAATATGATGAGAAACGTAACAATAAGTTGCTCCAAAATGTTACGAGCGACACTATGGAATGACCCTATAGTCAAATAAGTAATGGTAAATGACAACTACCACAGTTTTTCTTTTTCATGATGCTAGCCCAACATTGGCAATGGGCCACTCGCAAAGTGGTCTCACAAATATAGCTTCCCTCACCAGCCATCTGCAAAGCAGACAGGATCCACTTTTAGGACATGGATCTAGGGTTTAAAGCAGCCCAGCCCTGCCACATTTAGAACCTCAATATAAGCAAAAGACTCACTATCTTCATGTCAGATTGAATACATCAAAGAAAAAGGGGTAACTATTATATTTTTAGCCAAAAAACAAAACTTAAACCTCAACTGGCAGAATTGAGCATCCACTCCTCAAGGCACACAACATGTCCGTTTCAAGATGGGAATGAACTCAGAATGGTCTCCCGAGTTTTTTATGACACACACAGACCGTGACTGTGCGTGGAACAAGGAACTCTTCTGGGATAATTAAATCCACTATAGTCCGAATAAGTAATGGTAAATGACAAATACCATAGTTTTTCTTTTTCATGATGCTAGCCCAACGTGGGCAACGGGTCACTCGCAAAGAGGTCCCATAAATATAGCTTCCCTCACCAGCTATCTGCAAAGCAGACAGGATCCAGCTTTGGGACATGGATCTAGGGTTTAAAGCAGCCTAGCCCTGCTACATTCAAAACCTCAATATAAGCAAAAGACTCGCTGCCTTCACATCAGATTGAATACATCAAAGAAAAAGGGGTAACTATTATATTTTTAGCCAAAAACCAAAACTTAAACCTCAACTGGCAGAATTGAGCGTCCACTTTTCAAGGCACATAACATGTCCGTTTCAAGATGGGAATGAACTCAGAATGGTCCCCCGAGGTCTCCTATGATACAAACAGACCATGCTATTCCTTAATTAGCGTAAAAAGAAATACCCACACAAATTCTTTATTTATTTATTTTTATTTTTATTTCTGTTTCTTTCCTTTTGATGGTCGAGGTATTTCGAGGGTTTTCTGACCTTTGTGTTTTGACCTTTTTCCTGCTTTGTTTCAAACTAACTTTCTCGAATGCCAACCATATTTCATTTTGAATACAGTAATGCCTCGGTATATGAGTTAATTCGTTCCCGGAGATTGCTCGTAAAGCAAGAACTCGTATAGCAGCACACTATTTCCCATAGATATAATGTTATAATCGGCGGTTTCGTTTTTGGAATAAAATTTTGCGTATGAAATATATAATAATCATAAATAAAAGGCAATAAAATAATAGTTTAAACATAAACAATGATTTATTTATAAAAACATATCATTTAAAATCAAAAAGAATGCAAAGAAACATTATTAAAGATCATTATCTTCTTCATTGGACTGTAAATTCGCACTCGTAGATGCACTCATAGACGTAGATGGACTTGTAGATTTTTTTTTTTTAAATGAGTCAAGAGTTGTTTGAAAGAAAACTTTTTTCTCTCTGTAAATTTCTCGGTAACATGCATAATCATTTGTAATGTTTGCAGCAACTTTTGCACTTCACTCAAAATTTGGATCTTGTGACTGAAAAATTTCTATGGCTTTATCTAAATGTTGAAATGCTTCAGCGAGTCCTTTGAGAGTGAATGAATGAACTGGGGTTTTAGTCACAGTGTTCTCTTCCTCTTCTAGTGTTGCCTGCTCTTGCATTGCAATAAGGTCTTCATTTGTGAGCTTGTCACTATGTGATCCAAGCAGTTCATCTATGTCAGTTGCAGAAATATCAAGATTCAATTGATTTGCAATGTTTACAATTTCTTGTCTCATTTTGTACAGTCTCTGTGGGTGTCTCAAAACCAAAATCATTAGCAAATTGAGGGCAGAGTTTCTTCCAAACACCCTTCATATTCTTTTCAGTGATGTTATTCCATGCTTTTTTTATTAATTTTATTGCATCTAAAATGTTAAAGCTTCTCCAATACTCCTTTATTGTCAGTCCCCGTTCTTTGTCTGTTGCTTCAATCAACATTTCAAATGTGTAGCCTAGATAACAGGCTTTAAATGTTGCAATAACGCCCTGGTCCATCAGTTGTAAAAGTGATGTCGTATTTGGTGGCAAAAAAATTACTTTTACATTAGGATGATGATGTTGCAGAATTGGGGGGTGACCAGGTGCATTGTCCAGAACCAAAAGTGCATGAAATGGAAGTTCTTTCTCATCACAATATTTTTTAACTTCTGGTACAAAGTGATAAGAAAACCATTCTTCAAATAATGTTGCAGTTACCCAAGCTTTTTTATTAGATTTCCATATGACTGGAAGGGTACCTTTTAAGATGCCCTTAAGTTAGGCTGACCATATTTCCTTGAGACAAAAACGGGACATTGGGATTAGGGATTGTCGTTTTGAGTCATTTTGTTTATCCCGGGATTCTGGGATAAAATCTGTCTTCATCCCGGGATCCCGGGATTTCCCGGGATTTTTATTTTATATGTATTTAAATTTTTTATACTTTTAAAAAGGAATTAATATAAAAATTATAAAGATTTCATCATTTATTTATTTAAACATATTCCATTAGGTAACTATGAGTGTGAAATAACTAGCTTGAAAGACAGTTGAGTGCAACAAGACAGCTATTTGTAAGAAAATCAACACTTGTAAAGAATAATATCCTTGTAAAGAATAAGCATGCTCGTAAAAACACAAAAACAACTAAACATATGAAAATGCAAAACATAGCGCATTTAAAAGAACTAATTTGACTTATAATATGAACGTAGAAAACATAGACAATTCACACTCTTATCACTCAGCCGAGTTCTGAGTTTAGTTATAAACAGTCCTGCAGCTGAAAAAGCTCTTTCCGCTTCAACACTAGTTGGTGGTATAGACTCGAGAGCATTCATTATTTTGATTATGTTAACTGTTTTTTCACCAGTTGCGTCAAATATGTCGAACTCCTTGGAGAAGTTCTTTGCAATTGATTGAGCTTGTGATTGGCCGCTGCTAGTGACAAATTCAGTTTGCTTTTTGATTGCACCCTCCAATTTCTGAGAGTGTCTGGTGACTCTGGCCATCAGCTCCTTCTTCTTCCTCAGATTGTGATGAATCAGACGAAGAAAACCCATGCTTTGTATCAACAAGGCGTGTTATTATTCGTTTTGCTGTTACTAATATGACAGACTTGTTTGGTAATGCTTGCAACTCGGTCTCTACGGTTGGTTTACTCACTTTACTGTGCTTTTTTCCAGTTTTTATATACCTCAATAATCCAATCAATGGTTTTTGCCTCCTCTCATTTGGTCTTGAAATTAACACTTCCTTAACTTTTCTTGAAAAACCAGAATCTTGCTCAGGAAGTTCTTGTATGATGAAAGAAAAAACTCCTTCAGCACTAAGAAGTGTCGCATCATGGCTGCAAAGTTTTTCTGATCCAATTTCGACAGGTTTCAAAGCAAAGTTTCATTAGCACCGGGATATCCCGGGATGAACGAAAAAATCCCGGGATATCCTGCACATAAAATCAACCGGGATCCCGGGAAACAATCCCTAATTGGGATGGCAAAAAAGGGACAGGGGTTATGTAATATTCTGTATTCATGAAAAAGTAAGTACATAAACATATTGAGCTTACAATTATTCTTCAGTGACAGAACCCATACAAAAATTTAGGTAGACGTAGAGGGGGACTGTATTTCACCACGATCGTACCATGAATATTTCTCTGATGAAGTAATCTTACGCAGCAAATTTCGGTCTTTCAACACCTTATCATAAAACTTCTCACACTCCATGACACAATTTTGTCTTACAACTAACATAGCCCTCATTGTCTCAACACTTAATCTAGATTTCTCCTTTGACCACATACTGTTCATAACAGAAAATATTCTCTCAACAGGTGCTGTACTTCCTGGAAGACAAGGAATAAACTCTACAATATTACAAAAGTCTTATAGGTTATGAATAATAATTTATGATTGACCAATATTAAAGTATATTTATAGTTTTTATTAAAAATGGGACAAAATTGACATTTTTATTAAAACGACGGGATGGCCAGGAAATATAAAAAAAAAACGGTACTCTCCCGTTCAAAACGGTACGTATGGTCAGCCTACCTTAAGTGCCCTGGGATTTTTGGCTCGATAAACAAGCATTGGTTTTAATTTTAAATCACCCGACGCATTTCCTCCAAATAATAATGTTAAACGATCTTTCGCGACTTTAAAGCCAGGCATTGTGGATTCCTCTTTAGCAATGAAACTCCTTGATGGCATGCATTTCCAGAAAAGTCCCGTTTCAGCCACATTAAAAATAAGTGATGGCATGTTATGGCAATTATTTCTGCCAATGTTTCAGGAAATATTTTTGCTGCTTCAACATCAGCGCTCGCCGCTTCTTCTTGCACTTTGATGGAATGCCACCCATGTCATTTTTTAAAGCGTTCAAACCATCCTCTGCTCGCAACAAAAGTTTCGTCCTTTGCTGAGTCACCTTTCTTTTCTTTAAGCATGTTGAAAAGAGACAAAGCTTTGGTACAAATCGCCACTTGGCTAACATTCATATGCATTCGTTGTGTTTTGTCACTTATCCATGCACTCAAAAGTTTCTCCATGTCAGGAATAATGCTATCAGCATCTTTTTTACGAGCCCATGTGGATTGCATAGGCTGCACATTTTTAACAAGAGATAAATATTTTTCATTGTCCTTGAGAATTGTGCACACAGTTGATGTGGTCATTGAAAATTTATCGCAAATGTTTTTCAGTCGTACCAGAGTCGTGCATTTTTACAATTTCATATTTCATTTCCAAAGTGATTGCTTTTTGTTTCTTTTTATTCATGTCAATGTCTGTAGTACACTTTTGTTTAGACATAATGGAGGAGGGTAAAAAATGTACGGTAATAACAATTGTAAACAATATAAAACACACGTGGCACAGAAGAATGAGTTCAGCACAACCTCTCTCAACAATGTGGACGTATGTACTAACGTTTGAAGCTGTGTACCGTAGGGTGCATCAAACGCCCTTAGGTTCTTGGATTTTAATGTCTATTCTCTCAAATGTTACACTTGTTGCTAGAAGTGTGTATGCCAAAAATTAATTAAATCGGAGGTGGTCCTGGGTGGCCACCGGTCACTTTTATATTTTCGCGGCAATTTTCGGGGGCCGCGCTATGTAAAAATATCTATTTTTTTATTTACCAACCAGTTGACTACTTATATTGTTTCTTTTAATATAGAGTTGCTAAGGGGTGATTTACATAACATTTGAGAGAATAGACATTAAAATCCAAGAACCTAAGGGCGTTTGATGCACCCTAAAGGGGTGATTTACATAAAACATGTACCATAAACGAAACTTCACTTATAGTCTAATAATATCCTTTATTGTCTTTCAGAAACAATGGAAGCTGTAACAATGGAAGCTAAGAAGACCAGATTAGCAAGTGCCATTTTTGGTCTTGGCAATGCTCTTACAGAAGGAGATGGTACATTGACAGGAGTCCGCCTCCCAACTTGCCGGCAGGTTCTTCGATACGTGATGTGGCACATCCAGAAAGAAATATGTGAAGGCAAACAAACACAGCCACTCAAATGGAAATCTGCCAGCATAGTCCTTATCCAGCTGAAAACATTCTACACTAAAGCAAATATTCCTATGCTTTCAGACCATCAATGCTGCAAACTAATACTTGACCTTCTTAATGACAATAACAAATTGCGTCAAATACCTGTTTCTCGCAGAGAATCTCCAAACACTTTGGCTAAGTTGCAATTCATGAATGAACGTCTTGATAAGACCTTTGGTGTATGGACAAAAGATGCAATGACAAACATTAAGAATGAGGAAGATAGAGCATTTTTAGAGTCAATGAAATCTGACAGAGTAGCCTCATTTGGTAGTGTTGACAAGAAGAAAGCTGATAAAGATCGTAGAAAAGAAAAACGCATCTTAGCGGAAGCTTCAAGATGAGAACGTCATGAATCATCCAGTGTACAAGAGATGAAAAGTTCTGTATGCTCTGATGATAGTGCCTCTGCAGATAGCTTGGAAGAAACTGAAGAAGAGGCGATTCCAGAGCTTCAAAGGAAGCGTAGTCACCACAGATCAACATATGCAGGTACGTCTGCCTTTATTCCTCATGATATTCTGAAAAGGCCTTCAGTCGTGTCTGTTGCTACTCGACTAAACATAACTCCTGTTCAACAGGCTGTGCTCACCGAAGCTGTAATTCAAGAGGCAGGAGGTGATCCACGTCATGTGGCCAAGTCGTATTCAACTGCTGATAAGGCTCGACGATCAATAACAAGTGCTATCGCCAAAGATATTCGAGAAAATTGGATCGCCCCAACAGCTGCAACACTTCACTGGGATGGCAAGCAGATGCATACGCTCACAAACAAGAATGGCAAGGAAGAAAGATTGCCAGTGTTGGTTGGGAATGCCACTGATGTAAAGCTACTGGGAGTGGCTAGATATCCTCGTGGAAGTGATATGTCATCAGGTGACATCATTGCCGAGCACACTTACACGTTTCTACATTCATGGAAGTGCAAACAGTCAGTTGTCAACTTATGTTTTGACACAACAGCATCAAGCACTGGACACGTTACAGCTGCCTGTTACCATTCAATCAAAACTGGACCGTGCTCTTCTGTGGTGTGCATGTCGCCATCATGTTGGAGAGGTAATCCTGGATCATGTGTTTGACGCTCTCAAAATTGAGACATCAAAGTCTCCAGAAGCATCTTTGTTCCAAAGATTCCAGAAGAATTGGGAACGCATATCGCATGCAAAGGATGAAAGTTTAACCAAAATTGACATTTCAATGTACAATGACGATGCACAACAACTGCTTTTATCCTGCAAAAACAAGGTTTTAAGCACAATCCGCACAAGCGCTTCATACTGTAGGGAAGACTACAAGGAAATGGCACAACTCTGCCAGGTAGTCCTCGATGATGATGTCACAAAACAAGGAACACTCCACAGACCTGGGGCCATGCATAAAGCAAGGTGGATGTCAAAGATTCTTTATTCCATCAAAATATGCCTACTTGAAGAGCAAATTTCTGTACTACCTCGAGGAACTGTAACAACACAACATCAACAGGAAAAACTGAAGGAGTTTGTTGTTTTTGTTGTTTATATTTATTGTGATTGGTGGCTCATATGTCAGTCTGCTTCAAATGCCCCATGGTTTGATTTGTGCTTATACAAGACTCTGCTCAACTATAAAGCTGTCAACTCAATCATTTCAGTCAGCGCTGTGAAAGCCTTTGATAGACATTTGTGGTATTTAACCCCAGAACTGGTTGTTTTGGCACTGTTCAGCAATGCAGTACCTCAAAAGGAGCGTCGTGCCCTTGCAGATGTGTTACTGGCCATACAACCAGATGAAATGCCAAGCACTCCAAAACACCGCTACGGTTCTGGATATGGCAAACCGTCATTTCCAAAAATTACAGAAGCGACAACCCTGGCTGATCTTGTGAACGAGGACTCGTGGTTTACAGTGAACCTTCTTCACCTGGATATGACCTTCCTAACAGAGGATGTTGACAATTGGCAGAACAATGACCACTTCAAGGCAGCCAAGTCCATTGTGGATGGGTTAAATGTTGTGAATGACCCTGCGGAGAGAGCAGTAAAGCTCACAACTGATTTTGTCTCAACTGCAAGAGGAGAAGACCACTTCCAAAATCTTCTTCAAGTGGTTGAATGTGACCGCAAAGCGAGGCCAAATTTGCGGAAATGAGCAAAGTTGGAGTAGTGACATTGGCGTTGTGTTTTATACATTTTCAACTTTCAATCAATGTAAGTATAGTAATACCGAATATTTGTATATTAGTATTATAAGTAATACCAAATATTTGCCGAATATTCGGTGCATCACTACTAAATATATAAAAGTGGCCGGTGGCCTCCCAGGACCACCTCCGATTTGATTTAGTTTTTGCATACATACTTCTACCAACAAGTGTAACATTTGAGGGAATAGACATTAAAATCCAACAACTTTTTGAAAATCATGGGGCGTTTAATGCACCCTACAGTGTGTACTCTCACCAGACCGAACTAACGAACGCACGCTATGCATTTGCGCGGTACATTTGAATGTTCTGAAGCTATTTAGGGCATTATATGCTTGCATGAGATAATTATTTTAGCCTTTTAAACTTGTTTATTTATTGTAAAATAAAACTCGTAAACCCAAGGTCCCATAAAGCGAGGTATTACTGTATGTACATTAAAATTGGTGATAAATTATGTAAACTGTATTGCACTTTCTTAATTTTAATGAATTTCACTTTATAATTTATATGCATGGATTTACTGATACTTTATACACTTTCGGGTGCAAACAGAATAAACCACCGAGTAGATTATTCCCTTCTAATTTGGGTGTTAAATAGAGAGAGCAAAACAACACATCCATTCACCACAGGGTACAAGCAATGTGTATGTATGTATGTATATTAGGGGGGGAGGGGGGGGGGGGGTCGAACATATCAAAAATCGAGTTTCTCCAATTCCACAGTATGCATGTAATTGGAAATGATGATCTCAACATCTTGTAAAAAAAATGAGTATACGCGACCCCCTTTACCCCTTCCATAGCATCCCCCATTTTACTCTCTCCACAGATATAAACCCCAAATGTGACAATCATGCATTATATTAAGTCTTATTAAGTAGATTAGATTAATTTGGATAGATTATTTAGATAGATTGAATAGATTACATAGATTAATTTAGACAGATTAGATGAATTATAGAAATTATTGTCACATTTTTTTGTTTAGTTTCAGATTGTTTATGATTGAATGAGTTATGGTTTAATTCCAAATGAGTTATATTAAATTCAGATTGAATGATTCAACTGCTAGAATTTAACAATTAGTTTCTTGTTATTAATGCTACTAGGCCTAAATAAGTGAAATCATGGCAACAAGAAGCAAAATGCACAATTCAACATTTGGTCACCCTGCAGAATTTCCACCTTCAATGACTCCTTCAAAGGCTGACGTATTTAGGCATTATTTATTGGTAAGAAAATGAGAAGAACTGATTTTGAAAGGTTCTAGAACAGCAAAAGAATGTTACAGAATTGTCACTAAAGATGTGGAAGCCATTTGGGATTGAATGATTGATAGAATCTGCAGCAAAGCTAAATAAAGTACCATTAAACCAAAGAAACAACAGTTTTCAGCAGAAGGTGGAGACATTCAATGAAATGTTTGATATTTGCACTTGTACTTGTTACAATAAAAAAATCAGTCAAATGGATTGCAGATGTGATATTAGAGTGCCAATGATTGAGTGGGAGTCTTTTGTGGGGCAGAAACAAAGAATAAAACCAACTAGGACCAATCGACAGAGTAACGACTTCCGCAAGAAAAAGGACTCACGATAGAGTTAAAGGATTAGAAAGAAGAGCCAAGATAAGCCTAGATATGAATATTGCCTCAACCAGCAAACTGGACCCTTTACATATTATGGAAGATGAGAGCATGGAAATTGATGATGACAGCAATGATATTGACTTTGTTCCAGATTTTGAGCTGAGAGAAAACCATCAGAACAGAATTATTTATAACTTAACAATAACAGCAGATAGATACCATGTAAGTTACAGAGCTACTGGCACTATAGTAAATGCAGCTTTGAAGGATATGGGAATATTAGACAAAACCAATATGTTGAATAGGAAAAAAGTGGAAAGAGAAAGAATACGTGTGGGTAAAAAGAACATAATCAGAGTGAAATCAGAGAACATACAGATTGAAGGCATCAGATTTGATGGTAGAAAAGATCAAACTAAGACAAAGAAGGGAATGGAATACGAAGAACATTATGTAATAGTCAAAGAACCTGGTGATGTTTACATGGATCATATAGCTCCAGATAACGGAACTGCTTGTTGTATTGCAGATGAAATAATAACTTTTATAGTTGATTCTAATAGCAAAGAATCCATCAAAGCTTTGCTATATGATGGCACCCCAGTGAACACTGGCAGGATTGATGGAGTGCTAAAATTGATTGAATTATATCTGGACAGGCCAGTACAATGGCTGATTTGCCTTTTGCATGTAAATGAACTGCCCTTCAGGCACGTATTTGAAGCAATTGATGGAAAAACTTCTGGACCAAACACCTTCAAAGGTTCTCTTGGAAATAAACTCTGAAAGGATTTGACCAAACTAGATATAGTTGATTATACCCCTGTAGAGGGCAACATTAAAGAAGTTTCGGCCGATATTGTTAAAAGTTTCAGCAGTGACCAAAAATATATGTATGAACTGTGCATGCATCTCACAAGCATTAGCTACCAGATCCCCAGGTGCTCTCCATCATGCAAGATGGCTAACACGAGCAAACAGGATCCTGCGCTTATATGTCTCTACACGGAATCCAGACAAAAACATCCAAGACCTAGTAAAAATTATAATGCTGGTTTACGCTCCAGGCTGGTTTTGGATAAAGTCTCATCCAAAGGCAAATGAGGAAGCATCTAATTTTTGGTATATCATGCACTTGCTTAAAGGCTTAGATAAAAAGCATTGGATGATTATGGAGTGTGTCCTCAGAAATAACGCCTATTTTGCCCACCCAGAGAATATCTTACTCTCAATGATAACAGACACAAGAAGAGAGGTCAGAGAGCTGGCTCTTCAGCACATCATTCGAGCAAGAACTAGGAGCACCAATGCGAGAAATTTTGAGCTGCCAAAAACACTGAACTTTGAAGCAGACGATTATCCTAACATGAT
Organism: Bathynomus jamesi; assembly: GCA_023014485.1. Taxonomy (NCBI): domain Eukaryota; kingdom Metazoa; phylum Arthropoda; class Malacostraca; order Isopoda; family Cirolanidae; genus Bathynomus; species Bathynomus jamesi. Next base: position 290,334 of record JAJOZX010002219.1, read on the forward strand.
CGACTGGGACAACGAAACCATCACCCCTCCTCCTATTTTACAGAATTTGACAAATGATGATGATCTTAAAGTTTGAAATGAACCACTTCAGCTTATTCCTTTTCCCTGTCACAGCCAGAGAGTAGAACATGCTGTAAATGTGGTAACAGAAGCATCACAAGATAGAATTGGTTATGAAAACAGACATAAATTTATTTTCAATGTACTGGAGTCAAGAAAAAAGCTACCTCTGTTCCAATGGAAAGGCCAGTGGTGTCAGTAATTTATGATTTTAAATTTCTTAAGGTGAATATTTTGATTTTAGTATGCTTCAATTGATTCTTTAAGTAATATACGGAGAAAGATTTCTTATTTTATATATATATATATATATATCGTAAAGAACGACGCTTGTATAGGAGATATTCCACGCAAGACGAGAGAGAGAGAGAACGAAACAAATGAAAAAATGAGGTAACCACCAGGGAATCGAACCCGGGATCTTCCGATTGCCGGTCAGATGCCGGTCGTTCTCTCTCTCTCGTCTTGCGTGGAATATCTCCTATACAAGCGTCGTTCTTTACGTTATTTATACTGCGTGTTCTTTGCAGTTGTATATATATATATATATATATATATATATGTATATATATATATATATATATATATATATATATATATATATATAACTTACTTTAACTTTACGTATATCACTATTTACTTTAATCTGTCATCTCTCAGGTTTTTTTTAATTCAAAGAATTGGTTTCAATTTCATTTCAATTTAAAAAAAGGGGGGCATATGCAATGGGTATAGGGGGGTGCATAGTGGTGTAATTACAGTATGTTGTTTAGGGGCCCAAAGGAAGCTCTGAGCAGTGTGTAGAATAATACAAAATTTTGACCCCCCCTTATATATATATATATATATATTAGGGTGGTCCTTGCTTAGGGGGTGAAATTTCAAGTTGAACATTTTTCAGCTCCCACCCGCGGAAATCGTTCGAATGGTCGAGAAAACTCTCTAGGTGGTTTATTTTTTTAATCGGACAACGTTTACCCCTCCCTCATTGAACATTACCATTAAGCTAATTTTTGACTTTCAAGTAAATGTTACATAATTTGTAATGTTTGTTTTTTCATTCTTTCCAGATTTTCAGTGGTTAGATAACTAATGTGTGTAAAACTGTAAATTCTAATGATTATAATTTAAACTGAAACTCCTTTAACCATAAGTCAAGCTACCCGTCAGTGGTTGGATAACTAATGTGTGTAAAACTGTAAATTCTAATGATTATAATTTAAACTGAATAGTGAATAACTCCTTCAACCTTTAAGTAGATAACCTGGATCATGGCAGCGAAGCTGCGCTACCTGATTGCCACGCAGGAATCGATCGCCGGGTCGCAACTTCCTTCGCAAAAAGAGGTCTTGGCCCTGACGGTCTACAGGATCGACGTCCAGAAGAAGTCACTTCGAGAGGCCGCCAACCAGGTCGTCGAGCTCATCACCGAGGTGTGGTCCAAGGCGCGAATCCCCCTCCGCCGGAAGGACCACATCGTCACCAAGATGAGAAGCTCCACAAGGAGTTCAACGATGTGAAGAGGAACAAGGGGCGAGCTGGCGCTCAAGCGAAGCGGGAGGACGAGTTCAGCGAGCGGATGATGAACCTGTTCGACGTCGCTGCCGCTAACGCCATGGAGCTGCTCAAGAACGAGGAGGACAAGGCGTTCCTCCTCGCTCAGCGCGAACCCCGTCGGCGCGGCAAGCTGGGGTTCGTCGACTCGACGCTAGCCGCTGTCGATGCCCGCGCATCTCAACGCCAAGGGGAAGAAGACCGACGGAGGCAGCAAGCCGAGGAAGAAGCGACGACATCTACGGCCCGAGTGGAGCTCGAGTGGTCTTCGTCCTCTTCCAGTGGTGCCGCAAGCGCAGCGGAGAGCGACGACCATGGAGAAGGGAGCCCTCGGGCTCCGAAGCGCTCCAGGCGGGGCACGACGAACATCGTTTCGGCGGCTGTGACGTCGTCGCTGGATCGCACGAAGGTGACCGACCGAGGAGCTGTCTACGTCCTGACAGAGGTTGCCCGGTCGCTTGGGCACGACGTCGCAGAGCTCAATATCAACCGCAGCTCCATCCGCCGACACCGGCGCAGGCACCGCTCCAGGCTCAACGTGGCGCTCAAGGAAGAGCTGAGGGCCGGCAATCTTGTCGTTCACTGGGACGGCAAGCTCATGCAGGACTTGACGAGCAAGGAGCAAGTCGATCGGCTTCCCATCTTGGTCTCCGGTAACGGCGTGGTGCAGCTCCTGGGCGTCCCGAAGCTGCCGAGTGGAACAGGCTCTGAGATGGCCAAGGCCGTCCTCAACGCGTTGGAGGAGTGGGAGCTCACTGAGCAAGTGAGTGGCTTGTCATTCGATACCACCGCCTCGAACACTGGCCGGAACAACGGAGCGTGCGTCCTCATCGAGCAACACCTCGCGAAAGACTTGCTCTACTTCGCGTGCCACCATCATGTGCTGGAGCTAGTCCTCGGTGCGGCGTTCACGGCTGTGATGGGCCCCACGTCCGGACCTGACGTGACCCTCTTCAAGCGTTTTCAGGAGCGCTGGGATTTCCTGGACAGAAGCCAGTACGAGTCCGGCGCTGCACACCCCGATGTCGCTCCTCTGCTCACCACTGTCGACACGGAGTGGTTTGAGAAGGCGATAGTCGAGCGCAAGGACCTGCGCGACGATTACCGTGAGCTGCTCGAGCTCACCCTCCTCTTCGTCGGTCACGTCCCCCCGCGAGGAGTGCGTTTCCGAGCTCCCAGGCCGATTCACCACGCCCGCTGGATGGCGAAGGCAATCTATGCCTTGAAGGTCTGGATGTTCTGACAGCAGTTCAAACTCACGGCGAGGGAGGAGAGTGGCCTCCGGAGCATCTGCATCTTCATCTGTCGGGTCTACGCCAAGGCGTGGACGGAGGCTCCGATCGCCGCAACTGCCCCCCGAAATGACTTCGCCCTCCTCAAGGACCTGCTGGCCTACTCTGACATCAACCCTGCGGTGGCCAAGGTGGCGCTGACCAAGTTCCAGAACCACCTCTGGTACCTGTCGGAGGAGCTGGTGGCACTGGCGCTGTTCGATCCGGGGATCGCCGTCGATCAGAAGAGGAAGATCATCGCCTCTCTCCACGACCGGGTCGGTGAGGAGTCCCCGGCGAAGCGGCCCACGCTGCCAAACCGAGTACTCGCCGGGCTTCAGTTGGAAGACCTGGCGTCATCCAACACACGAGGTTTCTTCGAGAAACTTCGACTGGAGGACGGCTTCCTCGAGGTCGACCCGGAGACCTGGCCGAAGCGGGAAGACTTCAAGACAGCGGCGGCACGTGTGGGAGAGCTCGCCGTAATCAACGACCATGCCGAGCGAGGAGTTGCCCTCGTCCAAGAGTACAACCGGATGCTGACCCACGACGAGGAGCAACTCCAGTTCCTCCTGCAAGTCGTCGCTCGCCACCGCTGCCAGTTTCCGGACTCTCGGAAGCGAACCCTACAGACCAGGATCGCTAACTGGGCAACAACTGCAACCGGGCAACAACTCCAGGGGTAAAAGTTCAAGGTTGATGAGGGAGGGGTAAACGTTGTCCGATTTAATAAAAAATTCAACTAGAGAGTTTTCTCAACCATTCGAATGATTTCCGGGGGTGGGAGCTGAAACTTCCCAACTTTGAATTTTAAGGACCACCCTAATATATATATATATATATATATATATATATATATATATATATATATATATTATAACTGCAAACATGCAGTATAATTAACGTAAAGAACGACGCTTTGTATAGGAGAATTATCCGCGCAAGATGAGAGCGAAAGAATGAAAAAATGAGGCAACCACCCGGGAATCGAACCCGGGATCTTCCAATTGCTGGTCAGATATGATAACCATTACACCACGGGCCTCACTCAGTCAAATGTCGTAATTCCTCTACATGCGCGCAGAAACCAATGCCCCTTTCCAAAATGTGTCCCACAATGCTGCTGACAGATTCAAACTCTGTAGAGATACTGATGGTGCTCATGTAGAACCATATGCTTAAGTATTCATTAAATGTATGCCTTCTATTATACTGTTATTGAATTTTACCCATTTTGCTACGTTTTCACTGAACTAGATAGGGACTTTATAAACACACCCTGTGGGCCAAAAAAAAAACTATTACCCTGATTTTGAACAATATAATTTTACCTTTATCAAATGTTATTTGTACAATCAATATATGTGTCTTGTATAGAATTTCATGGTCTATCTTGTAGTGAAGTTGGATTTTTGCTAACTGTAACCATTATTTTGTAATTCGCTGTTATACAGAGATAGGTAGAGAAACTTTGTTTCTATACAGTTACCTAACTGAGTCCAAGATTATGCGGAATGTGCCTTCCTCCATTATCAATGCATGCTTGCAACCTTGACTTCTCCCTTATTGACAGCAGTACTGCATCAAGGATATTTTTGTGGTAATAAGCAGCAGTGATTTTGGCATTTTGATCAACAAAAACAATCTGACTTCCCAAACTTTGAAATAAAGATGGAAACCATGACTTTTTGAGAAAAATGCAGACATTCCCTGCAAAGTCAATCTAGACTGATAGATTTTTTGTCCTGTCTTCCATAAACTCAGTCATTTTGTGTTTATTGTTGAAGCAACCATAAAAGTCTTCTCATCACTGAACCATAATTTTGACACTTCTCTATCTGGGAATTGATCTAACAGAGCATGACATTTTTCAACTCATGCTTGCTTATTTTATGCAGAGAGCTTATGAACTTCGACTCTTTTAAAACATTTAAGACTCAGATCATCTTTTACTATACAACGAACACTAGTGCGAGAAATACCAGTAGTTTTTTAAATTTCTCTAATTGACTTGTGGGTGTTGGGCCATTCTTCTTGACTGCATATCATGAATGAAACCATGTCAATATTTTCCTCAGTATGTGATGTTTTTGGCCTTCCACTACCTTCTTTTCATTTGGTTGACCCTGTGATATTGATTTTCTTTATGAGATAATGAAGTCCAGATATCATCCATCATTTATTTGGAAACTCTTTCTTCATTCATTTTGCACCCCAGTGTTTCTCCTTACACAGGTTCAATATCAATGCTTCATTTTCCAAAGAGTATTTCATTATGTTATAAGTTGTTCACCAACTATAGCAGAATGATGGTCTGAAATGAAAAAGGAAATTAATTAATTATTTTGTGTAAAAATTAGGAAAATTAATTATTTATGGAGAAACTGACTGTCATCTGAAAGTATCAGTAGGGAGGGTGGGGCTTGGTGAAAAAATACATTATTTTCACCCAAGTAGAGCTCCAAATCTTCCACCAATACACATCCAAAACTTCAATGAGTTTTTTACACAAATACATATCATACGTAGCCATATTAGGACACCAAATAACTTTTCTCCACAGCTGTACCTTTACAATTTAAGCTCTTTTTTCCTAAATATTTACAACAATGATAATAATGACAAAAATTATTGTTCACTTCAACCTTCAGTCAATGAACAAAAAATTTAAAATTCCACTGTTCTGGAGACAACTCTCATCTCATCCTTCCATATTAAAATTTTCAAGTGGAAAACAGTTATTTTAAATGACAAAGACATAATTCTGGAATGTGTTAATATGCGAGATACTCTTAATTAGATACAAATTTTCAACCTCTGATTTTTGTACTATAATTCCTTCATTCAGTGTTGGGCACTAAAGGGTTAATCCGATAACAGTTAATTAACGAAGTTAACTTTTTTTAACGGACTATTAACGGAAGTTAATTTCCATTTATCGTTATCGGACCAGTTAACTTCCGATAACTCGATATTTAGTCTGTTAAAGTCCATTAACACATTAACTGCGAGGAGTCATTCACGGAAGATCACCGCTCCGCGAATGAATTCAAACCACCATAACTTCAGTCTGCCAATTCCGTCCTCTGCCGCAGTGGAACGGCTCTTCTCTCTCGGCAAGGACATCCTGAGGCCCAAGAGGTCAAGACTGGCAGTTGGGCCTAACTTTGAGAAGTTGGTCTTTCTGAAGGGCAACCAGCACATTGTGTCATAGTCTTTAACCCTTTTGCTGCGTCGCAGTTTGGAAATAACTTACTCCTAACAGTGCAGTTTTGATGGTAAAAAAATAAAATATGAAATTCAAACATTTTATTACATTTTTGCAATTATAAACTTATATAGCATTTGAAAAGTAAAATAAAAATATTAAAAAATTAAAAAATAATTAATTACTTTTTAATTCTTAAATGCGGAAGTCGACTATTGTCGACTGTATTACAATTTTCAACAGCATCACTGCGGTGAGCGACTTTAGTCACACCCTTTTTCTGACCTAGTTATTTGTTTCAGAACAGCGGCATACCTTTTTGTATACTTTCTTTGTGTGAAAAATTTCAAAACAAGGGACAACACATAATGCTGGTGTTTGAGGGCATTTGTTGCAAACATATGAGGTTTGTTTTCTTTTACACTCTCCCTTTCCTTTTTTGCTACATTTACTTGGAAGTATACTGCAAACAACACAGTTCGGCTTCATTTTTTTGTCTTCATTGCATATTGGAAAATGCCTCTCAACTAACCTATTTGCCATTGGTGTGTCCTCACCTTCCTTTTTCCTTTTATTTGGATTGCCGCGAGTGGCATAACCTTCTAGCATACCATTTACTACTTCTCTGAATTTTTGGGGCAACATTTTGTCATTGGGGTTTTGAATATTATAACAGATATTGCTGTTTACCAAAGCTACTTCGACTATAAAATGCCATATAGTTTGGTACCATTTCTTTGATTTTCTCTTGAAAGGATACGTAGAACAAAGTTGGTCGAATTTATCTACTCCCCCCATGAATTGATTATAAGCTTGTTGGATAGCAGGTTTATGAACCACTTTCTTTCCTATCTTTGAATTCACTTCAATTGGAGATATTCCTGTGTTGCCTACATTTGAAATCATGTTCACCTTTCCTCTATCTTGCCAGGAGGTAGCAATAAGTGATTTATTAGTTTATCCATGTGGTTGGCAGATCACCTTTTTTTCCTTCCTTACATTAATTCTTTTCCATTTTAGTGGGCCTCCTACCTCCTCACCAGCATCTATATCAGTAAGTTCATCCTCTTCAGAATTCTCATTTGAAGAATTTGATTGTTCTACTTCTTCATCCTCTCCGTCTGTAGAGGAACTATCTGAGTCAGTAGCAGAAATCAATGCTTGAATCATTTCATTTGAAAGGCTTTGCTTTTTCATCATGCTGGGGTATAAATCTGTAATATGAATGCAGTAGTTACTCAAAATGATTATTGAAAATAGTTTGGGAATGGTCAAAGTTTATATAATATATAATCGTAAATTATATAAAAGCTTCTTCAAACTTGTTATAATAGGACTCATTTCAGAGCTAGGCTAACGTGTTTGCTTTGTACATGAAGTGAAATAGTTTATAAAGTAAATGTTAACAATTGGAAAGCATAATATAAAACTATATAAGTATGATATGAACATGTAAAAATATATATAAAATGTAAAATGCAATAAGTATTCATTATAATAATAAAATAAAAATGACATAATAGAAAAACAAGAATGCGAACTTACAGCAAATCTTCGCTCACAATGACAGCTGCATACTGCCTCAAATCTAGCAAGCACTGACGTATATACTCCAAGCAAACAAAAAAAAATTACTCAAATCTGAGTCTTGAGACTATTGTCGATTGTAGCACTGAAAGGAAAAATTATTTCAGCAGTGTGGACTTTAGTCGATTGTCGCACTGAATGGTTAACTCTATTTGGGCGACAAATGTCGATCACCGCAGCAAAAGGGTTAATAAATGTGCCTAAAATTTATTTTTACCTTTCAGTTCCCGCCATAATAATTCTCTGGTGAATTAAAATTTAGTTAATGGTTAGTGGTTACAAGGGTTTCAAAACATGTAATCAGTACATTTTTTATTAAAAATAAAAAAAAAAGTTATTAAGCAAAAAAGTTGCAAAACTTGATAAAAATAGTTAAATACCTATTTATTGTTGGATTTTGCATAAATAAACATTTTCTATGGGTTTTAAAGCTTTTTTCCTTGATTTTTTTAAATGTTAGTAAAGAAATAGTTATCATTAACGGATTATCGTTAACTTCCGTTAACTTTGTAGTAAAATTATCGGATTATTGTTATCGGAGTTAAAAATTGGGGTTAACGGATTATTGTTTTCAAAGTTAACTTTTTGGTTAACGGTGCCCACCACTGCCTTCATTAAAGTACCATAGTCCATTACTATAAATCTAATGGTTGAATTTCATAAAAATACAATCTTACAAATTATCCTGAGGCTTTCAATGCCTCAAAAACTCAATTCCTCCATCTGTCTACTCATCAGAATCTTCCACATGACTATCTCCTTACCTTCAACAACACACAACTCAATCCTTCCTCTTCTCCTAACAATCTTGGTATTTCCTTTTCTCATGATCTTTTGTGGAAAAATCACGTGTATTCTCTTTCCAAAGCAGCTTCTAAGAGGTTAGGTGCTTTGTACCACCTCCACAGTTCCTTCACCACTGCTCAGTTGCTGTCTCTGTACAGGGGTCTTGTCCACCCCTGTATGGAGTATGCTTCTCATGTATGGGGTGATTCAACCCACACAGGCATACTTGACTGAATGGAATCAAAGGCTTTTTGTCTCGTCAATTCCTCACTTCTTACTGACTGTCTTCAATCTCTCTCTCTCTCTTTGCCACAATGTTGCCTCACTTTCTCTTTACTATCACTATTATAATGAACACTGCTCTTCTGAACTCTCTAACTGCATGCCTCCTCCTTCAAGGAAAGCACACAACATCAAACTTTCTACACATTCTCATTCCTTTCCTGTACAACTCTCTAACACGAGGGTTAATCAGTATTTTCAGTCTTTCATCTACTCAACCAGTCAACTCTAGAACAAGCTTCCTTAATCCATCTTTCCCCCTGTCTATGATCTCCAATCTTTCAAACGCTGTGTGTCTAGGCATCTTGAAAACCCTGGACCTTGATTTTGGCTCTTCTTCTTCTATGGATGGGGGACGTCTTTGCGGGCATTCGCCCTTGGCCCCTCCTTCCTGCATAAAAAAAAAGGGAAGTGATAGAGCAAGAACTATATTAGGATGACATCACTATCCCCTCCTATATTTGTAACCTTGATCTTTGGCACAAGAACTTGAGTCTTGCTTATGAGAGACTGCCTTGTGATGATCCACGTGTGTGAAGTTTCATGAATTCATGTTGAACTTAAACAGTTAAAAAATTATGGCATATATCTCCATTTGACATCTGACCTCTATTTGTGACTCTGACTTTTGATGCAGAGACCCAAGTCTTGCTCAAAACATATCGTCTTATGATCATCCATGATCATCAATATGTTGAGTAGTTAAAAAGTTACAGCATACAGCATGGACCTTCATTTGACCATTGGTCTTTATTTGTGAACTTGACCTTTGATGTAGGGACCTAAGTCTTGTAATGATCCATGGATGTGTGTGTATAGTTTCATGAAGTTATGTGAAGCAATTCAAAAGTTATGGCATGGCCCTCCATTTGATCTATAACCTCTATTTGTGACCTTGACCTTTAATGCATGGACTTGAATCTTGTTCAAAACACATTGCATTGGAATGATCCATACATGTATAAAATTTCATCAATATAGAATGATTCAAAATTGATGGCATGGACCTCCTTTGACCTCTGTGACCTTGACCTTGGATATGGGTACCTGATTCTTGTTCATACCATATCTATTCATGATCCATGCATGTGTGAAGTTTCTTTATATTAAGCAGTTCAAAAGCTACAGCCCAGACATGAAAGTGTGATGAACAGATGGATGACAAAAGGACAAGTGCAATCCAATATAGCCCCTCCAAGTTTATTTGGTCAGGGACATAATAAACAATTGGCACACTGCCATAGATATACTGGATGCCCTAATACTTTTTAAATTAGCATGACAATTATTTGTTCTTGATGCCTGTAGTTGCAAATTCTGAGATTTGCATACCCTTTCAATTTTTTTTATGGAATGATGGTATTGTTCTTGCTAGATATACATATTATGCATCATTTTAATGAGAAAGAAATGTACTTTAATATTATGTTAATTAAATTTTCCTAAAATAAATATATAAGAACAAAGTAATGGTCTGAAGTTGGAAGAAAAAAAAATAAACAGAGGTTTAAGTTTTGAAGGCCTATTAACAAGACAAGTTCCCCCTTCAACATAGTTTTCTTTACTTACTTTAGCCTCAAAATTTATGGCTAACTTGCATATCTGAAAAGAAAACGAGTTTCACTACCTAGATGTTCAATAAATGAATGGTTTCAGAGAGAGCGGTCACTATTGGCCTATTCGTAACATTGGTACAGTCTACACTCGAGACACTAGAATCATTACTAGTGAGACACAAAAAACAAGCAAGACAGACTGCATGACCCTGAACCAATTAGCGGTCAGTTTTCTTAGAATCTACAGACTGCACGACCCTGAACCAATTGGCAGTCAGTTTTCTTAGAATCTACTAATCTCAGCTGATTAATTTTTACTTACAGTTGGTCAGAAATGGTGGAAGACACGCCCACATATTGAAAATTGACCATTCACAACATAATTTGTAAATTACGTGTTAATAATGTCATGCAACGCTTCCAGTGTCGCGAAGATCTATGGAAAAACCGAAGCGACGCTTGGAGGGATGTGAGTACTGGATGGGTAATGAACAGAACCAGTGGTGGTAGAATATCAGCACACAAGTGGGGGGGCCAAGTACAATTAATTAGCATACTACTAGGTGTATATAAAGTAATGCGAGTGAAGAGACAAATCCAATTTGAATTATATTAATGTGAGTGAACATGGAAAAGTAATATTTATTATATGGTATGTACTCTATAACAGCTGTATATTTGATAGTAAAAAAGTTGAAACTAGTTTAAACCAGTTCAAATTGGATTTCTCTCTTCACTTGCATTACAAAAATAGTTCAAGCCAGTTAAAATCAGATTTCTCTCTTCGCCTGCATTACTTTACACACACCCTGCACTAGGCTACATTCATTAGATTGCATGAACATGCTGAAGTGCTTCAGTTACAAACTTGTAATTTACAAAATATGGCACATAGCCCACACATAAATTAAATGTTTACTTTTTTACTTTAAAAAACTTGTTTTTCAAAGTTTAAAATATCAAAACATCTTCACTGACAGAACCCTGAACCCCCCCCCCCTATGTTCCACCAATGGCATATAGGGCCTATTCTGTGAATGACCTTAATCACTGTCAAGCCCCGCCCCGCCCATTCCACCACCTATGAACAGAGCATAATTAAGGACCTTTCAAAACTTTTCATTTTGGCTTACTTGTGATAGATGGCTGAAGTTTTCATGACCAAATTCTTCTTCAGAGAGAATTCTTTCATTTGGTTCTATTTTTTCTCCACTTTCAACTTCTTCACTTTTAATGGTCAAATTTTCTTGTTTCAAAGCTGCACCTTCATCCATATTCAAACTAGTGATTATGATTATAGAAAAATTTATTTACGTATGTACAGTATATATTTAAGTAATGGAATTAGGCTATGCTGCTACTGGCACACTGAAAATATAAAAACATCTGTTAAGTATACAAGGGACCTGCCCCTTGCAGGGGATCCCAAAAGTGGTAGAATCAGGTACCATATAAATTAAGCCTAAGAGCCCATTCTGATGAATCTAACCAGTAGTTTTCAAAAACCAAAATAAATTTTCCAGTATGGGGGCCTACAGTAACTAGAAAGGCACCAGTTTGAGTTCACTAACTGAACACGCATTACAATTACAGTACAGTAGTTTACAGTAGCCACCAAATGTTGTGACAGGTCACACAAACCTGCCACAACATTTGACATTTCCATTCATACCCTTCCTAGCCAGCCTGTATGGGTGGAATTATAAATATGGCTAATCTGGTATCTTGCCTGGTCCCATAGCAACACCTCGGAGCTCAGACTGTCATTCCGTGTTCATCCAGGTGTGAAGGGGGAGAGTTGTTTAGTGGCCAATATTCCAGTGCTTGTGTCTAAATTCAAGCATATTTTTCAGATTGTTGTGATCACTCAGTGTGACATGGCACCTAAGTACATTATATCTCAGGATACTATCAACTGTATATACAACCTGCATAAGGCTGGTTTTGGTGCAAAAGTTATTGTTGAAATGACAGGAGTCACTCAAAGAACTGTTGAATGGTGGCTTCAGCACTGCAGGGTGGCAGTTGATGATAAGACACCCACACATTTACCAGTCTGGATGGCGATGTAAATATAGTAAAAAGACTTTGAATGTTATTAAAGACAGCTGAATGCCTTGCCTACAAAAACAGCATGTGAAATAAAGGGAACTTATCCTGCATTACTGGGTAATGTGTCCATAAGAACTGTGCATCATTATTTACTGTTAGATCTCAATCTGCCAATGAGGAAGACAGCAAAGAAATGTCTCTTGACCACCTGCCACAAAGCAAAACGAATTAGTTTTGCTAAGGAAATTAAAGACTGGCCTTTGGAGAAAGTGCAGCACATTTTGTGGTCAGATGAAAGCGTGTTTACAGTTTCAGGTACTAAACAAGGGAAGGTGAGATGGTCCCAGAAATTGGACAGGTTTGACCCATGGTACACCATAAAGACTGTAAAGCACCCTGATTCAGTTATGCTGTGGGGTTGTTTTTCTTATTATGGAGTGGGTAATTTAATTTTCTTAGAGAAAGGTGTTACCATAAACAGTGAAAAGTACCTTCCTTTATTGTATGACAATCTGGAGGAATGTTTTGACAAGTGTAATGCAGAGATATTCATGCAGGCTGGTGCTCCCTGCCACACAAGTAAACAAGTGAAAGAGTGGTTTGATTTGTGTGCTCTGGATTACTTTAAAGACTGGCCTGGTAATAGCCCAGACATTAATCCTATTGAAAATTTATGGTCAATAATGAAAAAACGACTCCAGGATGTTGACACTAGCTTGGTTCCTAAGTTGAAAGCAGCCTTAGTGAAAATGTGGGAGGAGATACCTGCAGAACATTTGCAGAAACTTGCAGACTTGTTAACTCATGGGCTATATGAGGTTATTCAGAAAAAAGGAAATATCACAAAGTACTAAAAGGTATGTTTTATGAGTGTTATTTGATGTTTTTATATTGCGCTGCTGTTGCCGGGGATGGTGTATGACTGGGAATGTAAAATTTTGTGACAGGTTTGCGTAACCCACCGCAACATTTGATGGCTACTATAATAAATCTTTTAGAATATGTAATGCACAATCTGATTCCTAAACTTGCAGAATAAAAAATTTATTGCAACAAACATACTTAAATTGTAGAAAAGTACATTTTCAGTTCTTAAAAAAATTTCAGTACTGACTGCAAATAGCAAACACTTGCAAAATATGCAATAATTAAAGTGGTTCCTTTCAAATTAAGAGCATTTTTCTTAACCTCTTAAGCATTATTGATGAGTTATATCACTTATCAGTGTGTATAAAAGTGATAAAGTAACACAAGATTTCTTTAATGAGTTAAAAGCGTATAACAATGAGAATTTTAATGGTGATGACAATGAAATTATAAAAGTTTACTTTCACCTTCAGTCTGTGAACATAAACTGTACCCTGTGGCAGATCCAAGGGGGGGGTGGGGGTCAATCAAACCCCCCTAAACCAGAACCACTCTAAACCAGAAAGCCCTGCTCCCAAAGCTGACTGACTGAACATACAAGTTATTTTACAAACAACACTAAAAGCATGCAATATACCCTTTTGTTTCAGATTGTTAGTCGACCCTGTTTCTTATTTTAATACTCAAAAGTCTAAAAAGCAATATTGATTCAAAGTATTTATTCAATAGAATTTTTGGTTTACAATGTCAAGAAGAGTTAAACAGCAACCAAGAATTTACCAATTTTTTGGTCAATCAAGTTTGGTCCATCCCGCATCAGTGGTAAGGTTAGTAACTGTATTGTAAATTAAAACAATGACTTTAAAAACTACTTACAGTTACTGATCAAGTGCTCATATTAAATTCATTCTCTCTCATTTTTACAGTGATGAAGAAGGACAATCTACCCCGACTGCAGAGAGGATTCGCAGTAGCACCAGTGATACTGATAGGAACACGTGTTGTTCAACAAGCTGACTCAGAGAAAACCATTTTTCTTATTTTGATATATTTTACAGTTAAGACTAAAAACTAAAGTTAGCTAAATCTTATTTCATTTTCTTAATATAATTATAATAGCTCCACATTTTGTTTTTATTGCAGGTAACCCTGCTTGCCATGCATCAGTATATGATATTGACATTGGTGCCCTGTTGCATCAGAAAATTTCTGTTAGATCTCTGCAACAAGCTGAAAAGTTCAATGTCATAACTAACCATTTTCAACCAGGAAAGGATTATTCTTTCCCCAAAGTATTTATGAATTGGTGTAATCAGTCTTTTCAAAGCTCTTGGCAGCAATGCTGTCCTTGGCTGGTGTACAGCAAGGAATGCAATGGTGGTTTCTGTCTCCCAGGCACTCTATTTGCTACACAAGAAAACCTTGGTGCTCTCATGAACAGTTCATTTACACAGTGGACTAAAGTAAGTACGGTGTGCAAACAACACGAGAATGCCCTTTACCACATAGATGCTTTGGTTGCTTATGACAATTTGCTTGCCACAAGTCAAAATCCTGAAAAAAGTATCCAGGTGCAAATTGAAAGTCAATGTACCTACACAATGCACAAAAACAGAGAAGTTATCAAAAGTGTGACAAAAATTGTCCATCTTTGTGGCAAACAGTGCATTGCCTTAAGAGGTCACAGAGATGACAGCACAGCCGCCCAAGACGCAAACAGGGGCAATTTTCTTGCCTTGCTTGAATTTCATGTCGATGCTGGTGATGAAATCTTAAAAAAACCATTTACCAACATGCCGCACCAATGTAAGATATTCCAGTAAATCAATTCAAAACCAAATTATTGGTCTACTTGGGGATCAAATTAGGGATTCAATCATCAAGGAGATAAAAGAAGCAAAGTTTTTTCAGTTCTTTGCAATGAAGTGACAGACGATGCAAATCTTGAACAATTATTGTTTGTTTTGAGGTTTGTTGGCAAGAATTGTATTATTTGCGAAGAATTTCTAGATTTTAAAACCACTGAATGCTTAATGCTTAAATGGGCAAGTCCTCTCTCAATTGATCCTAGGAAAACTGGAGCAGTGGGGTCTAGACATAGCAGACTGCCGTGGGCAAGGGTATGATGGCGCTTCAAACATATCCAGCCAGGACTGAGGGGTGCAACACATAATAGTTCAGCAAAACCCCAAGGCAATATATGTGCATTGCAGTTCTCATATCCTCAATCTCATCATCGTAAAAGCTTGTAGCCCACCATCTGTACGCAATATGGCAGGAACCATAACTGAGATTTCTAACTTTTTCAATTATTCTCCAAAGCGACAGAGGTGTCTGGAGAAAGTAATAAGCTTGGATCAGCCAAAATCTCAAAAATCAAAGATCCGAGACCTTGCTGCACTCATTGGGTAGAATGCCATGAAGCACATGAAACATTTGTGCTCTTGCTGCCAATAATTATTAAAATATTAGAAGTTATTACAAATGAACCACAGTACCAGCAGTATAGTTCTGAAACACATTGGAACTGGGATAGAGAGAGACTCCAAAGAGCATACAATTTCTATCACACGTGTTGTTCGTTTCAATTTCTTATTTCCTTGACTGTTGTCATGAAAACTTTGGTAATCATCAAGCTGTTAAGCATCAAGCTTCAGAAGAAATCAAACATCATGAAGGCTTACAACATGATCTCAGACAACACAGAAAGAGCTGAAGGAAGTGAGAGATATAGCTGATGATGTGTTCAGGGGATGGTATTCGCAAGCTGCGCAGATCAGTTCTGATATGGGTACTGAACCCAGTGTACCAAGGACAACTGCCAGACAACAGCACAGACCAAATACTCCTCATGACACACCTGAGGAATATTATCATCATACTCTATTTCTTCCTTTTCTGGACCATATTATGCAGGAGATGTCTACAAGGTATGTTTGTAAAACACAAACTTCTAAATTCTAAAAATCTGACAGTTTTCCATAACACGGTGGCAATGCCAACTGGTCTGGATCCACCCCTGAATCCTCCACCTAATTAATGAACTCTTCTTGTTATAGATTCAGTCGCACTCAGAAGATGGCTGTTCAGTTATTTGGTCTTCTTCCCAGTCACCAATGAGCCAGCAACAGACATTACTGAGATTTCTGTGATGTATGAGTCAGACCTTCCCAGCCCTGGGACTCTTGACATTGAATATATGCGATGGAGGAGAAAGTGGCAGTCAGAGAATACCAAACCAGATTCACTTCAACCTGCATTAAAGGTAGATTATAATTCTTTGTATGCACATTTTGGGGTGACAATTCTTTGTATGCTCTGATTATTTAATATTTAGTGTAAAATTTTCTAGCTTAATTGTAACTTTATAACTTTTTCTTTCCAGGCTTGCGATGCTGATATATTCCCAAACATCAACTGCTTGTTGCAAATTGCTTGCACCATACCTGTCACTTCTGCTAACAATGAACATGCCAACAATACCTTGAAACTTGTGAAGGGGTACCTTAGGACTACTATGTCCACAGAGAGATTGTCAGGCTTGGCAGTGATGAGCAATCATTACAACAAGCCTGTGGATTATGAAGCTGTAGTTCAATGGTTCACTGAATAGCAACCCCGATGAATGGCGCTCATTGATCCAGTCTTTGAGAGTTGGGAGATTAACTAATATTTCAGTCAACACAAAACTTTGTCAAGAAATATAATAACTTCAATTATATTAATGAACAAATCTAGAATGATAAAGTATGATTTTCAAAAGAAATTTAGGTTTTGGTATTGTGAAATTTTCGTAAACAGTGTTTCTTTAAGACTTACATGAATTTTGTCTTTCCTTGTATAATTTTCTTGCAAATCAGTACATAACTTAGATGTTGTAAAAGCTAATAAACTTGAACAAACACCCCACAAATTGCTTAAAAACATGTTTCTGAGAGCCTTAATTTTCAAAATTTTCCAGGGGGAGCATGGCCACAGACCCCGCTAGAAGCCTTCGGTGTTTGTACTGAACCCCCCTCCAGCAAATTCTGGATCCGCCCCAGGTACCTATTTAGATTTTATCATAACTCCAAATAAAATTAAAATAATTTTACCAAGTCTACTAACACATGATAAGACAGTTTAGTATTAGGCAATTTGGGAACATTTATATGGATTCGGCTTAATAGGTCTGCAGATATATGCAAAATATGGATGAATTGTGCCTTTGATGATAAAAGCATGGTGCTTGGCACAAGGTTAGGACATGCTCTCGCAAAGAATTTTGGCTATAGGGACATTGCAGATTTACCCCCTGGTGGCTGTGACAGCCATTTTCCAAAATGGCCACCATGGACTTTTAGCAGTTGTCTGTATACACCATAATTTTGTTGTGAAAAGGATTTGGTGATATTCTTGGCCCTTAAATCTTCTTAATCAAGTACCATAATGACTTCCAAATTCATATATTGACATAACATAACAGAAAATAACATCATTTAAGTAACATGTTTTTTAAACCTCCAAAATGAGTGCAATTTAATAACATTGGCTACTATTCTCTGCTTCCAGAACCATGGTCAGAGCCATGGCAGAAGAGTTTAATCCCCAGAAGTCTGGTATCTCTGACGGGTGCCGGAAAAAAGCCCCCGGAGGAAAAAATCCCCCGGCAGAAAATAACCACCCAGGAAAAAACCCACCCGGAAAAAAAACCACCGTGGAAAAAATCCCTCAGAGCAAAGTAAAATCAATTCATTATAAAATAAATTAAATAAAATCAAAATTGATTCATTTAAGTTTAATTTGCCTAAGTGGAAAAAAACCACCTTTATAAAATAAATTAAATAAAATCAAAATTGATTCATTTTAAGTTTAATTTGCCTAAGTGGCAACATTTGTTCGTTGGTTAAAAGGAAACCTAAAAGATATTTTAGTTTCAGTTACGCTTGGCCCACCGTGGATTCCTTGATTTCTAACTTATTAAATGTTTGTTTAAATGACAATTTTAAGCTTCTTTACTTGGTTTTACTTGGTTGGATTCCTTGATTTCTAACTTATTAAATGTTTGTTTAAATGACAATTTTAAGCTTCTTTACTCGGTTTTACTTGGTTG
Source organism: Bathynomus jamesi (assembly GCA_023014485.1). Classification (NCBI taxonomy): domain Eukaryota; kingdom Metazoa; phylum Arthropoda; class Malacostraca; order Isopoda; family Cirolanidae; genus Bathynomus; species Bathynomus jamesi. The sequence continues at coordinate 308,649 of JAJOZX010002219.1, forward strand.
GATTCCTTGATTTCTAACTTATTAAATGTTTGTTTAAATGACAATTTTAAGCTTCTTTACTTGGTTTTACTTGGTTGGATTCCTTGATTTCTAACTTATTAAATGTTTGTTTAAATGACAATTTTAAGCTTCTTTACTCGGTTTTACTTGGTTGGATTCCTTGATTTCTAACTTATTAAATGTTTGTTTAAATGACAATTTTAAGCTTCTTTACTTGGTTTTACTTGGTTGGATTCCTTGATTTCTAACTTATTAAATGTTTGTTTAAATGACAATTTTAAGCTTCTTTACTTGGTTTTACTTGGTTGGATTCCTTGATTTCTAACTTATTAAATGTTTGTTTAAATGACAATTTTAAGCTTCTTTACTTGGTTTTACTTGGTTGGAAAAATGTATCTTGTGCCAAGCGAACACTTCCAAAGTGGTTCAGTGCCCAGCAAAGTCAAGATGTGTGACTAAAGGAGCAGGGTACAGGATGATGGCTGGAAACCTCTTGGGTTTCCATGAGACTGGGTGTTTACCCAGTAACCTACAACTTTCACAGCTAGACAACAGTGGTGGCATTGAGGAAAATTTACAGAACAACAATGCCAAATGGCATGACTCATGCAGGCTCCAGTACAACAAGACAACTCCAGAGAGTAGAGAAGAGGAAAACACCCTGTGCAGAAACTTCAGATCTCCTGAAGTACACATGCCCAAGCATGAAACATACCCATCCTTCAACATACCTGTGTTCTCCTTGTGACAAACAAGCCAGGCTTCAACATTTGACCTGGATATTCATGTGAGGCAGTGTGCCCTTAAATTACAGGATCAACCTTTGCTGGCAAAACTAAGTGCAGGTGATCTAAGTGCTCAATAGGCCAAGTATCACATTCAGTGTTTAGTGTCTCTCTACAATAAAGCAAAGAATGCGAAGCCATCAGATGAATTGGACAATGATAGAGATAACCAAGACATAGCACTTGCTGAGCTAGTTTCATACATTAACAAAGCCCTCATAGACAGTGAAGTTGCACCAGTCTTCAAAATGACAGCCCTGGCTAATTTGTACAGTACAAGACTACAACAACTTGGAACCAAGGTAACAGGAAATGTTTATACATCAAAACTTAAGAATCATATCCTGAGCTACTTTCCAGACTTAGAAGCTCACAAGCAAGGGTGCAAAATTGTACATGTCTTCAATGAAGATGTCAGACATGCACTGAGAGAGGCACGCAAGCATGATGCTGATGAGGAAGTTTATCACCTTGCTAGGACTGCAACTATACTATGAAGGGATATGTTAAAAATGGAATGTGTTAACACTGGCTCCTTTGATGCCCACTGCCAGGAGAAATCTATGCCTAGTTCACTATTGGCATTAGTGGACATGATCCTGAATGGGACAAACATTAAAAAAGGACAAGTGACACATCAGTCTCTGCAGCCCCCTTACTATCTCACAGCTGTTAATGTTTAACAGTTCTCTTTGCAGAGGAGATGGAGACCATAATGCAAGTTCCAGCAGTACACACAACTCCTTTCATGAAACTGGAATATCCCTATTCCAACACCCAAGCACTCAGCAGATGGGTGTTCAACTGTTCAACACACTGTCATCACAACTAATGACAAAACCCTTGTTGCTGGTACCAAAAGAACTCTGGCCAAACTACTTGAGTCATACACTAATGTACTGACTGTTGCTGTTGGAAAGCAAAACCCACCAGTGCCAAAGCTAGATGGTCCTAACAAACCAGACTACCAGCTACCACATTAAGCCTTGCAGCAGAAATACATGTAAGTGATTTAGTCTGCTTTTGCATGATATGGTGACATTAAAAGTCAGACACCCTGATGTGCATGCTGAATTTCAGTCAGGGAACTTCATAGTTAATCCATTAATGCCGAGATTTTTATTTTCATATTTTTTTCAATTATTTTTAGTATACTAATTTGTTATACAGTTATTCTGTTTAATTTTGAAGTTTGAAAAAATTTTATGGGCTGGAAGTTTATTTTTTGATCTGGTAGAAAAATCTACCATTCAGCATTTGAGCTTTTCCCAAATATCAGCTAACATTTTTTGATGAAAACCTATTTTTTACTATAATACTCATCTACTCTATATAAATATGACAAAAGGATAAATAAGAGAAACTTGTATTTTGTTCTGTATTTAGAAAAAGCCCTATTCCATCAGAAACTAATCATAAAGCAAAATACAAAAAACTAAAATGAACTCACAATTGAAAGAAAAAGTATATACAAGATTGTAACATATATTCTGCTTGATTTTTTAGTTCATTCAGAACAAAAATTAAAAAGGACTTATAAGGACAAATTTATTCGAATTTTTAGTTTATTCACAATGAAAATTAAATGACATAATGACAAATTAATAATCAATATAATTCCCTTCTTTTTCAATAACTTCCTCCCACCTGTAGAAAAGTTTTTTATGCCATGTTCAAAGAAATCCCTTGGTTTTGAGTTAAAAAAAAGTGATCAATTCGTTTTTGATAGCTTCCCTGGATTGCAACTTTTGTCCATCTAGGTGGCGTTGCAGACTTCTGAATAAATGGTAGTCTGAAGGTGCGATGTCCGGAGAATAAGGTGGATGAGGCATTTTTTCCCAACCAAATGCCTCCAATTGGGCAGTGGTGATTCAAGCAGTGTGAGGGCGCGCGTTATCCTGGTGGAATAGAACACCTCTGCGATTAATTAATGCAGGACCTTTTTCTTGTAATGCCATCTTCAATCATTGGAGTTGTTGGCAGTAGACTTCAGCTGTAATTGTTTGGTTATCTGGCAGAAGCTCAAAATGAATAATTCCTTGCATATCCCACCAAACACATAGCAAAATTTTCTTTGGATGGGGTCCATTCCTTGGCTGAGGTTCAGGCTTTGTTTCACGGCTAAGCCACTGATGTTGACACTTAATAAGTTGTTATAGAGGACCCATTTTTCATCCCCAGTGATGATCCAATTCAAAAACAGTGCCTGCAGTTGCCGAGAATGCAGTGATGTGCAAATATCGATTCAATGTTGAAGATTCACTTGTAACAAATCATGCAGAACCAATTTTCCAACCTTCACTACTTTTCCTAACAGCTTCAAATGATGATGAATGGTCATATGGCTAACGCCGAGTTGCAGGCCAAGTTCTCTTAGTTACCATTGGGTTTTCCTCCACTGTTGCTTTCAGCAACTCTTCATCTAACTCATTTGGTCATCCTGTTTGTTGATAATCTTTCAGACTGAAGTCTCCATTTCTGAATTTCTCAAACCATCTCCTACACATCCATTTGTTCACATCATTATTTCCATAAACTCTTTGAGTGTTTTTTGTGGATTCACTAGCATTAGATCCTTTATGGAACTCATACAGCATCACATGTCAAATATGCTCTTTCGTGGGCTCCATGTTTTTTCAATTACTGTAATATTGTAGGGGTGGCGTTGTAACTGTATGAAAAACACCAGAGAAAATATTCATTAGCCTAATCCTACACTAGCCTAAGTCATTCTGTATCATGATAAAACCTGTGCAAACCTGTTGCTGCATGTATTTTGCAACATTTCTAAAACTATTTCATATTATCTTGAGGTTATTCTACAGGGTGGGCCGTAAGTTTCCATACATAGGAAAAATTAAACGTTTGTTTTTATGTTTCAGATACCCTAAGAATATGCGTTTGACGAAAGAACAACGAATTGAAATCATACTGATGGCTGGGTCTGGAAGCAGTCGCATGGTTGCAATGAACTTTAACAGACAACATGGAACGAACATCACACACGACACTGTGGCAAAACTTATTAACAAGTTTCAGAAAACTGGAAATGTTGCAGATCAACCGCGAAGTGGTCCAAGACGTACAGCCACCGATGAAGACACAACAGCTACGATACTTACAACGCTTACACGGAGTCCCAGAAAAAGTACATGACGGTTGTCTGCAGAAAGTGGTGTCAGCAGATCGAGTATCAGGCGCATTTTGAAAGCAAACAAATGGCATCCATACAAATTGCATATGGCACAGCATTTGAGTGAAGACGACCCGGATAGATGGATGGAATTCTGTGAATGGGCATTAACCAAAGTGAACGAGGATGCAAACTTTTCAACTAAGATCTTGTTTACTGATGAAGCAAATTTTTACGTCAATGGAGAGGTTAATCGGCAAAACATACGTTATTGGAGTAATGCTAACCCTAACTGGCTGAGTCCGACGAAGATGCAAGGTGCCGGTAAAGTGATGGTGTGGGCCGGGATATGGGGTGACAGAATTATTGGACCAATTTTTGTCAGTGGAAATCTTAATGCCGAAAGGTATCTTAACATGTTGCAAGAAGAGATTTTCCCATCCCTGCTAAATGAGGAAGGTAACTTCCCAGTTTACTTCCAGCAAGATGGAGCTCCACCTCATTATGGTCTTCACGTGCGTCGGTATTTGGATCAGCAGTTTCCGGATGCTTGGATTGGTCGGCCTGGTCCTGTGGAGTGGCCTCCCAGATCCCCAGATCTCACCCCCCTTGATTTCTATCTTTGGGGGCACTTGAAGGCCATGGTGTATCAGGAAAAGATACGAGACATAAATCATCTAAAGGAACGTATCACCAACGCCATTACAAGCATAACGTCAACTGTGCTAATGCGTGTTCATCAACAGTGGGGAACACGTATTGAAATGTGTTTTCAAAACAATGGCAACCATGTAGAGCATATTATATAAATAAAAATGGTTGTCCATAAAAAAATGTTTATTTTTCCTATGTATGGAAACTTACGGCCCACCCTGTATTATCTATTGTCCATTTTCTAATCGAGCAGAATTTATGTTACAACCTGATACTTATATGTTATAACAAAATTTTTTATGTACTACATACGTAATAGGTTTCAGGACATTTGGGATGCATGCCTCAATCACACTCTTCCAGAGCAATTAGCACAATGCAAAGCAAAGGATTCCAAGGAAATCAGCCAGTAATTTTTACAATCAAACCGTGTACAATCACAAGAAGGAAAGGGCAAATGAGTTGGCCTGCCAGCACCTTTTCTTTTCTGACCAAAAACCACAAAAGCTTCTGAACAGGCTGAATGAAGAAATTGTATCTGAGAAATATCAGGATACATATCTTTATAATTTCTCCAAGCATTTACAGCAAAAACCTGAAGAGTCCATGAAAACATAGGCCACCACCACTTTTTTTACCTTATACTTGCTCAATAGCAGTTTACATGCTGAGCTAAAAGGTCTACATAACCTATATGCTTATTATATTCATGAGTTGTATTTGGAATATCAACATCACTATGTTGTTTTTCAGATTGGGAGTCCCTTTTTGCTTTTGTTATTGGGTGAACATTTGTACAATTGGTCCCAATGGTCACTGCTTTATTGTCCTTCCACCTTATGATCACAATTTTTCCATCACTTACACATTCCATTTTTCCTATACTCTTTTTTTCCATTTCATTGACACTTGATCAAGGAACATTATCCAAATGATTAGACCTCATTGTCATGACTGCAATAATCTTCTTTTCTTCAAAGCAGATAGTAAGTCACACATTGTAAAAAAAGTTATCAAATTAGACAATATGTCCAGCATTTACACAGCATTTTTCAACCAAACTAAGAACAACACTTGCTCCTTGACCCAACCCTGTCTTGTCAGAGTTCCAGCACCACAATATGGTTCAGCATGACACATATACCACCCTTTGCTAACCAAGCACCAAATATGAGGAGACTGGAGACACCAATCAACCAGGGAGGTACTCCAGGGAGGATGTCAGGCAGGAGACAGGGAATGCTGGAACTCTCATTTCTCCTGTCACTGTCCTCCTTAGCTGATTTTTTTCCATGTCTCATCTACCCTGCTAGCAGTCCAGCATGCTCTCAAACACACGCTTTTTCCTCTATTCTTCACTACACATGCATGCATTTCACACATTACATAATCTTTCCAAAATTTATATATATATAAAAAAAAAAATGTGAGCCTTGGAGACCTTGATTTTGGCTCTTTCTTATAAACATGGACATTTTTGCATGCACCCACCCTTGGTCCCCTCCTTTCCACATAAAAAAACAACTTATAACTGAAGCAAAATAGGTTTTCCATGCATAAACTGTTTTGCTCCATTTTTCCCAGAGTACCAAATCAGTGATTCATCGACAAGTGTTTTGTGAGAGGTCTGCATTTTGCCAAGTCATTCAATGCACTGAACATAGGTCTTACTTTATAAAATCTGTCATCATCAATTTTCTCATTGTCTGCAACATGAATATTTTGCATTATAACATCAAACCTATCGCATCTCATTGCATTTGAAATCATATTTTTTTGTATCACCAGTATTACTCCAATACAGTCTACAATTTGGGAACTGAAGCATATCCAGATATTAGGGGAATTCCATGACAGATCAACCATCAAAAATGAAAATTAACCCCTTAACTGCAGAACACACCATATGGTGCAAGCGTAAACTGACTTTCAGCTCGAAAATTCCATAGCTAAAGGGTTAACACTATCACCTCTTCGATTTTGCTGTAATTTGGTCCAGTGATTGGTTTTGGGTAAAGAACAAGAATTTTCAAAGATTAGCTCAATCCAACCAATAGGTCATGAGTTATGGCCAAGGTCATTTTGAGGTTGTCAGTTGACCTCATTATATTCAAATCACCATAGCTCACCTTCAATTGGTCCTGGACCTATATATGTATATATATTTTGAATCAGCTGATCTGTAGATTCCAAAAAATACCATCTATTTTGATGTAGGTTGAAAAAAAAAAAAATTACATTGAAATGATTTATAAAGGTCATATTTTGACCTCAGATACTGAATTTCAGAAAAAGTTGTAAGTGTAAAAAATGTTGCCCCATCATTGTTCTATTATTATAAGCTTAGAAAAGTTTGTGTATGCACCATTTTAAATGATAAAACTTAATTTGAGTAATGTCAACTTGATATCATTCAATGTTTAAAAACTGAGAATTTCTTCCCTCATTTCATCTCAGCCACGAGACTTATCAGACAACTTTCATTGAATGGGCAGTTGTTATGGGGGAAGCTCCCCTTTAATGAAAACAATGTTCAAAGACAAAATAGAACATGTATTAACTGAAAATCTATTTAATAAAGCAAAAAAAAAGTTTTTCCTTATATATATCGCTTCCCAGAGATCAGCAAAGTTCAGTGACATTGGGTCTGGATAGTAGTTGGATGGGAGACCATCCTCTGTGCCCAGATTATGTAGTGACCTGTGGTTTGGATCCCACATAAAGCTGTAGGTCCCCTCCATCATATGACCTTAAATGTTGCGAAGGAGGTTAAACAACCCCAATTAAAAAAAATATATATATATATATATATATACCAATGGTGGCCAAACTCCGGCTCGCGAGCCACATGCGGCTCTCGAGGTTGTAACTGCGGCTCGTGAGAAAATTTTGGTTTTTATTGTATTTATTATAAATGACAAAATTCATAATACAAATATAATTTTTTTTCACATAAAAAAAAAAAAAAAAAAACCAAGGAAAAATTGAATTCACAATAAAATGCATCATGCGTATGACAATTTCTTTTGTGTGACAGGCACTAAGCGGGATAAATACGTAATTAACACCAATCACCACTCACCAGTGTCCAGTACCCCTCGAGCTACCCTGTGGGCCGCGTGTAGTAACGAGTGAGTGGGTTTTAAAATTGGCTTCTTAGATCAAATAGTGGCTATTTTTCTCAGTTATACAAGTGAAAGTTATACAACCCCTTAGTTGATTAAAATGACTGAGCAGACAGTGTAAGAAACGGAAATATGAAGAAGAAAATAGTTTTTAAACAGGAGTGGGAGGAGAGCTTTGCCTTTACTGTTAAGGGTGGGAAACCTGTGTCTCTTATCTGCCACGTGGCACTCAATCACTTTAAAGCCAGTAACTTAAAGCGTCATCATGAAACTAACCATAAAAATTTTATTACAGAATTTCCTCCCAAATCAGAATTGCGGAAGACTAAGTTAACAATGTTGAAATCTAGCCTAGTTGCCCAACAAACTACTTTCATCATTGTGTAAGACAGCTGACTTAACTACTGAAGCTAGTTTTGTTATGGCATGGAATATTGCTTGTACTCAACTTCCCTACAGTAGTGGAGAATTTGTGAAGAATAATATTGCCGATGTTACTGCAATTCTCGCTCCAGATAACGCAAAGCTTTGAGAACAAATAGCAAGTATTTCTATTTCCCGCCACACTACAGAGACATATATTTCCCAAATCAGTACTGAAATTACATGCTCATTGCAGAGTGCATAACGGTGTGCAGGTTAAGGTATTTCTAGTACCAATAGCTTCAGGTTTTGCTTCTCCATGGCTTAACTATAATAGATAGGTGCGATTGGATTGACCTCAAGTCTAGCTTAAGGACATTAGGTCCAGTGAGGTCTATTGTGTTGTCTAATTGTACCATTCTAGCATACGTTAATTTTTTTTATCATCTTCCGGTAATTCCATTTTTGTTGTCCAGTATTTTTGTCATTGTAATCGTAAGCACCATTGTATAGCGTACCCTTTCAGGGTTTTTGGATTTCCGTTTCTTGATCTTAAGCCTCATCTAGGCTCAAGCTCATAACCCATCCTAGCTCTTATAAATAATTCAAGTTAATTTCTAATAAACCCTTAGAATTCTACCAACTAGTTTTTTTTTCAGCCTTTGTCCTTATAGACTGGGGTCGTTACTTTCAAGGATTTCCTTGTGACAAGAGCATTGTAGAGGGTTTGAACAACCCTTTCACAAGGCAGTTGATCTCTTCTTGTGGTAGCACTGGTGGTAATCCACCTAAACAGGACGTACAACCCAGGGTCCTTGAATCGACAATACCTCCAGATTCTCTTTATTAAACAATTCAGAGGGTAATATCTGCTCTTCTCATCCAGCCATATTTGGTTTACTTCACGATCAGTCTGCTAAAATCTTGCTTGCTTGTTATGTATGCCCATATTCAGTTGAGGTCCTCAAGTATTGCTGGGTGTACATTGCACACACCTTTCCTGAAGCCAGTGTTTTCCAGGTTCTCAAGTGGACCTGACTCAGACATTTTGTTAATCTGTGGAGATAGCTAGCGGGTCGAGGACATTTCTTGGCTCCAGCAGTGTGGGAGTCTCATTTGCCCCTCAGTGACAGTCAGTGGAGGTGAGAAAAACTTCACCGCCCGGGACCTTCCCTTTTCCCATCATCAAGAAGCAGCCAGCTTATTCAGTAGGCAGCCAAGTTACGGTATTTTATCTATTTCATCACTCTCCCCGCAACAATGTTAGTGGCGATGGAAATGTAAAAGAAGAACTCTTGGACTTAATGACCCTAAGAGAAACCACCAGAGGGGTTGACATAAAGAACACATTTGATGAGGCATTATCAAATGCTCAAATACCATTGAATAAACCTGTCAGTGTTGCAACAGATGGAGCACCAGCTATGGTAGGACAAAATGTAGGCCTAATTGGGCTCTTGACACACGATCCCAAGTATCTGGTGTCTCTTTATTCACTGCATCATTCACCGTGGTCATTTGGTAAGCAAGTACTTTAAGTATGACAGTGTTATGAAATGTGTTCTAGAAATTGTGAATTTCATTTGTTCAAATGCAAAAATGCACTGAGTGTTTAGAAATTTTATCGAGGAGCTGGATCTTCAAGATAAGCCAGATGACCTTTCATTCTACTGTACTGTAAGGTAGTTACCAACCAGTAATCTCCTGAATAGGTTTGTTGCACTGTTGGAGCCTATCATTGATTTCTTGAAAGAAAAGGGAAAGTCATACCCACAACTAGAAGATCACGAATGGGTGCAGGATCTGATGTTTTTTACTGATGTAATACAACACCTTCAAAATCTAAATTTAGCACTTCAGGGAAAGGATAAGGTCATTTCTGACCTTACACAGACAGTTTTCAGTTTCCAGAATAAAATAAAGCTCTTCCAAAAAGATCTAGTAACAAAAAAATTTGACCACTTTCCCCACCTGAAAAACCGAGCAAACACTTTTCCTGATATTGAAATAAAAGATAGTAAATTGGAGGAATACAAAGGTAAATTAGAAGGACTAATTGATGATTTTCAGTTCAGGTTTGATGAACTAAAGAAGCTAAAACCATGCTTCGAATTTCTTGTAAATCCTTTCCTGATTGATGTCATCAACGATGGCTGTCCTGTTACCACACCTTTTGTTACGGAAGCTGCTTCAATAGAAACAGAACTCCTGGAGCTACAGGAGGACATGGGTTTAAAGTTGATATATAAAAGCTTATCTGCAGTTGAGTTTTGGAAGCAAGTACCAGAGACAAAGTATCCTCACCTCAGGAAAACCAGTTTCCGACTTATCTCAGTTTTTGGGACAACTTATTGCTGTGAAGCACTCTTCTGGGTAATGAAGTTTGTAAAGTCAAAACATCGTGCTGCCCTCACTAACAAACACCTACCTGACTGAGCTTCTTCATACCACCTTAACATCACATCAGCCAGACTTTAAAGCATTAACAGCCAAAATGAAGACCCAAACTAAGCCTTCAACAAGCAGTAATTAAACAATTTAATAGTGTGAGTATAACTATATGCATATGTTTTTAATAATTAAATTCTTTTTAAAATATTTTGCGGCTCTCGTACATCTGAAAAACGTCGTATGTGGCTCTTGGGTCCAGGAAACTTGGCCACCCCTGTTATATAATGTTGAATTGTGTTTAAAGATATTTAATATATATATATATATATATATATATATATATATATATATATGGCAGCTAACCTGTATATATATATATCTGATATGCCTATAATATAACAGCCTATAAAGTTCTACCTACTATTTAGAAGTATCTACCTATATCTTATCTGCTTAAGGTTGCACTTACATGTTTTTATTGGACTTTCATCCAAGTAAGTGAGTATAGTGTCTTGAAGTACATCCTTATACACAGTAACAGATATATTATCATGCTTGATGCCAGCAATTTCTTTTGGATTAGAGATGTTTGCAGTTGAAGAGTCACTGGAATTCTCACTGGTTTCTGCAGACATATCTTGTTTTTCTATTTCTTGAAGAACAGCTGGTTTCTTTGATATTAATTTGAAACAATTGGAGCAGAGCATCTGATTTTCATTCAATATTCCATGGCTTTTATAAATTAAAGCATCATTAACACACATTAGGCAAATGAAAAATCTTTTCTTGTGTTTTTTCAGGGCATCACAACAAAATTTTATATTCTGAGGCATTTTCAAGTTCTATCTGGTACATGTCATGCTCACTGCAAAAGAAGAAGATACAAATTAATAGATACAGTACAGACATTGGAGGCATGTTGTAATATATGTAGAGTCTGTATTATTCATGTATCTTGTCTACTAAGTTACTGTACCGGTACCTATATAAACAGGCTAAAATGTTGTATTACTAATTGTTATTTGTTATTCTTATATATCATTAAACTATATATTATTATAAGACTAAATCCTACACAGGTAGCATGTAGCTATTCAAGCAGTCTCAAACTGAATTCTCTATTTTAAAAAAAAAGCTGTAGGCCTCAGGTCAAGAATTGTGGAACAATTTCAGTAGATGGCGAATAGATGGCATCTGATCATGGGATCCATAATAGATACGTCTGAAGTTTTTTGCATTTATAATTTCAGTAGATGTTGATTGGAAAATAAGAAAGTTGGCATTATTCAAATTGAGTTTTATCATTTAAAATGGTGCATACACAAACTTTTCTAAGCTTATAATAATAGAGCAATGTAGGGCAACATTTTTGACATTTACAGCTTTTTCTGAAATTCAGTATCTGAGAGGTCAAAATATGACCTTTATAAATGATTTCAATGTAATTTTTGTTTTTTCAACCTACATCAAAATAGATGGTATTTTTGGAATCTACAGATCATGCTGATTCCAAATATATATATACATATATAGGTCCAGGACCAATAGGAGGCCAGCTATGGCGATTTGAATATAGCGAGGTCAACTGATGACCTCAAAATGACCTTGGCCATAACTCATGACCTATTGGTCGGATTGAGCTAATATTTGAAAATTCTTCTTCTTTATCCAAAGCCAACCCCTGGACCAAATTTCAGCAAAAGTGAAGAGGTGATGGTGTTCATCACTGGTTGATCTGTCATGGAATCCCCCATTAGCAAGATACAAAGAAAAGTAATCAATTTATCCTTATCCATTAGAAAATCACTTCCTTTTTGTAAGGCATATTGAGCTTTGCTCAAGCAAACCACCAATATACCAATCTGGAATAACTTTCATAAACATATTAAAGGGACTAAGAACCTCTTCCTTCAAACACTTGTTCAGGTATCCCTCATTTAACGATCACTGACACAATGAATTGGCCAAAATTTGGTTTAACAATCGCTACAATCGCTAAACCAATCATGCTTCTGCATCACTCTGGATCATTGTGTAAGATTACACACAATTGCAATCATTATGTTATTCACCACCTTTGTAGACTGCAAAGCAACATTGTGCAGACTGTTTGGTGTTAATATGGACTGTGTTAAGTGACTTTGAACACTGAAAATGACAGGTAAATGTGTGGCTGCTTCCCCTACATCATCAGGTAAGGCTCATAAGTCCTTGACTTTGGAGGTTAAGCTGAACATTATTAAGTGCCACGAGAGTGGTGAAGAGGCAAATTCCATCGAGAGCATGCTTGACCTAGCCCAGTTGACCATCTCAACCATCATCAAGAAGGCTCCTGAGTTGAAGGTCTTGGTGGAAAATGTGACTTCTAGCAGTGCCACAAGGATAACTAGAGCACATGATCCAGTGATGGAGAGCATCGAGAAGCTACTCCAGATCTGGATTGAGGATCAAACTCACCACTGCATGCCTCTCTCTACCATCATCATCATGGCTAAGGCTGCAAGTCTGTGGGAGGTCCTGCAGAAAGACTTGAGGCCCTGAGAGGACTGCTGGGACTGTCGAGAACTTCAAGGCCAATGCAGGGTGATTTGAGCACTTTAAGGGGTGGGCTAATCTCCACAGCCTCCACTTCATGGGTGGCTACCAACCATGAAATGTACTATGCAAAGAAGAAGGTGCACCAGGCAACCATCACAAGCTTCTTCAAACCCAAGACAAAGTCAATGTCACCAGAACCAACACCTTCCACCTCAGGGTTCACCATCTTCAGGGCCAGACCTGCAACACTGTCTATCCTGAGAGAGTGAGTGAGTGACCTGCCCCAACAACATTCAGGCCTCCAGCCTTGGGGAAGACACCTGATGATTCATTAGCTTGTGACCTGGACTTTACCCGGTGAGTGTTACCCATTTTTTTATTTGTCCTAACATTGACATATATCCACTATTAACCCATGTTATAACATCCTCATTTAGCAATCAGTTTTTCAGGAACATAACCCAATCATTAAATGATGGATGCCTGTAATTTCTAACAAGGTCACTGTTTGGGGTGGTAGGGATTTCACTAAAATTTGGAACAGACTTCTCCCACTTTCGCTCAGCCTTATGCTAGAACATTTTCATCATTATTGTAAGTTCAGCAGGAGCTGCTAAAATTCTTCTCGGCAAGTGAACTGTGTCAAATTGAACCTCATCAGATGTATCAGAATCAATCAGCCATTGGTTTTTCATTGTCCCAAAACAAATACTGCAATGTTCTCTGATAATTTTGCATAATCTTCAATTTCTTAGAGGTAACTCAGAATATGGTTCAGATCCAAGGCTCTGTAAATGAGATATATAAATATGAGAGAGAGAGAGATACAAGAGTTACAAGGACAAGTACCTCAAAAGACCTTGCAGCACATACTGAGGTGGTACCAATGGAAACAGGTGCCAGGGAAAAATTCCTACAGATTGTCACAGCTAGCTTCTCAAACAGCCACCCAAAAAGACAGTAACACACATCCTCAAATAGTGTGAAAAATTTGGTCTAACCTTTCCTTGAACTGATCTACAGAGGAACTGTTCACAACTTCTGAAGGTAGCTTGTTCCACATGTTACAGATTTTATAGGTAAAGTAATTTCCATACACACTAGTGCTAAATTGTTTCAAATCCAACTTCTAACCATTGTTGCAAGTTGAGTTATCATTTAAACTAAACATGCTTCTAAAATTGACATCATTGAACCCATGTAAGAGCTTGAAAACCTTGATGAGTTGACTGCACAGTCTCAGAGTTTCCAGTGAAAACAAATTCAGGGTGCATAAGCATCGATTGTAGCCCATATGCCTAATGGAAGGGATTAACTTTGTGGCCCTCACCTGGACTCACTCCAGCCTGTCGCTATCTTTCCTGAGGCTGGGTGACCAGAATTGCACAGCATACTCCAGGTGTGGCCAAACCAGGGAATTGTACAGAGCAAACACAATCTCCTTGTTCCAAAATCGAAATTGCCTCCTCATAACCCAACAGCTTCTGGGCTTTCTTTCCCACCTCTACACACTGTTTGGTAAACTTAAGGTCACTGCTAATTGGCACACCCAAGTCCTTTTCCAAATCAGTGGCCTCGATATTACTCCCCAACACGGAGTAATCTGAATTGGGATTGGCATAACCAATGTGCATTACCTTGCATTTATCCAAGTTAAACGGCATTTGCCATTTTTTGGACCACTCTCCTATCCTACGTAGGTCTACACGCAGTTGCTTGATCACCTTGGGCATAACAACATTGGCTCCAAGCTTGGTGTCATGAATGAATTTGGCGATCCTACTGATGATGCCAGCATCGATATCATTTATGTAAATGATAAACAACAGGCCCCAAAATGGAACCCTGAAGAGCCCCGCTAGTGACTGAGGCCCAACCCAAGCTAGCCCCTTTAATTACAACCCTCTGCCACCTACTCTTCAGCCAGTTTTCAATCCAGCTACCTACTTCCCCACCGATACCCAGTGTGTGGACTTTGGCCATTAGCTGGCAGTGAGGTACCTTATCAAAGGCTTTCTCAAAGTTGAGATAAAGTATATCAATCACCCTACTCTTATCATACTCACTCCACATGACATAGAAAAACTCGAGCAAGTTGGTGAGACACAACCTATGCCATCTAAACCCATGTTAGGAGTCCCCAAGCAGTTTTAAGAATCCAAATGGTCAACGATCCTATCTGCTGTTATCCCCTCTAATAATTTACCTACAACTGAAGTGAGACTAATAGTATGATAGTTCCCTGGACGTTCATGATCCCCTTTCTTAAAGATATGGGTCATGTTGGCTTCCCTCCAGTCACCAGGAACCTGGCTCATCTCCAATTTGTTGAAGACTGTAGCCAGATGGGGAGCCACCTGGTCACACTTCCTGCAAGACTCTCAGGAGGAACTGGTCTGGCCCAGGAGCCTTAAACGCACTGTTTGTCTATTCTATTGGCAATGACTGTCACAGTACACCGAACACTATCAAGGCCAGAACTCCTTAGGGTTCCCCTTGCAGAGGCTTGCCACCCGGAGTTCTTCATTATGTTTGGCTACCCTACCCTAACCTTCACTTCTCTGCACAGGCAGACATACGCCTCAGTGTTCTCATGGGAATGATTGGCCTTCACCCTCCTATATGCAGCTTTCATATTTCGGTTGGACAAATCGATGTCATGACTGAACCACTTATGCTGCATTAGAGCAGGGGTGACTGGTTTTGAGGGTAAGGCAGCAGACTGCAGCACCATAAACTGGTCCTGGAATGCACTCCACATTCCCTCAATATCAGCACCTACCTCTAATCCCATCTCACCTACGCTATCCCAGAGGCCAACAAAGTCTGCCCATCGTAGATCGAGCTTACTGCCTCTTGAGTTACTATGCTTCACCCAAAGGATGCACACACAAACCAAATCAGACGATCACTCCCACCCAACAATTCTTCAGGGGTGAGGCCAGTGACAAGGTTGTCTTTGGTCATGAATACTAAGTCTAGAACGCTTTCACCTCGTGTAGTATAGGCCCATTGACCCACTGAGTCAGGAAGTTCTCATCAGCAAAGTCAACTAGCCTCCTCCCTTCAGCATCAGCAGTCCTGTCTTCCCAGTTTATGCCATGACAGTTGAAGTCTCCTAAAACTACACACACCCTGTCCCCTAGCAGGCTACGGAGTTCGGTGTACAGGGCTGTATCCTTCTCAAGGAGGAGATGTGGAGGTCTGTACACCAAGATTAACCTATAGTTCATCCCTCCCAAGTTCAGATTGATGCCAAGCAGCTCCCGTTATGATCGGAACTGGTAGTCAACCAAACTCAACGTGTCCCTGATGTATATTAGTACCCCTCCCCACTCCCAATGGATGCAGTCCTTGTGAAACATTCTATACCCAGGAATCTCGAACTCCCCAATGTAGTCTCTATGATCAGTATGAATCCAGGACTCGGTGATAAAAATGATATCCTGGTATTCTGATGCTAAGAGTGCTCATAGCTTGCAATTTAACTTATTCCTAATCGACCTAGCATTAAAAAGCACTGCATGGAGGGAGCCTTCCCTTTTCTGATGCCCCCTAGCATGACCCATTTCCCAAACAGCCGGGGCTGTCGGGAGTTGAAGAGCCCATCACCAACAAGGGGGCAACTTCTGCAGGAGCCTGAGCCCCCTCCAATGGGGAAGGAGGGTCACCCACCTGTACATGGACACACCCTTCAGTTGAAGGTATGGTACATTAGGGCCTATCATACTTTTCCAAGTCCAAATTTCACTCTGGCTATGTATTTTTATGTAAAATTTAATTCTAAGAGGGGTTTCTTTTCTGCAACTTTTCCCAAAAATCGCGTTATCATGTTCAAAATTGCGGTTTTCTGTTCTATGTTGAAATACCAAATATTCAATTGAACACAACCTCATATTTTTAACCCTTCATTGTAATTTGTTGCCATTTAGACACATTAACTTTGCTTAACTTTTACACAGGTTTAATACATACAGAAGCTTCTGCTGTGAAGAGGAAGAAGAAAGAGGAGGCTACTAATGAGGAGCTTCTCATGAAAGACTTTGAGGAGGACGAAGAGCCAAACTTGGAAGAAGCTGCAAAAGAAGCCTCTGGCAATGCTGAGGCTACTGAAGCTCCTATGGATGTCCCCGCTGAAGTACTGCTGAAACTCCAACTTCTGCTACACAAAACTACATGAAGATCCAAGGGACAGCTTCAGCAGCTTTGAGGTCAGTGATGGGCAGTATCTAGATACATGTATCGCTGATACGTATCAATCGATATTTTTGTATCGGTATCGCTTTAGCTACTTGACAAAAGTATCGATTTATCGGTATCGCTAAGGTCAATTTTCTTAAATGTATCGAAAAAAATTGATACATCGATACATTAATAAGAATTTTTTAATATTTAAATAGATGTTATAATATGACACTGCTGAGTTATATTTATGAATATACATAAATAATAATATTATTAAATATTTATTTAATGACACCACCGATGCAAAATCTGCGCTGAAAGGACCTTATGCAAAAATACACCATACTGCCATGGGGAAGTGTTCAGCCCTTTGGAATTTCTGTGGCAAGCCTAAAACAGCCGAAATAATCCAGGAAACTCTAAAATGTCAGTTGACATTACCATGCGTCACAAGATGGAACTCCTTGTTCGACAGTTTATCAGTTCTGTTGAAGCATAAAAGTGTCCTAAATGAAACAATGAAACAACTAGGACTGCCAACATTTCATGAAAATGAGCTTGATATTCTCCAGGAATACCTAACCATACTACAACTCATTGCAACAGTACTTGATAGGTTGCAGTCCGACAAAGAATGTTTTTACGGTTGCCTGCTTCCGACATTGTTAGCTGTAGAGAAGAAGCTAGAGCATTTGAATTTGGAGGCATTGCGTCATTGTCAGCCACTTCTCAATGCAGTCACAGTAGGGTTCACTAAGCGGTTTGAAAAGTTTCTGTGCCTTGATGCCTCGCATGAGTGTAAAGCAGCAATACTGGCATAGTCTTCAAATCCTCTGTTCAAGTTAAAGTGGATGACAATAAAAGGCAAATTTAATACTAACATTGTCAAAAAGAGGGTTCAAGAAATGTTGGTTAATGCTGTTAAGAGCCTCAGTGAGCAGACCCCCCAGCAACAACTAAGTGATGCTGCATCTGACGGAAGTGCAGATGATTTCTTCTGTTATGAATCTGCTTCCAGTAATGTCTTTGCAACCCAAGATTCCACTGAGATGGAAGTTTTACAGTATCTAGGTGACGGAAGTCATTCTCTCCAATCTCTGAGGCAGTACCCAGGAATTCTACGGGTCTTCCTGAAGTATAACACACCACTACCATCCTCTGCTCCTGTAGAATGGTTGTTTAGTTTGGCTGGTCACATTCACACTCCAAAAAGGAAGAGACTGTCTGACCAGATGTTTAGCCAGCTGGTATTTTTGAAGGGTAATAGTAATTACTTTTAATTGTTAGTGTAATATTTTCAGTCATTCATGTATCCTACAAAATTAAAACATACTTTCATTAAGTAAAGCAATTGTTTTTATTTACATCTATAAAACCCATTAAAATGTCGTTGATTTTACTTACAGTGCGTACAAATTACTAGTATAAACAATAATATCTAATACCTACATATTAAATGAATAATTATAAAAATGTACAGGCGATGCATGTATCGGTATTGCTTAAGACATCTAGAAAGTATCGGCGTATCGGTATTGCCTAAGACGTTCTTCATGTATCGATGTATCGGTATTGATTTAGCGATTTTCATGTATCGATGCCCATCACTGTTTGAAGTACAGGGTGGCAAATGTTCCGGCAGTTGCAGTTGCCACTGGCTTCCTGAATGGCCTCATCAAGGCCAGTCATCTTTCCAAAGACAAGGCTTACTTGGCCATAGATGGCATGAAAGTCTGGAGGGCCAAGGAGGAAGTAATGGCCTCATCAGTTGAAGCTCTCACGCAGAGGTCAGAGGAGAAGATCTCTGAGATATTCTTTGATGGCAAGCAGAATAGGAACACAAAGGTGTTGAAATATGACGAAGTGACAGGGAGATTTCATCCTGGCAAAGTGATCGAGGAGCATTACACTATCACGTAGGAGCCTCAAGGAAAGTATCTCTTCCATTTCACTCCCAAGGAACCTGAGGAAGGAGAACCTGCTCATAAGATCACTCAGGGCCTGCATGAGTGGCTTCTGGATCACAGAGCTGATGAGAGCCTTGTAATGATTGGAGGAGACTCTACCAACACCAACACAGGGTGGTCTGGAGGCGCCATAGCCCTATTGGAGAAGATGCTGGGTCACAAGTGCCACTGGATGATCTGTCAGTTCCATGTGAATGAGCTCCCCCTGAGGCACTTAATCATCAAGCTGGATGGCCCTGTAACTCCCCAGTCAGGCTTCAGTGGGCCTATTGAAAAACTTCTTGAGAAAGTGAATGAACTCGAGGTCAACTTCAAACCAGTGGAAGGAACTGAAGATATCATAGAGCTGCCAGTAGAGATAGTCAAATCTCTCTCCACAGACCAGCACAACTGCTATCTTCTGATCAAAGCCATCAAGTCTGGAAGTCTCAGTCCACAGTTGGCTGGTCTCAAGTGCAGACCTCTGAACCAATCCAGGTGGCTCACTACTGCACAGGTTATCTTGCTGTTGTGGATGAGGGAGCACGGACTGAAGGGGGAGGTGTTGAGGAGGCCTGAGGTCCTTGTGAAGTTCTGCCTTAACTTCTACTTCAAAATGTACTACAACATTAAAGTGAAGCACCACCTCAAATTTGGTCCTGCACACGTTTTTTCAAGCCTGAGGCTGCTGAGGAACCAGACTACCGAGGTCAGGAACATCATCTCTGCTGCAGTGATAAGAGGAGCTTACCACGCACATCCTGAGAACATCCTGGCTTCATTCCTGTGCAGTGAGGATGAGCATCAGAGAGCTTTTGCTGTGAGCCAGATAGAGAAGATCAGAGAAGGAAGAGACTTTGGTGATACGACAGTGAGGCCCCATAAAAATCCCAAAGTCAATCTGCAAGCCACTTCACCTGAGGATCTCATCACCTGGGAATCAGAGAATATTTACGAGCCTATTTTCACCTGCAAGATGACTTTGACTGAGCTCGAGGATCTCAGGAAAACTCCACTCAAAGTAGACACTTTCTCTATTCATACTCAGTCCTGCGAGAGAGCTGTACAGGAAGTCTCAACTGCTTCCCAAGCTGTGTACAGTCACGAGAGGAGAGATGGGTGGGTGAGAGCCAGGATAGACCATCGAGAAATGCTCCCAGTGTTCAGATCGAAGCGGGACATACTTAAGAGCTTTTCAGGTTCAAGTGGCTGATGAAAAGGGTGAAGCCATCGTTAATGCTCATAAGAGCTGAAAGTCCTCATAAGATCATAATATAAGATCTTATGAGGCCACACTTTTCAGGGATCCAGGAAGAACAGGCGTGTAAACCAACACATGGAGGTGGCAAGTCTCCCGCTACTCGATCAGAGTAGAGCTGGTGAGCCACGCCTATTCTTTGAAGAAAAACTTAAAATTCTTAAGTTTTATGTGAAATCTAAACATTTTTTCAGCACCCAGAGGTGTTGAAACACACAAGAAAGCAAGGATGAGGTCAGAAAAGCAGCTTTTAGATTAAATCATGCAGAACAGCTGCGCGCTTTGGTTTGGGTGCCCTGAGGCTGCATTAGGCAGCCTTCAAATCAGAAAATCGCGATTTTGACCATGAAAATTAGATTTTTCGGAAAAGTTGCAAATAATAAACCCATCTTAGAATTAATTTTTACATAGGAATACATATTAGCCACTTTGTTTTTTCAAAATTTCAACCCTGAACCCAGAGTATGATATGCCCTAATGGTACATCCACCAGTGGCTCCAGATCATCTCTCCCTGGTAGGGGGCCCATCATCAATCCCCAGGCTCAACCTCACCATACGGTATAGGTGCCAGTCAAGCAGCATGCCTAGCACACCTTTACCCTTGACATTGAGGTAGGTGAACACCATCCCTCTGATAAAGGTCCCACCTACCCAAAATGCGTTGAAGGGGTCAACAAACCTCATGCCGAGCAGAACTCACAAGTCTTGCACCCTCTCATTGATGCCAATGACCTTAGTGAGTGTGTGGTCACTGGCATTCATCTGCGGTAAAATACCCATCAACATTCTTTTGTCTGTCTTAAGTTTTGGATCATCTGCAAGGGACATGATCTCAGTGATGATCCCTTTCATCAAACCTACCCTACTGCCTTTGAGGAACAGATCATTGCCACCAGCGTGGACAACAATCGCAGTCCTACAACTAGCCACGCTCAGCTTCTCTAACTCCTTCATTAAGTGTGCCATTCCCCACCTGAGTAAGCATCTTACCTTCCTCCTGTCCCAGTTTGCATCTAAGCAAAGTACTGCTCCTGACCCCTGATCTGTGAGTCCCCAATCAAAATGGTGTCTTCCTCCTTCACGCACAGGAGACTAAAGCAGTTGGAGGTCCTGACAGTGGCAACCAGGGTGTCAGGTTTCAGCTTCGCAGCCTTCTTGCCCAATACCTTTCAATACCCATCACCACCTGTAGACTCAGCTGCACTTACACCAACCAACCCACCCCGACCAGCAGCTACATCCTTCGGTTTCTTTGGGCCATCAGTAGGCCCTTTTCCACCCTTTTTCTATCATCCCCTTCCCACCTTTCTCTATTGGCCCCTTCTTTACACCCTCCCTTCCCTCCACCTTGCATTGTGGTTCCATGCATTTCACGTGAATCACTGGTGATTCCTGACACTGATTTTGCACCCCAGACCCCAGTTGCACCTGTACCCTTTCTCCTCAGTCTTGAGTTCTGTCCAGTCTGCTGCTGGACCACCTTTACAGGGTGGCAATCCTATCAATAAGCTCCGGGGTGGAGGCTGCAGCTACATCAGTGACCACCGTGCCTCCAACAGCTGATCTAGATGACTTGAGCTGCTGGACCCTCTCCTCTAGCTTCTCATACAACTGCATGAGTTTGCAAAAGTGGCACATGCTGGAGTCTTTGAAGTTCGTCACTCACTGGTTTACTCCACACCTCACGCACTCAGCCTTCAGTTTCTGCAGTCCAATCATTGTAACTTTTTTTTTCTAACTCCGAATACACTGAATAAGATAAAGCGTTCTAGCAACGAAAACTATCAAGAATGTTCTAACTAGTACTTACAAAAAGGGGGGGGGGGGGGGGGGGGGGGTGAATTCTTCCCACACAAGCCACATCCGCCTATCTGCAAGTGACATTCATCTCATCCAGAAGACTACACCTCTCGAAACTGCCACACTGACCAAGGGTCTCCCCAGGGCCAGACAGTCCCAAATTTGTCACAGCTACCAACTGACACTCGCAACGCAGGCATCACAGATTTCCCACCAGGAGCAACAGCAGGATGCAGCTCCTTACTAAGTCTTACTAGTCACTCACAAACTGCCAGACTCTTAGAATCCAGTGTTCAATGGATATCCCACCAAACCCAGCAGCTACACCCAAGACTTTCCACTGGCCTGGCAGCCAGCTAGGCAGTAAAGCTCTCTCACTTAAGAGCAGTACAGCCAAGCA
Source organism: Bathynomus jamesi (assembly GCA_023014485.1). NCBI lineage: Eukaryota > Metazoa > Arthropoda > Malacostraca > Isopoda > Cirolanidae > Bathynomus > Bathynomus jamesi. The sequence continues at coordinate 331,229 of JAJOZX010002219.1, forward strand.
CCATCAATTGGTCACCAAAGAACAGTCATAGGGGGCTGGTCAGGCCATTAGTAACTAACATTTGGCAACTCATGAAATGAAACTCAAACTCATTGGCAACTAATCAGAAGATAGCAATCTCCAACACCATGAGCAAACCAGAGATGTCCAGATGGCCTTCCTGAAAGATGTTAAATCCCTGGCAGATGTCATAGAGATGGGAAATCCTTTTAGTGATGGCAGCAGTGACCTCATGCTGGACAGTAGGGATCTTGCACACCAGCTGTTATTAAAACAGTGCACAAGATTGAGAAGCTTGGGCAGGAGCAGTATGTTGCATTTGTAAATGAGCAACTTGTGACACAGACCAAACTTATCAATGACCCCATTAAGAGAAACAACCTCCCAGGGCCGGTTTAACCATTAGGCGAACTAGGCAACACAATACATACCAAGGGCAACATTTTTGTTATCAGCTAGGTGATGTTTACGATGCACTGATTGAAATATTTGAGGACATTACCCGAACAGGATCTTCTGGAAATAGTTCACAAGTAAATGCAAGAGCTCTGGTAAAGGCTATTCGCAGTTTCAAGTTTGTTGTTTCCTTAGTCGTGTGGTATGATATTCTGTTTGAGGTAAACCTCACCAGCAATCAACTTCAAGCAAAGGAATTTGACATACATGATGCACTGAGTAAACTGAAGGAAACAAAAATGTATCTTGTAGAAGCCAGAAGTGAGAAAGGACTTGAAAACCAACTGGTAGATGCACGTGAACTGGCTGAGGAGTTAGATATAGCGGCACAGTTTGAGCCAGAGCCAGTTTATATCAGGAGAAAGAAGAAACAATTTGCATATGAAGCAGACAATGAGCCTGTCCAGAATCTGAAAGATAGAGTCAGAGTGATCTTTTATTTTGCAGTCTTTGACACTGCAGTACAGTTGGTTGATGACAGATTCACTCAGCTCTATCATATTAGTTCACTGTTTGGCTTCCTATACAATATTAACAATTTACAGAATGATACACCAAATAAAATTATGGAACATTGCATGAAGCTTGAGGAAGTATTACAGCATGGAGACTCAAAAGACATCGATGCTACAGATTTGTGTGATGAATTGTAAGTAATTGTACAATGTGTGCCAAATAATTCATCACCCAAAGCTGTCATTCATTACATTTGCAAAAATACTCTTACAGATAGTGTCCCTAACATATGCATGCCACTCTGAATACTCTTAACCCTACCAGTTTCCATAGCCAGTGGTGAATGCAGTTTTTCCAAACTGAAACTAATTAAAACATACATTCATTCTTCAATGGTACAAGACTCATTGGGCTACCTATGCTATCGGTAGAACATGACATCACACAAAGAATGGACTGCAAAAAACTTGTTTCTAGTTTCGCAAAGCACAAATCGTTAAAATTAAATTTTACTTTGTAATCTGGATATTTATTCATATAAATAATACTATTTTGTTCATGATATATTTAATTTGTTTGTTTATATTAATAAAATGATATGTTGTAATTTTCACGTTATTGTTGTACAGTGAAACGGGGGCGCACAAGGTTAACTGCATCAGCAGGCAAGTTTTTACAGGTAACTAAAGAAGATCTGAACAATTTTATTGATCATACACCAATGTGTTTTCAGAACCAACTAAGCACTTGAAAAAAATTATTACTACAAAACAAAAGAAACAAATCATTAGTCCCATACCACACACAAAAATGTCAACATAAAATAAAACCATTAAATTATTGGCCATCACCAGCCCATTACCACACAAAGGAGACAAGACTTACAGAAAAAAAATAACTTACATAACTAATGCAAAAAAAACAAAGAATATTAGTTACTAGGGTAAGGTCAATGAGTGTTACCCAAATTGTATAAACCTGATAAGTCCCAGATGTGTCATTTTAAACTCCACTTCATCTCACAATCATTAAATGTATTCTTGGCTCAATCAGTACAACAAAAGCAATGTTTATAACAAAAAAACTATGTGAACACTGGCTTCAGCATTTGTGCAGGCATTGGGGAAGAAAAAGCTTTGTCCAAATTCACTTCAATAAGCAAATGTCCCAGCCAAAAACAAATCCCTGATAAAGAAAAAAAACCAACAACATTTAGAGATTATCCCCCTAGCACTGTCATCAGTGGACTCACAGGAATCCATGAGTGCAATGATGCCAGAAAAGGGAGCAAAACTGACAATGATAATTAATGGTCTAAAATTTTGGGATATGTATTTGCATTAATATGTTGCTCATAAGGCAGTTAAAGGTACAATTTAGTTCACAGCCTGAGAAAGCTCAAAATCCATTGTGATGCATATTGATAACTGAAGTTAGGTTTTTCAACACGGTCTTTATAAAGGAAATCAGGCATTCAGAAATGATTATGATATTTACATGATAATTTTAAGTGATCCAAATATGTGAGACATGGTTCTTATAGCTAATGGTTAAGCAATACAAAACACCAATGGTAAAAACAAGACTGGATCACCTACCACACCATCAAGGAGAAGTGAGATGCTTTCCCGTCTCTTGAAATGGACATATGATTGCCTCAAGCTGCTTCTTGTTCTCTATACTGAGAGAGTTTCAAAGCTTTTATACTGAGGCATATGATTGCCTCAGTTTTTAACATTCTCTATATTGAGAGAATTTCAAATCTGTTATTATCAATTAAAAAGAGAAGAAAAACATTTTTAGTTAACCATACCATCTCACTCCTCCCCACTTGTTGTGGGGTGCACAACACAGGTATTTTTATCTCTAAGTATATAAGTAGTGATGAGTGATAGTATGGGACTTTAATACACTTTACAAATCATATCTTACCTTAACCTAATCAGTAACCTTACTTTTAGTTTTCCTCTCAAGTGGGGAACTTTGTACCCTAAGCAATTCCTGAGATCTGCCCTGTGACCTTGTGAATGGTCGGTTCCCCATCTTCTTGAGGGTACCTACTTGTGTAACAACTGGTAAAGGCAGGTTTTGAGATTCAGGTGAGAACCCTCTAAAATCAATTTTTGAAGGTGTCAATGATGTTTTCTTTACCCACTTTAATACACCAGAGAATGGTTCCAGAGTGAGGGACCCTCGTCGCCTTGCGTGAGTTGGCTGATCAGTTGGACTCAGTCCTCCTCCTAGGCCACTAAGTTCAACTCACTTGTCATTTCTGAAGATTCTGGAGATTGTGTCACTGCAAAGTCTGTTTCAGGTTCCACAGCCACTAAATATGATTGATTATTGGTAGCAATAAATCGAAAAGACGTTAGGGGACTTTGTTTCACTGGCTCCAATTCAGAGGAAGGTAGTTCCTGCCCTGAATCAAAGGATGAGATTGCTACTGGGCATCTATTCTCTATGTCCCCATTAACTTTATCCTCCCCACTTGTCTTATCTTGTCTCAAAGAATTTCTGCTGGGAGGTGGCTGTTCATGAAATCTCTCTTCCAACTGATACAGGTTGTGGAGAGTCTGATCTAGAGTCTGCTGAATTTTTCTCAGACGCTCCACAGGTAATGGGTTGAAGCGAAAACCCTTAAAGAATGGTTCATCATGGCTTGGTTCTTCAATTAGAGATGGACCCTTACTCATCTCTACAGGTGTAGGTTGTGGTAGGAATTCAACCTCATAATGGGCATCTCCCAAAAGCCTTTGGTAGTAGCGGTTCTGTTGAAGATATGGTGGAGCCACATTCCACTTTTTCAGATGTTTGTGGTGAACTTTATAAATAGTGGGTTCCTGAGGGTTCATTGACTGAACTTGATAAGTAATTTCATTTGGGTTCACTTTAATTATACAATATGGTCCAGCATACCGAGGTTTGAATTTATTGATGCTCAGGTTGCCAGGATAGTGTATTTTCAGCCCCACCAGCTGGTTTAAGTGATAGGGTTGAACCGTGGGTGGCCTTCATCCCGATATTGAAGCTGATGGTGGTCTATCCTAGGGCCCTGAGGGAAGATGTGAGCCTGGGATAAGAGACAGGCTGCTGGGGAAATACCAGTCTCCTGATGCTTGGTATTGTTGTAAATGGATACCACCCTGGGCAGATGGTCATCCCAGGTCTCAACCTGGTTCAAACTCATCCGCAAATATTGGGTTAGTGTCCTGTTTACTCGCTCAACAGCCCCATTGGATGTGGGGCAATAGGGAGAAGTCCTTACATGGAGTATATCCAGTTCAAGCAAGGTATCTTCAAATTCCTGGGCTGTGAACTCAGGCCCATTATCACTGAGTAGCTTTTCAGGCAGCCTGGGCAGAAATGGATATACTCGAGTTTTGAATGCTTGTGCTACAGTAGAGGCCCGTTTATTGGGCAGTGGGACCACGGACAACCACTTAGAGAAATGGTCAACCACCACCAATGCACAAACATTCCCCTTTTGAGAGATAGGGTAGGAGATAAGATCTGCTGCAATCAACTCAAAAGGATGTTGGGTTACAATCTTAAACACAGGTGGTGTGTGGAGAATATTGGTAATCTTTGCTCTCTGACACTCCACACAAGAAGTGACTATCTCAGTCACTATGCGATGCAGCTGGGTACCAAAAATGTTCCAATAATAGGGCAAGCAATTTATTTCGCCCTAAGTGAGCAAACTCCTTGTGAAAAATGACAGCCCAATCTATAGCAACACCTTTGGCAACAACACAACGCAAGTGGTGGTCTTTTCCCCTATGGTAAATGATGTCATCAATAACTACCAATTGCTGATGATCTCGTTTATATGGTTGTAGGTTTCCAGTATATCGTTTGCTGTCCATTGTTGCTTAATCCCCTTTTTAAGGCGACATAGGTGAGGGTCAAGTTTTTGTAAGGTTATGACATCTTCCAGGGACAATGCCCCTCCTTCTTTTGGGAGTTGTTCTCCTTCTCTCAAAGGAATCACTGGACAGATGTCCACCACAACTGATGTCAGTTCCAATTGTGGTGTAAGGTTATCAGGTGGTAGATTCCCCTCCCCACTAGCCTCTGTGTCAGGTGCAAGGTCCTCCTCCATGCTATCATCAAGCAGTGTAAATTCTTCAAAGGGGCTATCAGTTTCCCTATTCACATTTAGAATTTCAGGGGAAGGCTTATCATTTGATTGACCAGGTAGGTGTATAGGGTTTAACCAATTGTAATGGATCCCAGCGAGGCACTGCAGATAACACCGATCATGGTAGTTGTCAGAACCATACTTTAAGGGAGCTCGATCTCCATGATATACCCAAATCTCTACCTTATTCATATCACTATAAACTTGGATCAACCGTGGGGTTGGGATCTGACCAACATGTTTCATCAGATTCAGCTGACGGGTGATAGCTTTATCAGAAGAGATCCCATACTTATTTCGCCTGTTAATTAGTTCTGCTACTGTTGCTTCTCTGATTTCCTATGATGATCCATTGTGCCACTACTCCACAAGGATAGACAATAAAAGAGGGAATCTCCTCCCCCTGGGACTTCAGTCTTTATGAATCCTTTTGGAGTGGCATTTGATCGGTTGTCATATTGATCCAATGATTCTTGACAATTGTCAATTGGAGACCTGGATAGTGCATCTGCGATACAATTCTGTTTCCCAGGTATGTACACTAGCTCATATTCAATGCTACTCAGCTCTTCCAGTGTGCGAGCAACTCTGTTATTTACTAATGGCATATTGTAAAGGAAGGTTAAAGGTTGATGATCAGTAAAAATTTTAACTTTAATTCCATAAAGGAAGGGTTTTAGGGTCCTCACAGCCCATCGAATAGCAGCTAATTCTCGTTCAGTGGTTGAGTACTTTTGTTCAGCCCTATTGAATGTGGTTGAAACAAAGGCTATGGGCCTATTATTTCCTTCCTGCTCTTGGGACAAGCAAGCCCCAGCTCCAATGTTAGAAGCATCTACATGGAGCTGTAGGGGTTTAGCTTCCTTTGACCTATCAGGGTATGTCAACAAGATCGGACTAACTAAGGCCTCCTTTAGTTTATCAAACGCAGTCTGGCAACTCGCTGTCCAAGTCAGCGTCTTGCGGCCTGTAAGTTCACTAAGAGGCTTTGCTATCTCTGAGCAATTTTGGATGTGTCGGCGATAGAAATTAACCATCCCTAAGAATTGGCGGAGTCTTCTGATGGTGTTTGGGATTGGAAACTTGGCAATACCTTCTAGGTTCTTTACCAGTGGGACCATCCCCTTGGATGACACCTGATGTCCCAGGAATGTCACTTCCTCTGGCAAAGCTCAGTCTTTGAGGGTTTGATCTTAAAACCATTAGATTCCAAGGCATGCAAGACCTTTCCCAGAATTTCAAGATGTTCAGGGAAGGTGCGGCTTACTACCATTATATCATCAAGGTAGACCATGCATTGAGTCCATGGGATCCCAGATAATGCCATCATCATGGCTCGTTGAAAGGTAGCTGGACCATTTTTCACCCCAAACGGCATTCTGAGAAATTCCCAATGGGAAAGAGGGGTGGAGAATGCAGTTTTCTCAACACTGGATTCCTCCATCTCAACCTGATAATACCCTTTGACTAAATCAATGGTAGAAAAGTATTGCATTCCATGCAAATTGAAGAGAGTGTCAATCAAATTAGGTAATGGAAAGCAATCTCGTTTTGTTATTTTGTTGAGCTCTCGATAATCAATGCATAACCGTATTGACCCATCACTTTTCTTAATTGGCACGACAGGTGCAGAGTATGGGGAGAAACTTCGTCTGATGATACCATCTTCCTCCAGCTGTTGGCAGTGCTCTTCAATGTCCTGCAGTACAGGTCCTTGGACTCGCCTTACTGGGATATGGACTGGAAGCCTGTGTTCTGTTTCAATCTGATGCTTGATAATGGTTGTGTGGCCAACATCCCCATCACCATGACTAATAGCTCCTTGGTGGCACAGCAACAACTGGACTAACTGGTCCTTTTGTTCTGCTGAGAGAGATGTATTTGTCAACTCAAAAGCATCAACCATCATTTGTGAAGTCCAGTCCTCCTGATTTTTAGAAGTTTTTGAACTGTCAGTGAAGTCCACCAGATGTACTAGTGAGTCCTTACCCTGCAATTTCATAGCCTTCCCAATTAAGTTTCCTCTGGAGATCTTCTGTGAGAAGTCTCCAAGGTTGAATACCGCAACCAAAAAGTTGTCTTCTCTGACATTCATTAATCCAGGTTGTATAATCAAATCTTTTACAGAGGAGTTACTTTCCAAATAAGTTAACTCATGATCAGGGTTGTATCCTTGGAGGCGGAAACATGCCTCTATCATTTGACAGGTGCGGGGCGCAACTTCAACATCTTCCACACTTTCACATTCAAGGCTGGTTGGAAGTGGCTGTTGAGCATCTTGGGCAACTGTGATAAGTTGGCTTCCCTTCCGAGTGAGGAGTTCTCGTTTAGCCAAGTCAGGAAGCAAACTATCAGTCTGTAACATGTTTACCCCACAGATCAGATCAAAGTCTGAGACATGGTCTCTCACAACCACAAACTCAATTGGTTGTGTTTCAAAATTGGGAAACATGAGTGTGACTGTACAACCACCCAGAACTGGTACAATGTGTTTACCTATACCCCTAATCCCCTTGAGAGGTACTTCCTTTAGTGGGAATTTATCAGAGGGAAGTTGATGGTAACATGAAGCTGACATCAAACTGACTGCAGCACCTGTATCCACAAGAGCTGACAATGGGCCTGTGTGGGGAGAGCTTTTTATTCTTGGCCGGATGACTAAGGCATTGCTTGATTGCTGCTCTTGTCTCAGGTCCAGAACTTCAGCCAATTCATCTTCAGTGTTCACTGGCTGCTCTTCATCCCTCTCTAGGGTTCCAACTTGTTCAACATCTTCCACTGTCTCATCTTCAGTCTCACTCTGGGGGGCCTCAAGGTAGTTGTGTGCAATCTGACTTGCTAATGGATATTGCCTGATGGTGTTGCTTCCTGGGAAGCAATGATGCCTCCAAAAGACCGTTCATTGCTAGCATGCTGGGGTAGCTCTGGCATGCGGCCTTCCATGACAGAGCTATCTAGTTTCCCAATTCTGGTGCTAGTTCTTGTGGTGGTGGGACCAACCCTTGGTCACTCATGCAATCTTGACCCAAATGTGGTCCTCCACAACTTGGGCATTGTGGCCTCTCCATTAAATAGTTCTTCTGAGTAGGACACTGTGCAGGGCTATGTCCATGTTGCTTACAACGTATGCAAATGTTCCTGGCAGTATAGCAATCTTGATGGAGATGACCCCGCTTTCCACACCAATGACATAAAGGACGCGAGGGACATTGACCCTTTGTATGCCCTGACTGCTGACAATGGGTACATGTCCTGTGGTCTCTGGTGCTGCTGCAACTTGCTGAAAGTTATTGGCTGGTGGGTGAGACTGACCCCTAGGGAAGTTTGCTGCAGTTCTCACTTTTCTTCCATTGGGCCCCCTTAGCCTTCCTTGACTGTTTGTTGCAGTAGACTGAGGGGCAACCATGGGTAGTTCTTGCTTTAATACAACTGGTGGTGAACTCAGATATGGTGTGTGTGTTGACTGGTGTGGGATTTGTTCAATATAGTTAGGTGGCCAATTCCATGAAGAAGGTGGATAAGCACACTGATTCAATGGGGGTGCTGCTTGAGCTGTAGGAAGGGCTGGTGCTAGATGTGCCACATTGGCCATTTCAGATTGGGCTTCACAGAGGATTGGGATGTCTGCCACTGACCCACTGGTGGGGATGTTTCTTGGGTGCCTCTAGTGGTGGTTCCAGCTTGACCTGCCAAGGGGGACTCTGTGGAATTTAAGTCTGCTAGTGCCACAAGCTTCTCCCACGAGATCTTCATTCCTAGTAAGGTCCTTTGAGTATGGATGATCCTGGTCAGCTCCTGCCTCAACTCTAAGGGCAACCCAGATATAAACCTATCTTTAACTATACGGAGTTGAGTGACATCCATACCAGGGAAGCACTGACAGGCTAGGGTTATTACTCTAAGGGCATAAGCAGAGACAGTCTCATGCGAGTGCTTGGTAGCCTCCATAAAGTCCTGACTCTGACTTTCTTCTTTCTTTCTTTGCTCTTTCTCATACCAGGATATTAAATGAGCCTTCAGTGTCCCATAATCACTAGTAGACTTCCGCATTACTCGATAAATTTCTAAGGCAGAGCCATCGAGGTAATTAGCTAAAAGGGATCCCATCCTTTCAAGGGAACCTGGATATTCTTGCTCAAAATATTTCTCAAAGGTTCTCACAAACTCATGAAAATCATGTCCTTCACTCAGGCAGTATTTTTCCGGTGGAAGAACCTTAGGTGTATGGCTATTAGCCAGTATTTGAGACATCATGGCCATGGTCTGAGCATTCTGCATAACCATTTGCTGAAGAATTGCCAATGATGGCTGGTCAATGCCCCCATCCTTAGGAGTTCCTGCCATAGGTGGTGACGGACATGCTGGTCTCTCAGGGTTGTTCCTATTGGCTGTAAAGTAGCAGCTATTTCCCTACTGCCACCCTGTCATGGTTATATGGGAAATTAGTGCCAGAAGTCAAGATGGGACTAGCTATTGTGCTTACAGTGACTGTTGATGAAGCCACAGCAGTGGTGATAGTGGTGGTAAATTGACTGGCAAGACCTGTTGTGTCACCCATTCTCTATTGTTGCTCTTCGTGTGAATAATTCTGTTTCTCAACTGTTCTTGTGCAGTGTGGTGAGTGCTGGGAATACCGGCAAGAGAATAGGGGCTTCTAGTCAATGCTAATGCTCTCTATTGATGTTTCCCTTCAATCTTCCCGGGTCTGGGCACCAGTGAAAGGGGCGCGATGCCGGTAAGTGTATCTGTGTAAAGATGCGTTTGCGTTACTCACCTACCGGATACTCTGTTAGTGGGGTCACGGCAGCTGCGGCTGGTTGCGGAGATGGGAGATTTAGCTGCCAGTGAGAACCACCCAGAGGGCCTTAATAAAAATCCTTTGACTTCAGCACCACCTGCACTGCTAAGAATGAGAGAAATGAGGTGAGCAAGTTACCAATTTTAGTGTGGTTGAGATTATGTCAGATAGGCAGCTCCTACCAATCTGAAACTGGGTTCTCACCTTTAAGATCTCTGGGCATAGCCAGTCTGCCTCTTTTAACGACTTACTCTTCGGCTTATGGTGGGAGGATTTAAGAAAAGTAAAATGTCCTTTGCTTAATTTAATCAACGAAACAATAATAACACTTACAAGGTTAACTGCATCAGCAGGCAAGTTTTTACAGGTAACTAAAGAAGATCTGAACAATTTTATTGATCATACACCAATGTGTTTTCAGAACCAACTAAGCACTTGAAAAAAAATTATTACTACAAAACAAAAGAAACAAACATCATTAGTCCCATACCACACACAAAAATGTCAACATAAAATAAAACCATTAAATTATTGGCCATCACCAGCCCATTACCACACAAAGGAGACAAGACTTACAGAAAAAAAATAACTTACATAACTAATGCAAAAAAACAAAGAATATTAGTTACTAGGGTAAGGTCAATGAGTGTTACCCAAATTGTATAAACCTGATAAGTCCCAGATGTGTCATTTTAAACTCCACTTCATCTCACAATCATTAAATGTATTCTTGGCTCAATCAGTACAACAAAAGCAATGTTTATAACAAAAAAAACTATGTGAACACTGGCTTCAGCATTTGTGCAGGCATTGGGGAAGAAAAAGCTTTGTCCAAATTCACTTCAATAAGCAAATGTCCCAGCCAAAAACAAATCCCTGATAAAGAAAAAAAACCAACAACATTTAGAGATTATCCCCCTAGCACTGTCATCAGTGGACTCACAGGAATCCATGAGTGCAATGATGCCAGAAAAGGGAGCAAAACTGACAATGATAATTAATGGTCTAAAATTTTGGGATATGTATTTGCATTAATATGTTGCTCATAAGGCAGTTAAAGGTACAATTTAGTTCACAGCCTGAGAAAGCTCAAAATCCATTGTGATGCATATTGATAACTGAAGTTAGGTTTTTCAACACGGTCTTTATAAAGGAAATCAGGCATTCAGAAATGATTATGATATTTACATGATAATTTTAAGTGATCCAAATATGTGAGACATGGTTCTTATAGCTAATGGTTAAGCAATACAAAACACCAATGGTAAAAACAAGACTGGATCACCTACCACACCATCAAGGAGAAGTGAGATGCTTTCCCGTCTCTTGAAATGGACATATGATTGCCTCAAGCTGCTTCTTGTTCTCTATACTGAGAGAGTTTCAAAGCTTTTATACTGAGGCATATGATTGCCTCAGTTTTTAACATTCTCTATATTGAGAGAATTTCAAATCTGTTATTATCAATTAAAAAGAGAAGAAAAACATTTTTAGTTAACCATACCATCTCACTCCTCCCCACTTGTTGTGGGGTGCACAACACAGGTATTTTTATCTCTAAGTACATAAGTAGTGATGAGTGATAGTATGGGACTTTAATACACTTTACAAATTATATCTTACCTTAACCTAATCAGTAACCTTACTTTTAGTTTTCCTCTTAAGTGGGGAACTTTGTACCCTAGGCAATTCCTGAGATCTGCCCTGTGACCTTGTGAATGGTCGGTTCCCCATCTTCTTGAGGGTACCTACTTGTGTAACAACTGGTAAAGGCAGGTTTTGAGATTCAGGTGAGAACCCTCTAAAATCAATTTTTGAAGGTGTCAATGATGTTTTCTTTACCCACTTTAATACACCAGAGAATGGTTCCAGAGTGAGGGACCCTCGTCGCCTTGCGTGAGTTGGCTGATCAGTTGGACTCAGTCCTCCTCCTAGGCCACTAAGTTCAAGCTCACTTGTCATTTCTGAAGATTCTGGAGATTGTGTCACTGCAAAGTCTGTTTCAGGTTCCACAGCCACTAAATATGATTGATTATTGGTAGCAATAAATCGAAAAGACGTTAGGGGACTTTGTTTCACTGGCTCCAATTCAGAGGAAGGTAGTTCCTGCCCTGAATCAAAGGATGAGATTGCTACTGGGCATCTATTCTCTATGTCCCCATTAACTTTATCCTCCCCACTTGTCTTATCTTGTCTCAAAGAATTTCTGCTGGGAGGTGGCTGTTCATGAAATCTCTCTTCCAACTGATACAGGTTGTGGAGAGTCTGATCTAGAGTCTGCTGAATTACACAGTTTGCTTAGGGCAGCATATAGCCTAGTGACAGCCCTGCAACCTCCCTCCTCTTTAGTCAAGTTCCACTTCAAGAAAAGTCCAGAGCCTGTGAAATGCCAGTGGTTGCAACCCAAGGTTGCATTTTTGGGTCACATAGTTGTAAGAGAAGGTTTACAGAAGTCTCCTGAATATATGCAGAAGGTGCAAGAGTTTCCAAAACCAAAAACTGTTCAACAGGTGAGAGAATTTTTGGGGTTAGTTAACTTCCAGAGAAAGTTTGTACCGGATTGTTCTGTATTGGCAAGTTCCTTGTCTCAGTTAAATGGAGGTAAACCAAGAGAGAGATTGAAGTGGACACTGGAGATGGAACAGGCTTTTATGGCATTGAAAGAAGCTTTGGGTTAAAGAAGTGCAATTGACATATCCAGATTAGACCTGAAACTGAGAAACTAGAACTATATGTGGATGCTTCAGGGGGGTTGGTGCTGGTGCTTGTTTGGAACAATGGCAGAATGATAATTTTAAGGTGATTGCCTATGCATCAATGACTTTTTCCACTGCCCAGAGACTCTGCATGACTCCAGATTCCTGGGATCTTGGGAGCATTGCTCCAGTAAATTTGACCATGAGAAAAAGTAAATTTGGGTTTGGGTTTTGTTCATCCGCTAGACGTTATGCAATTTTTTTGCGTATACGTTCTTGTACAAACCAATTTTTTTAAATTACAAATTTAGTTATTTTAAGTTTAGTTGGTAATTCCATATTTAACAATTATTTTTATTTTTTGTTAAGCTTCAATGTTTTGATAATTAAAATTTTATTAAACGTATATTTTTTTAATATAAAATTATCAGGATTGGACTATGTTCCATTGATCTCGGCCAGGTTTGATAAATTGGCCAGATAATTACTTGTGCGGTTTTAAGTAATCCACCATGACTCTAGAATTGAAAAGTTTAGTTAAGTTTAAACTTACTTTTACTTACTTTAACTTACCTACTTTTACTTACTCTTCCTTACTTTTACTAAGTTTAAAGCACTTACTTTTACTTACTTTCATTGTACTATATTTACTTACTTTTACTCACTTTTACCATACTATATTTACTAACTTTTACTTATTTTGTATTTTTTCAGGTAGTCAATAATCAATAATGGATCCTAATATTGATGAAGTTGGAGAGAAAAGTGAGGGTGTTAAAAGGGGTTACTTTTGTGGTCAATGCAAGAACAAATATTCAAAGAAGCAAAACTGGGAGGAACATTTTAATTCCAAAAAAAATATTTGTTACAATACAAGAGGTCCCAGAGTTTGGGCCCACAGCTTAGATATTGCAGTAAAGAAATACCAGGATGAAGTGCAGCAAAGAGATACGGCAAAGCAGTCATTTAGTTTGTTCACAAAATGTGCTAGTGCTAGATCTCAGAAAAATGAACCAACTTCATCAACTGCTAATCTAGAAAATGAAACTTTTTCACTAGATGTTTCACAGACTGAAGAAAGTGCTTCTCCTCCACCTAAGAAACAAAAGGTAAGTGAGGAATCTGCGAATCAGACTAACAAAACTGCTTTAGAGGAATTTGAAAATTCCCAAATCCAGAAGACATTGAATGCAATTTTGCGCCTAACAAAAGAAACTCACCAAGCTGTTGTGGTTAATAAAGAGAAGAGTCAAAATATGCCTTCAAGTTCAAGTGTTGCATCCAAATCTAATAAAGCAAAAAGCAACAAATTTGACATTTCCATAGCCCATTTAAGCAAGTGTAAATCAATACAAGAAATCCTGAACAATGATTTGATCAAATCTACATTCAAATTGGTGGAAAAGAAGGATCTAGGGCATGCTGATGATTCATTTTCAGTACCAAGTGATATAATGGAAAACATTGCAAATAGTGACACTAATATGCCTGATGTAGATATAGCTGTTGAGGATGAAGATGATGATAATCAAGAAGATATTGATGATGCTTCTGATGATAAAATGTTTACATTATATTGCATAGCTTGCACAGACCCCAAAGCATGTGCTTCAGACAAACATTCTAACATAAAAGGTTACTTCAATGTTAAAGATTTAACCTATGTATGCAAACAAGGAGAAAATCAAGAGAGATGGTTTAGAAATCTGAAAACCCACCTGAAGAGACATTTAATTAAACTTCAGCATCATCAAAGAGCTGCTGTTTATGAAGTGATGAAAACATCTTCTCGGAACACTACTAAACGCATAGAAGACTTATGTGGCAACATCTTATACTACATAATGAAAACAACACTGCATGGGCTCTATATCCAGTACTTCTAGCTGTATTACATAGGTCAGGTTGTGAGGTTGGAAATTTGAATCATAGCACACATGCATGCGAGACAATTTGTGAGCTATTAGATAATCAACTTAAAGAACAAACTGTAAAGTGGTTCTTAGAACAAACTTCAGTAACAATAACAGCTGACATTGGAACAATTTTGGGATTAAGCATGCTAGTTGTATTAGTTATGAGTGAAGAAGATAAGACTGTAAAACTTGCTGGGATAATTTAGTACGCAGCAAATCAGGAGTTTATTTGGCCAATGAAATTTTTGATGTGTTGAAGTCTCCTAATCACTTGAAACTATCTGAAGAAGCAATTAAATCCAAGGTATCTGGAATGGTTGGAGATGGGGCTTTTTGTAAGGACAACGAGCCATTTAAAAACGAAATGAAAAAGTTGTTTGGAGAAAATTTCAAATTTCGATGGGACTTAATGCATCTTGTGAACAGAGCCCACGTTGATGCATTGAAGAAAATTTGTAAACTAAGTGAGCTTTTAGACTTATTCAGAATCACACTTCAAATCTGAGATCAGGCCTTGACTATACCAATATGGTTCTTGACAATATCATTGGTTTAGAGACCAAAACTCAAATCTGATACTCGCATGGTTAATTACGAATTTGATCAATTTGACAGATTTGTGGAAAATTGTGTTTTTTGATCATCCACAAGAGAAAGAAATTAGTGCCAAGTTCTATGTATTGATTTCCTATGTAACAGAGATTATGTTGCAAGTAGCTCAAAAACCACAGTTAGTGCAGAATTTGTAGAAAATATATTTTATAAAGAAGGGGGAAAACTGTTATGTTAGAGTGATGGAAACAATTTCCAAATTAGCTAATGGAGGAAATGCAAATGATGTAGTTTCTGAATTTAAGCACGAGACCACAGGGCAGCAAAAGGACTAACAGCTGAGGATTACATCCTAAATGAAGTTTACAAATACATCAAGAACGTTCTGATACTACCAGGTTGCTGAAGTGCTAGACATCCAGAACCAGATCTGAAGTAGTTTTACAAAAGACTCAGTGATAAATGGGCTGACGAATATATAGAACAGCTGTGGAAAGGAATCAGAGAGACATTAAAGCATTTTGATAAAGATGGATCAACTGCCTGGAGTGAAGCACCAGCTGAAGGGACATTCTCCATTCTTGGTTACATTGTTGAACACAAAGGATCCATTAAGCCATCTCATTTGACTAAGCTGTGCAGAATTGTGAAGGAGGGTCCAGCTCCAGGCACTAGATCTGCTGTAATGATCACACAGAAAGCCATTGATCAGTGGCCAAGCATACATGGCGGTAAATTCACAACAAATGCCTACATGCAAGGTCTAACATCATCCACTGTTGCTGCTGCAATGAATAAATAAACTTAAGGTGAGTTATAAACTGTACATTATTGTATTATTATGTTTAGCTAAAACAATTTGTAATTGGTATGTCGTCAATTCAAGAGTTTACTATCATTAACCTATCTAGTGGTGTAAGGGGAAAAAAAGTAAATTCAGAGCTGTGCTCCAGTAAATTTTTTCAAATCTGGAGTCATGCGCTGTGGTCCCATAGATTACACTGGGGAACAAATTTCAACTTTTTGTCTATTGAATTAGATTTGACAGTTAGTTCTAGGTAATTTGGGTGCGCTGAGCACGAATTTGTACTCGGTTTTGCTCTATCAGGTCCTGATTTTGCTCAACACCCCTCCTCTTTCGTCGTATTCATAAAAAGGTTTTTTTCTCAATACTCGCTAAGTCTTTTTGCAGTTACACATTATGCAACTAGGTTTTTATCTAGGTATTTGTACCTATTGTTATGGTATTGTTGTATTATGTATATTTTTATATGTAACACCCTAAAAAATTTTTAATTTTGTCATTTTTAACCCATTTTAATATTAGTAAATTAAGCTAAAAATATCATAGAATTCTAAAATTTTCTCGAGCGTTCCTGTTCTCTGTAGAGTATTCTAGAGGGACAACTAAAATATATAAAAGCGACTCGTTTCCAGAGTTAATCAGTCAATTCAATCAGTCAGTCAGTCAGTTGAGTTAGTTAATTAAGTTTGGGCATTAACATAATTTTGAATTGGCATATGATTTAGTGAGTAATTTTGTCATCGTGATTTAATATAGTTGATTTAATTAGACGTAATTTATATTGTACCTACTCATCCATGTTTCTAGTTAAATTTCATAGATTGTAAGTACCTATTTCATAATAAGTACCTATTTAAACTAATTTTTGTGTTTATATTTCAGATTTTCTTAAATTTATATGAATTAAGGGCTTTAAATACCTTTACAAATTGGCAGAACAATCAAGCAATATGTCATCAAGCACTAGAAAGTTCAAATGCAAAAACAACCCTGATTCCTTCTGTTATATATGTGGAAATTTTACACTTCCACATCAACGAGCAAATATAACTGACTTCGTAAAAAGAGCTTACTTAGCTTATTTTGGCATAAAACTGGGGGACCAAGATAAATCGTGGGCTCCACATAAAGCCTGCACTATATGCATTGAAAGACTGCGACATTGGACGAAGGGTTCGGATTCAAAAATACCTTTTGGAGTTCCGATGGTAAGTTTATGATTTCATAAAACTACGTAATTTAATCACTAGTATACTGTAACTTACCTAAATGTAATTGTAACTTAGGTACATAAACAAAAATTTACAGAAAATGTTTATAAGAATCTCAAATATTGCATAAGGTTGAAACACATAGAAATGTTAAATGTTTGGGTGATAACTTTTGATAAAATTCATAAAAACAAGTCTCTCGTCGCTTTTGTTAACGCTTTACAATTTTTTTTCCATATCAGGTGTGGCGAGAGCCTACTAACCACGAGACCGATTGCTACCTTTGCTTTGTCAAGACTTCGGGCTTCACTAAGAAAAATAAACATTGTATCGAGTACCCAAATTTCGACACCGCGATACGACCTGTGCTACATTCAAATGAGATCCCCATTCCAAAATTTAAGGGTCTGCCAACTCAAGAATTAGTTGAAGATGTTCCTGAAAATATTGTTATGCACTTTGAGGAGTCAGACACCGATTTTGACCCCAGCGTATTTGAAAGTCAAAACGATCCGCAAAAGTTTAACCAGGCCGAGTTGAATGATCTTGTAAGGGATCTAAATTTGCCAAAAAAGGCTGCGGAAATTTTAGCTTCAAGACTTAAAGAGAAAAACTTGCTTACTTCAAACACATACATTTCATTTTACAGAAAAAGAGAAGAAGAACTTGTTAAATATTTTAGAACAGAGGATAGTTTAGTATATTGCTGCGACATAGTTAGTTTGTTAAAGAAGATGGGGGTTGAGTCTTACGATGCAAATGATTGGCGCTTGTTTTTAGACAGTTCGAAAAGAAGTCTTAAGTGTGTGTTGTTGCATAATGGCAATCTATACGGCTCGATACCGATTGGGCACTCAACAAAATTAAAAGAAAAGTATGAACATATAGAAAAGGTTTTAAATCTTATCAAATATAGGGAGCACGAGTGGATCATATGTGTTGACTTAAAAATGGTTAATTTTCTGCTAGGACAACAAGGAGGGTATACTAAATATCCCTGCTTCCTTTGCTTATGGGACAGCAGAGCCAAGGAAGAACATTATTTCAAACAAATCTGGCCAGCACGAACATCACTTACTGTCGGAGAAAAAAACGTAATTAATCCACCTTTAGTGAGCAGAGATAAAATCATATTTCCTCCTCTGCATATAAAACTAGGCCTCATTAAACAATATGTAAAAGCTTTAGATACGAACGGCGAGTGTTTCAAATACATAACTTCAAAATTTCCAAGTTTAAGTTATGAAAAAATCAAGGCGGGAATTTTCGACGGTCCACAAATAAGAACAATGATTAAAGACAGCAATTTTCCTAATGTCATGAATGAACGCGAAAAAAATGGCTGGTTCTCATTCGTGGACTTGATAGAAAACTTTTTAGGCAATTATAGGGCAGATAACTACGAAGAAATCGTAAAAAAACTTTTAAGGGACTACAAAGAGTTAGGTTGCAATATGAGCATAAAAATGCATTTTTTGAATAGCCATCTTGACCAATTTCCAAGTAATTTAGGTGATGTAAGTGACGAACAAGGGGAGAGATTCCACCAAGATATAAAAATTATGGAGGAACGGTACCAAGGCCGCTGGGATTCCCACATGATGGCTGATTACTGCTGGTGCTTGAAAAGAGACCTGCCATCAACAAGCAAATACGCTAGAAAGTCTTACAAAAGAAAATTTTTGCCACAGTGAAAGCTTCATATCTGTTTGTTTTTTTATTTTAAGTCATTTCTATCGTTATAATGTAATTTTACTGTAGATTGAACTGCTTGTATTCATGAAACTTGAAAAAAAAATTTAACACATGACTTAATTTTTTAGTCCTAATTTGAAAAATCTGGAAAATGGCACATAGGCTGTCGACAAGAATCAGGACCTGATAGAGCCAAACCGAGTTGAAATTCGTATTCAGCGCACCCAAATTACCTAGAATCAAGTGTCAGATATCATTCAATAAAATACGCGTTGCCCAGTGTTATCCTCCTCGATCTCCTGACCTTACACCTCCAGACTTTTTTCTTTGGGTGTGCTGAAGAATTCAGTCTATGCTGAAAAACCAAGGACCATTCAGCAGCTCACTACGAGAATTGTGAATTCTTGCGCAGAAATCAACGAAGATTTGTGTCGAAGTGTGTGCTATTCTGTGGTAGACAGATTTTCTAAATGCATTGAAGAATGTGGTCAGCATTTCGAACACTTGCTCTAATCATGCTTTATATTGTTCTAGTATCATGTACATTGTAATTTCTTAATTTGTGACTAAATTTCAATAAACATTTACTTTGGAATAAGTGCTTATTGACTGCCCGGTTACTTCTGCCTCACCCTGTATATAAATAATATATAATATATAACATATAAATATATAAATATAAATAATATATAAATATAGTTGCTTATAATTAATAAGGATTATAATTAATTAATTAACATAATTAACATAATTAATAAGGAAATTTAAAAATTTTGTACTAGCAACCCTAAATCTTTTTCAGATTTTTAGATTTCAATTTGATAATTTTGATAAGCATCACTGAAAGAAGATTTAATGGAAGCGATCCTTTTTTTAAGAACAAATTCAGTTTAGGTTAGTACATTTTGTTACGGATGTTTATAATAATACAAAAACATCTTATCAATTTGCTAAACCAATAATAATCTTATTTTGTTTAAGTTTCAATCAGTTTGTATTTTGGGATTTATTGTAATTTTTGAATAAAGAGAAAAAAAGCCATTAAGGCATAGTTACAGTCACTAAGTAACCTGATGAGTCATGTGGTGGTGATGAAATGCCTTGTTTATGAATCTCTATTGGCCTAATAAAGCTAATCGTAATCAATTTGGCCTTAACATTCCATCGGAGTCGTAATTATACAAGTCAGATTTCTGGAGTCGGAGTGTTAAAATTTTTGGAGTCGGAGTTGGAGTCGGCAAATTTTATCACTGACTCCACAGCCCTGATTTTCAACAACAAGCTTTGGAAGTGGCCTCAAGTTTCGCAGAATAGGCTTTTTGTGCAGTTCAAAAGAGTTGTAACAGCGCTTGTTATAGCTTTTATGTGTAGACATTTTCATCAAACACTTTTACTTATTTAAAACACTATGCGTATATGTACATAAATCTGTACAAAATTTTTAAAAATATATACATTAAATGAGAATACAGTGAATGCTTTGCGCATCACAGAAAACAAAATAAAGATCTCTCTAGTTAGGCAATAGTTATCCTGGGTAGGACTGCCACTTTTTTAATGTCCACATGGGATTTTTTGTTCAACCAATTTACCCAACAATCAAATGGGGGATATTTTATGGTAGGTACTAATGTTTTATTTTAGTTCTTAGAATACTAGTTTAACACATATGTATTTACATTTTTAACAAGTACACCAATCTATATACCAGAAGTCAATGAGAATGTTGAACATTTTGTTAGAAATTATTGTCTCAAGTGAAAGTAGTCATTTTCAAATCTGTAAATACCTATTTTATATGCAAATACACACATATTTCTTTTCATATATTGATAGAATAAGGTCGAAATTCATTTTTTGTATACAGGCATCCCCCATTATACGATCGTTCAGTTTACGATTTCCCGCGTTAACGATTTTAAAAAAGTACCCCCATCTTTCGATTTATGATTGCCTTATTTCGTGTTAATGATCTCCAACTTGAAAGCATGTCTCAGAAAAGGCCAAGTGCTGGTGCTTCGGGTATTGCTAAGAAGCCTCGCAAGAGTTTGAGCTTGGAGGTTAAGCTTGACATTGTCAAGCATCACAAGAATGGACAAGGGGCTAATTCGATAGCGAAGATTCTTGGATGGCTCAGTCCACTGTGTCGACAATGATCAAGAATTCCGACAAGATCCTGGCAGCTGGCGAGAATGTGTTGTCGTTATCTGCCAAGAGGATAATGAAGAGCCAGGATTCAACTATCCAAGAGATGGAGAGGCTTCTCAATCTCTGGATAGAGGATCAGAACAGGCGCAGGATGCCTCTCTCCACTGCCCTTATCTGCGCCAAGGCAAAGAAATTGTGGGAGGACGTCAGGCAGTCGAGAGGTGAAACCTCCGAAGCGTCATTTAAGGTGAGTTCTGGCTGGTTCGATCGCTTCAAAACACGCGCTGGTCTGCATAACCTGCGCCTGACGGGTGAAGACACTTTTTGTACATAACAGTAAAATATATAGCAAAATAATAGTGGAATTTGCAAATTTTGGGGGTCTTCCAGAATGTTTGGGAATGTATCCCTATTTTTCCCCTAAGGCCTTCAGTTCGATATACGATGGGGTTTTTAGGGACGCATCCCAATCGTATAACGGGGGACGCCTGTATATGAAAATTTTAAAAAATCTGCGATTTAGGGGGAGCAGGACCCCTTCAAATGGAATAAAGTGTCATAACTTTTTTTGTTAATTTTAGCCATTTTTTCTGCTTATGCTAATTTGTTGTGTGTGCAGTTACCTTTCATACGCACTTTAAATCACTGTTCTATGTTAATTAAGGACTGAGTTATGGTGGTTTGAAAATTTCCAGTTTTCACCCCCCCCCCCCCCCCCTCAAAAAGGGGGGAGCATAACTTTTGAACCATAACTCTGATTGAGCTGATATTTGAAATTTGGTACAAGTTTACTAGCATAGACCATTCTATAAACCAAATTTAAGCAAAATCTATGAGGGTATGGTCCACTTTTTCTTTTTTTTTGCATGATTTGTCATGGAATGAGCCCTTTACTATTATTCAGTTGATGGAGCATGACATTATCCCCAACTTGTTACAGATTCTTCAGAGGCTCCTTACAGATAATGTGCCTGAATTTCATTCAGAGGAGTTCCAGGAGTTCCTTGATTGCTATGGGATTATTCATGTTTTTTTCCAGTCTACTTAAGCCTGCTAGCAATGGTGCTATTGATTGACTAAGCAGGACAACTGGAGAGTTTTTGAGAAGCTTGGGACAAACTGGATTGGCATGGGATATAAATCTGGTAAAGGCAGTGATTACCTACAATGATACCTTTCATTCTAAAATAAAAACCACCAGTCACCAGAATATTGCTACTGTAGTTGTTCCTGCTCAATTGAGAGATATATGGAAGGAGGGCCATCCATGGTTTGTACATTTCCAGGCTGGCCAGAAAGTAGTTAAGAAGATTATTACAACTGACCAGAGTGCCTCTCATAAATTCTCTCCCAAGTATACTGGTCCCTACAAGGTTAGTCAAGTACAATGTAATGGGGTTTCTTATGAATTGACTGTCTCAACTGATGAGGTTTCCTCCAGAGTTGTAAAAGCACATCATACTCATTTGAAGGCCTGGCATGAACCTCCAAGATATTTACAGAAGCATAGAAAAACAGAAATTACAGAAAACAGCCAAGATACCCTGAGACCCAGTTCCCTGATTTACCATCAATTTCATTGAAAGGCATACCCTTTGCATGGCATAGTGATGATTCAGATGATGGTTCTGAATATTCTTTTGAAGGCTTTTGTGCCCCTGAAGCAGAATCCCTGGTAGCTGTGATTAAAAACCCCAGTGATGAAACCAGTGGGTCAGATACGGATGATGAAATCTCACTTTCAGAAAAATATTATCAGTTGAATGCTCTCCCGAATTCCTGACAAAGTATTACCTGGAGAGCTCCTTTAGAAGAGTGTTGGGAGTATGATGGCTCAGTAATGTTAGTTCCGAGGAAACTGATGGAATTGAAGGATTTCCACAACTTTAATTAAACTTTGAAGATGTACAGGTCTCTAGTATCTCAGAATTTGGATGAGATAGATCTTAGTAAACCTGTTCAGGGAATTCTAGCAGAGGCTCATCCAGTGGCTGATAAAGCCATCCAAACTGTACAGGAGTCAGAAATTAATGATATATCTTCAAATGAATGGGAGAGCACTCTGATTTTGGCAGAGTCACTTGAACAAATTTTCTCCAGTACTCCCATTGGTGAGTATTATCACCTGTGTCTATCTCCAATACCTGAAAATGAGTTCTGGAGTGCTTCTGAAGATGAGTGTGAGGTAGCTGAAGTCCAGAGTAATTTGACTGACTCCCTGACACATGGGGTGGGTCTGAGGAAGATGCTCCATTAGATGAAATAAATTTGGGCCAGCAATCACTGGAAATGGTACAACAGAATTTAGATCTAGCTAATGATGCATTAAGTATTTTGGAAAATTCATTTCTTGGGTTCATTGATTCTGTGCCTGGACCACCTCAAGTTCCTCAGTCTCAATCTTGCCATGTTAGTCTTAGCCCTGTGCATTCACGTTTTAATGAGTGTCAGAAGATACTACTAAATGAGTATAGACAACATGTTTGTGCACAGATTATTCATCATCATCATTTCCCAACTGGGACTAATATTTCTCTATTTCAATTTTACAGAGTAAATTGAAATAAAGCATTCTTTGGTAAACTTATTATACAGCATTAGGTTAGAATTTAATGAATTTTTACCTCAAGATTGTGTTTCCTTCCTGAGACTGGATAGTTAGTTAGGAGTTAGTGAATTTTTGCGTTCACTTATGTAATACCCAATTTACTCAGGTCTAGAAAGGAATGAACAAATGGATTATTCACCAATTTTTCTATTAATTCTAGGTACTCAGGGGAGGGGGGATAGTCAGTGAGTTTTCGTTCTTAGGACATTAATGATTAATTGGGGGGGGGTCAGTAGTGATAAACATCAGAAAGAAAGGTATAAAGTGATGCATGATACTGGTGTGAGGATTCAGCCTGTACTTTTACCTTTCACTTTGCTTTTTCTTTACAGTTATAATTTGGAAATTCTAGTCTTTATTTTCCTTATTGTTTCACACTAATATTTCTTATTTACTTCTTCCACTTTAACTTGTTTTCATGATATGTATCCCAGCAAGTTCTAACTTTCCAGACTTTATTTTCCTGATGACTTATAGAATGGATGACACCTGGCCAAAGTGGTGTATTGAAAACACCCCATTTGTGAATTACCAATGGTACTATGAAACCCAAACACTCACTAGTGGACTCATTGCTGTCCAGATGCAAGCGTGTAGGGTGGAGTGAAAAAATCAAAAGTGCCACGATCAAAATTGAGGGGGTCTAGATAGTTGTCTTTTGTCCAGGATTAAACTTTAAAACTGATTTTGGGTGGTTGCATACAACACTGCAACTACTACCGGACAATTTATACAAATTGTACGTGCATGTGACCAAAATTTGAACCCAGTGACCTCTCTCAGGTTCTGGGCATGATAGGAAAGACAATTTAAAAACTGTTTATGATGTATTTTTTACCTCTGAAGCAGATTAAAATATTCGCAGAGGGCTGCAGGCTCAATAATGCATCAAAAAATCCATATTTTGTCATTTTTGCTCAAAAAATGCAATTTTTCAGCCCTTTTTCTCCAAATATTTTGTTTTTTATTTGAAATTATATTTTATATTTTTCTTTTCAGGTTGAATTTATAGAATTGATAAATACATGTATTTTGATAACCTTATTGCCAAAAAATACTGCATAGTAGGATGTTAAGACGCAATGATATAGTTAAAATTCTTGATGGAGGTCACAGATTTTCAAGCACAGACTCATTTCCCAATGGAAAGCTTCCTCTTGGCAAAGATGTCATCCAATGTGTAATGGCAGAAGAGAACTGGACAACCAAACAAACAGCTGATACAGTTGCACTAAGTCTGATTGAACACTGCATTTGGTGCAATGTCTATCCAATTTCATGCCCCAGTGTCACCAGCAAGATTCAGTATCTAGTCAAAGAATTTTTGAGGTAAGACTCAAATTTTCAGTTCCTTATAAAAAGATTGAAAATATGTCATACTTTTGTAAATTTTGTAGTTACATTTATTTGTTTGTGACAGTAATTTTATTAATATTATCATGTGAATCAGTGATTTGCAAATCCTAAGAATGATTGGTAATAAATTCTGTTTTGACTAGAACTTAACTTAGGGTTTATAATTGAAATTTGCATTCACAACATTAAAGTTTTGGTAATTTTGTACATTTGATAGATATCCAAAAAAGAAACGTGGTGACAAGTTCCAGTGATCTTTCTTCCTTCACTGAAAAGACTTCCAAGTTGTTTGACATCTTCTGCATGAGGACTCAAATCAGAGAAAAGATTTGCAACATTTGTATCAACTCAAAATGACAGAAGATGACTATGCTTTCTATGAGGACCACAAAACAGCTAAAACAGAATGATGCATTAGTTTTAAGGAACCCCTTACATCGGCAGACATCAGATACAAAAGAGGAGAGGAGTACAGCAGGAGCAAGCAAAGGAAAAGAATCAGTGAGTTTGATTTATATAAATTAAAAAACTTTTGATTAATGGCCACCGAAAATCTGGGTTTCTTGAAATGATTGTGCTATAAATTATAAAATTTTATTTTTGTGTCTTTGGTAAACTATCTTGTATCATAATCATGTATTTTATTATCCCAAGGAAGAGCTCAGAAGAATTTTTCAAATTATTCTATCAAGCTCAGCAGCAATACATGACAGTGATCTTGACAGTCTCTCAGGTCAGGGCAGCCTAGAATCACATGATGAAACAGCTGGTGTCAGTGAACAACAGGAATCCAGGACAGAACAAAATAGGAAGAGTCTATCAAACCTCACTTGGCAGTGTGACAGGTATATTGTATAGTTTAAAATATGAGTATGCTTTGAACACTCTTGTTGCTCTGTTGACAATACCTTTTAAAAAATGATTTATAATCCATGTAATGTTGCTAATAGAGCCCAAATCTTGGACACCGCTGTCCAATGAACATCTTGTTAGAATATTAACTTGATATAAAATAAATGTCTTTTACCAGGTATCAAGTAAGTGACAGAACCAGAGCAGCAGTTGCATCAGCAGTTTTAGAGGATTATGGAATTATCACTACTAATGATAAGATGAACGTAATTGACAGGTAACAGTCCAATTATCTTATACATTAGTATCTGATTCAAATCAAGTATTTCACAAAAAGGCATATGTTTCAAACAAGTGTTGAAATTTAAATATTACTAGTCAAAACCTATGAAACTTGCTTAAATAACTGTCTTTAAAATTGAGTAAATTTGCACTATGAACTTTGCAGGAACAAGCTGAGAAGAGAATGTGAAAAATATCGTAAAGCCATAAAATCAATAATGAAGCTCGAGGGTATCTCAAAATGATAAAACTTAGCGTAGCCTCTCTAACACCAATGAAAAACTCATAAACATGAGAAAGGAAACACTGAAACTCAACCAGCCTTGTCATAATCAGGCTGTAGAGAGGCACATTAAACTTGTAACAGAGGCTTCCTCAACTGTGGTAGGATTTAAATGTCATGATGGCATATTTGACAAAAGATAAAATCAAGAAAACTGATGATAGTATTCAATACAAAAATACAATATTCTGAAGCTTAGATGATTATTTTTTATTACTTTGTTTAATGAGTGATACTTTAGATTAATTTTAAGTTGATTTGTAATATTTTCAGTAGAAAATTGTACATATTTACCACAAATTGTCTAAAAAATTTGGAAAAAAAAGGCTGAAAATTGCAATTTTTGGCCAAAAATAATATAAATATGGATTTTTTGATGCATTATTGAGCCTACAGCCCTCTGCAAATGTTTTAATCTGCTTCAGAGGTCAAAAATACATCATAAACAATTTTTAAATTGTCTTTCTATCATGTTCAGAACCTGAAATAGGTCACTGGGTTCAAATTTTGGTCACATGCACATTAGGGTGGATCGATTTTACATTTTTTTCGATTTCCATATTCTAATAGAGACAAAAACTTGCGTATGCATGAGAAAATAGCCTCTGCAAAATCTTAGCTTAATAGGTAATCATCTTCTGCCCCCGGCAGAACGATGAAAATCATATTTTAGTAGTCAAAACATATTTTTAAACCCTAGCCTAGTCATAAAATTTTGCGTGTGTGTTATTTCATGCCTAAGCAACGATATAAATGCTATGGGAAATATATAAATGCATTATTTAAGACAAAGAGCCGATCTGAAAATATGTATAATATACATATTTTCAGATCGGCTCTTTGTCTTAAATAATGCACTTATATATTTCCAATAGCATTTATATCATTGCTTAGGCATTAAATAACACACACGCAAAATTTTATGACTCTAGGCTAGGGTTTAAAAATACGTGTTTGACTACTAAAATATGATTTTCATCGCTCTGCCGGGGGCAGAAGATGATTACCTATTAAGCTAAGATTTTGCAGAGGCTATTTTCTCATGCATGCGCAAGTTTTTCTCTCTATTAGAATATGGAAATCGAAAAAAATGTAAAATCGATCCACCCTAATGCACATACGATTTGTATAAATTGGCCAGTAGCAGTCACAGTTTTGTATGCAACCACCCAAAATCAGTTTTAAGGTTTAATCCTGGACAAAAGACAACTATCTAGACCCCCTCAATTTTGATCTTGGCACTTCTGATTTTTTCACTCCACTCTAAAATGCAAGGGTTGCATGTGGCATCCTCAGATGTCAACACTGGAGTCTATCCATACCGGTACCCTTGTTCTGACTTCCAAGTTGCCCTTTTCAATCCCCTGTGATCCCTGACTTGGAGCTGCTGCTCCAGTGCTGGCACTGTGCACTTATTTGTTGGACCCCATGCTCAGTTTTCTGAATCAACTCAACCTACTTCCTGTGTCCAAACTCCAGCCATTGAACCCACTGGAGGATTCAAGACCAGCATCTTTTTGATGAACCTTAAAAGGAAAAGTTGAAGTCTGGGTGGTATCAAAATGAGCTGCATTGGTTGCCACTTGTCTGAATGACATTGGGGAATCATGTTGTCAGTATTAGAGCCTGATGACATCACTGAACAATTGGCTCTAGCTTTGGAATCTGTGTCCCCAAAGGTCCTTGCCAGACTTCATGTGGCATTGGGGGAAGAATGCTACATTATAGTTTATGGGTTCTCCTGTATTCTTGATCTGGAGTATTAAGGGAAATAGACCTAGTGAAGTTGATCAAGAAAAGCAGTGTGGTGATGTGATTGGAAGGGGTTGCAGGTGGTATGGGAGGAAGCTGTGGGTTATGCCAGTGAAAAGGGGATTTATACCAGTGAACAAGGTTGAATGAAAGTGTTGTAAATAAAAAAAATATATACAAAGCTGCTGGTGTACAAAATTGACTCAAAAAGGGTATTATGGGAAGTATTGGGTGGGGGTTAACTCAAGTTGAGTGAGGGAAAGTATTCTCCATTACTTCAGGGGATGGGGGATATGGCATGCTGTATATTTCTCACTGACTGGTGCTTGCAACTATGACCGCAGGGGATAATGAGGGGGTGGGGGTATTTGTAGGAATTTCGATAGGCAACTAATTTCCTTCACAAAGAAACACTCAGAAAAATGCTGTATGATTAATTCACTTGGTTTTCATTTACTTTTTTTGACATATGCCACAATTTTTACTTTTTAAAGAGAAATACCACTGTGCACTATGAATTAACTCACAATATCAGCCCCTTTAAAAGTGATTAACTGCAGGATTTTTACTGTAATACCACTTTTATTCGGACTTTAATAAAAAAACACATGTAACAATCATACCAGCAAAACAATATATACTGTATGTTTGAGAAGTTACAAGTTATATGTAGAAAATAAAAAGGATAAATACAGTGGGCCCTCATTGTTCATGATTAATTGGGACTGAGAAAAAGTCACAAATTACGAAATTGCGAATAATGAGATCCATTTTCAATGTAAAATGGCTAATTGGTTCCAAAAGCTCAAGGATGGCAGTGTAAAACATCCTTAAAACGCAAAATTTTGTAAAACACTACACAGAATATACTAAAACAATATGTATTACTAAACAATGATTCACATCAAACACTAATAAAACCAATAATGTTACTGTAATATTACATAAACAATGATATTTTATATAAATAAAACTTTTGACTATGTAATATGAAGCAATATTATTACATAAACAATTATGTAAAGCAATAATATTTTATAAATAACTAAATAACACACTAAATATAGTACACTGGCTTTGAAGCGCACAAAATGACACAACCTCACTCAGTGAAAGAGACAGTGTGACTGAGCCTGCATCAACCTGCGTGGGCAGCATTGCAAATGCCATGTGACAAAATCACAAATTTGCAGTCAGTCGCAAATTTACCGAAACATAGTAGAGTAAAATGGGTCATCATGAATTTTCAAAATCATGAACAGAGAGCCTCACGAACAATGAGGGGCCACTGTATATTAGTACATAGATATATACTGGTATATATACATAGGTTGAGATATTGTAAGTTGTATGCAGGAAAATAAAAAGATAAACATACTACAGGTACCAGACCTCTTATCCAGCTTCCACAAATCTGGCAGGACCAGACATTTGGCTATTTTTTAAACTGGCAGGTCCGCAAAAGTGACCAAGTAGGCTGAAGTAAGTTCTCAAATAATATGCTTTCAGTTAATTTTGATAGGCAACTAATTTCCTTCATAAAGAAACACTCAGAAAAATGCTGTATAAATTAATTCACTTGGTTTTTACTTACTTTTTTTGACATATGCCACAATTTTTACTTCTTAGAGAGAAATACCACTGTGCACTATGAATTAACTCACAATATCAGCCCCTTTAATTAAAAGTGTTTAACTGCAGGATTTTTACTGTAATACCGCTTTTATTTGGACTTCAATAAAAAAAAACATGTAACCGTCACACCAGCAAAACAATATATATGTTTGAGAAGTTACAAGTTATATATAGAAAATAAAAAGGATAAATACAGTGGACCCATTTTGTGATTAGGCCTATACTACAGTAGTTATATACATAGGCTACCAATGGTAGGCTTAAGGAAGCAACATTATACAGGGTGTCCCAGAATTAACTATCTATTTCAATGAAATCGGACAAATTTTTTAAAAACACACTTTTATTTATGTTTATCATGTTTAATGTGTGTTAAAAATGTATGAATTTCTAAATTTTTTTCATAATTTTATTTTCATAATTTTTTCATTATCTGGTCCAATGAAAGACCGTCTGAAGTCATAGAATGGCAAAGAGACTCTCCAAAAGTTAACGTGTGGCTTGGACTGACCAAATCCAAAATTTATGGCCCATTCTTCTTTGCGGAAGCAACTGTAACAGGTACCGTCTACCTTGATATGCTTCAGCAGTTTCTCGAACCACAGCTTCTTGATGATGGCATTCTCGATAATGTTGTGTTTCAACAAGAAGCATTGATCTTTTGGCGATAAACTTTGTTTTTATGAAACCCCATGCAAAGAAATCCAGGGGTGTCAAATCCGGAGAACGCGGAGGCCAAGGTCGAGGTCCTCCATGTCCAATCCACCGATTCGGAAGGCGTCTGTTGAGGTATTCTCGAACAATTAGAGCATAATGACATGGTGCTCCATCTTGTTGAAACACAACATTATCAAGAATGCCATCATCAAGAAGCTGTGGTTCGAGAAACTGCTGAAGCATATCAAAGTAGACGGTACCTGTTACAGTTGCTTCCGCAAAGAAGAATGGGCCATAAATTTTGGATTTGGTCATTCCAAGCCACACGTTAACCTTTGGAGAGTCTCTTGCCATTCTATGACTTCAAACGGTCTTTCATTGGACCAGATAATTAAAAAATTATGAAAATAAAATTATGAAAAAAATTTAGAAATTTATACATTTTTAACACATATTAAACATGATAAACATAAATAAAAGTGTGTTTTTAAAAAATTTGTCCGATTTCATTGAAATAGATAGTTAATTCTGGGACACCCTGTACAAGCCAGTTGGCACCCAAACTTTTAGTAACCCTGTCTCTTGCAGTAAATTTAGTTACTGTAAGTAGTTTACACAATAAGTAATTTAGCCATTGAACCTACTGTATTTGTATAAGTTATGATGCCTGATTAAATCAGCTGCAGTGTCACGTAAACAAATGATCATCTGCCTTTTCTTTTGACTGATCAAGGCATATGCCAATGGTTCTTTTCTAGATTTCCTTTGGCATTTCTCTTTTAATTTGCTATTTCTTACTTCTGTAAAATTATTTTACCCATTTTTAAAATTTAAAATTTATTAAAATTTTGCGATGTTAATTGAGGAATTACCATTTGTCAGCTGGCCACTAAGCAACGAGCAATGAGAAAAAGGAAGCCAACTTCATGCCAGTAATGGTGGACTGGTGGACAGGCGTGAAGTTGGTTTCCTTTTACTACTCAAAATTCTTCATATGCGTGACTTTGAGCACCTCTGAAAAGCAAACCCACGGAGATCCCACTCTAATTTTTTGCTTGTGGATGCCTTATATCAAGTACATTTTTCATACCAATTTTCATGACCTTGAATTTTTAAGGTTTTTCTGGGATCAAGGTCAAAGGTCATATAGAAACGGAACTTTTTTATTTGATGCTCTATGTGTCAAAATCAGTATGGTAGAACCTGAGATATGACCTTTCAAACCTCCAAGGTCACGCTGTTAACCTCAAACTTTGGAAGGTCATAACTTGGAAACCTGTTGACCCAGGAGGCTAAAATTTGGTGACAATTCATCATTCACCTAACCCAGTCATCACAAAAAATTAAAGAAATCGGTGTGATGAGTGGCAGAAATTGCCAAAAAGTGTACATTTGACATGGAATATCCCTTTATTTTTGCAGATGACACCAAGATCTGTTGAACTATTGTAAGTGAAGATGATCATAAACTTCAAGAAGATATCTTCAAACTACAAAATTGGAGCAACAAATGGCTCTAGAAATTTCAGCCTGAGAAATATGTGGCCATGATACTTAATCCTATGGAAGATAGTATAACTTATAAATTCTCAGATTCCACTAAATTCACTAAATTTAAAGAGAGTACATCAAGAGAAAGACACTGGTATTCACATAGATAGCAACTTGGAATTTGATGTTCATGTTACAAACAAGAGCAATAAAGCAAATAATATTTTTAACTTGATAAGAAGAGCTTTTAGGTACAGGTAAACCTCGATTTACAATGGGGTTGCATTCCTGGAAACCCCATCTCAAATCAAAATATCGTAAATTGAGTTCATTATAACATGGGGTTCAATGGGATACATTCCCAGCCAGTCCCAAACACACATGTATCACCGAAAAAAAAATTCCTACACTCATAAAATCAATAGAAAACAATTAAACAACACTCACCACATCATTAAGAACAAGCCTGGTCATCATCACATGTCCCCTTCGAGGCTAAGGGGACTCTTGTAGGTGGAGTGGAGATGTCACTCTGACTCCCACACAGCCTCTGGGGAGTTCGGAGAGGCTGAAGTCGAGGGTTGTGCAAGAGATGCGTTCCCTCTTCCGAGCATCAGCGAGTTTGGCCGACTGATGGCCATCATTAATGCAAATTTTTTTATTGCAAATAGGGGGATGGTCTTAATTTATCACCATTGTTAACAGGAAGCATCGTAAATCAGGACAACGTAAATCGAGTTTACTTGTACTTGAATTGAGGATAACTTTTTGCCACTATATAAGCAACTGGTGAGACCACACCTGGAGCAAGGAAGTGTTGTATGGGCACCAAATAAATTAAAATACAGGTATTCCTCAATATTTGTCATTTTGCACTTTCATCATCACTCTCTTTATACCCATACCTTGCAGATTCATTGTCACTTTTCACACTTTCATTGTTTTGCCATTTGGTTTTTTTGTTTGATGTTTTCCCTTTGAAATTTTTTTTAGTCCAGCATTTTGCCACATCAGACTTGGAAGCAGATGATATACAAGAGCTCCTTGGCTTGCATGCACATAGCTTGTCAAATGAGGAATTTATTCAGCAACAGAGGTACCATTCAAGTTTTAGGGAAAGTGTTAGAGGATTATCATTAATCTTTTTGAATTTGGAGTCGTTGTTGAGGCCATTATTAACCTTATTAATATAATTTGATTTGCTAAGAAGAATGGTACCATACCTTTGCCTTTGTCAGGACATGAAATTATGATGGAGTCATCCCTGGATAATTCTTTTAGGCAAAAGATATCTTTACTATTGATTAGGGGGGAAAAAACTTTATGGGGTTTAAAGTTATAAAAGTGTTTATTAGCAATATGGGTAATTGAAGACTTTAGAAATGGAAGTTTTTTCTTGTCAGCTATCGGGAATTGTTTTAAACTATGAAATAGTTTTTCAAATGATAAAAAGTGCTTAAAATAATTTATCCTAAAATTTGGTAACTTAAAATCTAGGCCCAAAGAGAGTAGTAGTCTTTCATTATTGCTCAAAGTTCTCTTAGAAAAATTAAAAATTGCTTGATTGGGGTTTAGAAGTTGAAGGTTGCAGTTCAGGCCCAAGTGATTTAATTTTCTATTATTTCTTAGCTGAATTTGTTTGCGGTAGTTGTTGGTGTTGTTGCGGGGAGAACGATGAAATAACTAGAATACCGTAACTTGGCTACTTCTTGATGATGGGAAAAAGGAAGGTCCCGGGCGATGAAGTTTTTCTCACCTCCACTGACTGTCACTGAGGGGCAAACGAGACTCCCACACTGCTGAACCAAGAAATGGACTCGACCCGCTAGCTATCTCCAAAGATTAACACTGTCTGAGTCGGGTCCACTTGAGAACCTGGAAAGCCCTGGCTTCAGGAAAGGTGTGTGCAATGTACACCCAGCAATACTTGAGGACTTCAACCAAGTATGGGCCTACACAACAAGCAAGCAAGATTTTAGCAGACTGATCGTGAAGTAAACCAAATGTGGCTGGATGAGAAAAGCAGATATTACCCTCTGAATTATTTAATAAAGAGAATCTGGAGGTATTGTCGATTCAAGGACCCTGGGCTTGTTACAAGGAAATCCTTGAAAGTAACGACACCAGTCTATAAGGACAAAGGCTGAAAAAAAAAACTAGTTGGTAGAATTCTAAGGGTTTATTAACAATTAACTTGAATTATTTACAAGAGCTAGGATGGGTTATGAGCTTGGGTCTAAACATGGCTTAAGATCAAGAACCAGAAATCCAAAAACCCTGAAAGGGTATGCTATACAATGGTGCTTAACAATTACAATGAGAAAAATACTGGACAACAAAAATGGAATTTCCAGAAAAAGATAAAAAAAACTTAACCTATGCTAGAATGGTACAATTAGACAACACAATAGACCTCACTGAACCTAACATCCTTAACCCATACGTTGCTCCGCTTTGCAGATGATGAGTCAGCAAAATGCTAATACACCTGGAAATTTTGGAATTTTTCTAATTTTTTCCAGGGATCCAGGTAGCGAACAAATCTTTTGCAGTTTAGTTTATATACCCATAAAATTATCATATTTTCTAATCTGCATGAAAGAAAATTGAAATTATGGGTATAACTATATGATTTATTAAGTTTTTGAAAGGTGGTTTTTACTAGGTTTTACCCAAATTTCTTTAGAATATAGCGGCCATTCAGGCATATGAGCGTAAAGTATGATGTTTTGCATATTGTTTACATATTATCTTTCTTCTGAATAAGCATTTTCTCATTTATAAATATATATATATATTATATTATATATATATATATATATATTATATATATATATATATATATTCATGCTGTACGATAGTTTTTCTTTGCGTCATGCATTGCCACTGGGGTCTAGTCAATAAATCTGACATGCAGATAACTTTCATAGAATGCATGCGCAAAACAATAAAATGGTATAAAAAATTGTTTTTTCATCTGCTAGACATGTCCGTATTGAATGCACATCATTTGTATATAGAAAAAATGAAAAAGAAAGTGTCAGTTCAGGAATTCAGTTTAGCTGTGATTTGAGAATTGTTGGCTAAACATGGACAAGTCACACAAATGAAACATGGTAGAGTTATTGCCAATGCCCCAGATAGAATTCTCGCCAGAAATTATATCACACGGCATTACTTGGCACTGATAGGACAGGGTGATAAAAGACGTATTCAAAGAAAATGCCATGTGTGCCTCAATTCAAAGGTAAAAATGACAAAAATAACAAAAGTAACAACTTGGTGGGTCGAATGTAAGATTCCATTGTGCCTTCTATGTTTTCGGGATTTCTACACATTGGCATACTACTAATAGTGGTTTGGGAAAAGGAAAATGTTTTATTGAAAGGATACAAGTTATGTTTTATTTAGAAAAGGAAAAACTTTTTGTTGGAAGGATACAATCTTGAATATTATTTACAAAAGGAAAAACTTTTTTTTATTTATAAAAGGACAACTACTGTTTTCAAAGGATGTTCAGTTTACAGTGGTGAGTACATAAAGTACATTTTTTGTATATATATATATATATCGGGTGGCCACAAAAAAACTTTACTTAATTGAAAGTTTAATAACTGCAACAATTCAAAACGTATGCGATTGAGATTTTGCACACATTAACAGATGCATATAATCTATAATTGCTGGAATTTTCAAATATGTAGGTTCTATAGTTTTGTTACAGTGAACAATTTAAAAGCATATGTCTAAAAATAGCATGCCTGGTGTGCATCTGACACGTACGTGCGCTAGCGTAGGCTAAACCTAATGTAGCATAGTATGACACGCGCGCTGGCGTAGGCTAAACCTAATGTGAATTTGCTTTCTTTTATTTTTCCGCTAAAACCCTGCCAGCATGACGTTAAGTAAAAGTGATAAAGCCATCATAGAAGCATGTGTCAAGGAAAAAGGTTGGAATGGAAATAGGATTGTCCGAGAATTCCCCGCAAAGAACTGGACTCGTCAAAGTGTTTATAACTTAATAAGAAAGATAAAGGATACTGGATCAACAGCTAGAAAACCCGGCAGCGGCAGGCCCAAAAGTGTTTCAACAGAAGAAAATAAGGCTGCCGTGGAGGAACTGATTCAATCCCAGGAGAATACACCAGGAACTCATCGCTCTCAGAGACAGATTGTGTACGACCTTGGGATTTCTCGCTCCTCTGTACAAGGGATTGTAAAACGCTTGAAATTGAAGGCCTACAAGAGAATTCGAGTTTCTCGGCGTGATCAGAATGTAAGACAGCATAGAAAGACCCGCTGTAAATCCCTATATGAACGCTACTCAGCTGAAGACGTGCAAAAAGTTGTGTTTACAGACGAAAAGCATTTCACGTTGGAGGTGGCCAAAAACAGGCAAAATGACAGGGTTTATGGGTCAAGGAAAAAGGACATTCCTCCCTCCAGGCTTTATCATGAAACCTCACGATTCAGCAGAAAAGTAATGGTATCGGCGGGAATTTCATGGAAGGGGAAAACACGAATTCATTTTATTGCCACAAACGAAACTAAAGTTAACTCTGAGCGCTACATCAACCTGTTAGATAATGGGTTACTTCCTGATTGTCGTCAGCTGTATCCTGATGAGGCCTACATTTTCCAGCAAGATGGGGCACCCGCCCATACAAGCCGAGCGACCCAAAATCATCTAGAGCAAGAGACCCCTAATTTCATCAAAAAGGATGAATGGCCGCCTCAGTCTCCCGACTGTAATCCGATGGACTATTCAGTATGGGATTCCCTCATGGTGAAGGTTTACGGCAGCCAGCAATTCAAATTCACCGAAGATGAACTTAAGGAGAAAATCAGTACAGCATGGGAGGATATCACCTTAGATGAGGTTCGAAAGTGCATCTCCTCGTGGAAGAAGCGATTGAGGGCAGTTTACCAACAGGGAGGTGGTCACATTGACCATTTGTTTAAGTAAATTTTGTTAAGTTCAAATTCATTTTCTTCGGCATGCTATTTTTAGACATATGCTTTTAAATTGTTCACTGTAACAAAACTATAGAACCTACATATTTGAAAATTCCAGCAATTATAGATTATAACCATCTGTTAATGTGTGCCAAAGCTCAATCGCATAAGTTTTGAATTGTTGCAGTTATTAAACTTTGAATTAAGTAAAGTTTTTTTGTGGCCACCCGATATATATATATATATATATAATATATATATATATATATATATATATATATATATAATAATAATAATAATAAACAGGAACACCAGAGAAAATACAAACATCCTATAGGTAAAATAGGTGCACAGTGACTTTCTGATCACCCTGTATATATACTTACATATATATATACCAGGTGTCCGAGAATTATCTGTACAATTTTTGGCTGTTATTAAAAGTCCAACCATGAAGTGTAGAAATTCCAGTGATGTCCCATTTTACAGAGAATCTCTAAGTTTTTTCTGATACCACGTTTTGACAAGTTTTTTAGAAATGTACGTGGGTGACAGACATTGATGATTTAAAAGCAAGAATCACAGCTGCTATTGAGCGAATTGATGTGGATATGCTGCAGCGTACATGGCAACATTTGGAGTATCGATTGGATGTTTTGCGAATCACTAATGGTGCACATATCGAATGTTTGTCACAATGTTACTTTAATAAAAGAAACTTTTGAAAATACAGATTCTAAATAATCTTGTTTAAGAATTTTACGTGTGTTATCAAGAGTTTTATTAAAAGATGAAATTGTACAGATAATGTTTGGACACACTGGAATTTCTAAAAAACTTGTCAAAACTTGGTATCAGAAAAAACTTAATGAGATTCTCTGTAAAATGGGACAACACTGGAATTTCTACACTTCATGGTTAGACTTTTAATAACAGCCAAAAATTGTACAGATAATTCTCGGACACCCTGTATATGTATATATATGTATATATGTATATATATATATATATATATAATATATATATATAATATATATATATATACAGGGTGGGCCGTAAGTTTCCATACATAGGAAAAATAAACATTTTTTTATGGACAACCATTTTTATTTATATAATATGCTCTACATGGTTGCCATTGTTTTGAAAACACATTTCAATACGTGTTCCCCACTGTTGATGAACACGCATTAGCACAGTTGACGTTATGCTTGTAATGGCGTTGGTGATACGTTCCTTTAGATGATTTATGTCTCGTATCTTTTCCTGATACACCATGGCCTTCAAGTGCCCCCAAAGATAGAAATCAAGGGGGGTGAGATCTGGGGATCTGGGAGGCCACTCCACAGGACCACGCCGACCAATCCAAGCATCCGGAAACTGCTGATCCAAATACCGACGCACGTGAAGACCATAATGAGGTGGAGCTCCATCTTGCTGGAAGTAAACTGGGAAGTTACCTTCCTCGTTTAGCAGGGATGGGAAAATCTCTTCTTGCAACATGTTAAGATACCTTTCGGCATTAAGATTTCCACTGACAAAAATTGGTCCAATAATTCTGTCACCCCATATCCTGGCCCACACCATCACTTTACCGGCACCTTGCATCTTCGTCGGACTCAGCCAGTTAGGGTTAGCATTACTCCAATAACGTATGTTTTGCCGATTAACCTCTCCATTGATGTAAAAATTTGCTTCATCAGTAAACAAGATCTTACGTCAAACGCATATTCTTAGGGTATCTGAAACATAAAAACAAACGTTTAATTTTTCCTATGTATGGAAACTTACGGCCCACCCTGTATATATGCAATAAGCTAATATAATGGTGCATTGCCTTTTTACTTTTACTGGAGAGCTGTGGTGGCCATGAGCACCACAAAGGCGGGCCGCTCGGGCTGCCAACAGCAACCTAAGGGTTAAGCTAGACTTGAGGTCAATCCAATCACACCTATCTATTATAGTTAAGGCATGGAGAAGCAAAACCTGAAGCTATTGGTCCTAGAAATACCTTAACCTGCACACCGTTATGCACAGGCAATGTTCATTATCACAAGGCATTCTTTTTTTCTTGAATTTTCTTTTTCTTAACACATTTAGTTGGCAGGCTAGAACTTCCACAAGCACAAGCCACTGTGACTTTGAAAAATGAACTTTTTCTTTTCTAAAAATTGAAGGCAAAATTTACTGATACTAGAATAAACAAACAAGATCAAAATGGATCTAAACAAAACTACTGAGCTAGTCAGGCATTAAGCAAGACTAACTCCGTCAATATGGGGGTTACATAGTGGCCAATCCTGAAACAAGAAGAAAACAAGATGTTAGTCAAGACAACCCCACTACAGTGTCTTTAACAATTTTATTTTTCAACATTAAATAGCCCTAGTCTATAAAACTTACGGATTCTTTTAGTTGAGTTAGAGAGAGATTATATTTAGTGATAAGGTTTTTACTATTGTTATGCTTAAACCTAATTTCTTTACTTAATAGTTTATACTGGAAAGATTTGTACAATCAGAACTTCACAATTAACCTTCAATTTGTATTCACCAATAATAATAGCATTAAATCATATCTCAACTATAAAGAAAAAAAAACCCAGCCCCTTGTTTCATCCACCATTTACTGTTTCAACTGTACTCGCTGCAAAGCAAGTTATATTGGTAGCACCATTTGCCAATATCAAACAAGAGTGGATGAATATCACAGCATTTCTACTAGAACCTCACAACCTTTAAATAAACCATCAAAATCAGTAATAAGACATCATTGCCACCTTCACAATCACCCACTGCTCCCCACCAATTTCAAAATTATCAATTCAGCATACCAACCAACCGACCTCTGCATCCTCGAATCCCTATACATCCTTAGTACAAAACCAACCCTCAACAACTACAGTTCTGCCTTCAACTTAAACCTAAATAATTCTCCTGAACTATTATTGCACCACCACTCTTCAACTTCTGACATGGCCACTTGAACAGTCAAACCATTCACAACCTTCATACAATTAGATTAAACTCCCCATCGTACAATAACCTGGTAAGTTTTTATTTTCAATATTCATTTCACCTGATAACATTTATTTATATATCTTACCACTCTACATTTCATGTAATTTTTTTTTTTTTAATTTTAAATTATCATTATTTTAATTTTAAATTATTATCATAAGACTGTATACTGTATAAAATCTTTTACTATATTTGTTCTTTTATTTTTTATTTCTTAGCACTGATGATAGAAATTGAATTTCTGAAATGTCTGATTAATAAACATGTACCAACTTCTCATTCTCTTATTCATCACCTATATATATATATATATAATAATAATAAACAGGAACACCAGAGAAAAAAATAAACATCCTTCAAGGTTTAATCAGTACCAATGTTTTGGAATGCACTAATTCCATCTTCAGGGCTAAAACAATAAAATG
Organism: Bathynomus jamesi; assembly: GCA_023014485.1. Taxonomy (NCBI): domain Eukaryota; kingdom Metazoa; phylum Arthropoda; class Malacostraca; order Isopoda; family Cirolanidae; genus Bathynomus; species Bathynomus jamesi. Next base: position 371,420 of record JAJOZX010002219.1, read on the forward strand.
CCAAATCACATACAAAATACAAATTGCTTAATAGCAATTTAAAATAAAGTTAAAAATTATAAAAAGTAGCTAAGAAAATGTAAAACATTAAAACTAAAATGTAAATAGATGAAATTAAAAAATTACAATTATAAAAAGTAGCTAGGAAAATATAAAAGCATTAAAACTAAAAGGTAAATAAATAAAACAAACAAGTACCTTAACCAAAATATAGCAGATCTACCAATGATTCATCAGAATTTAGGTCTGGTTTTAATTTATAAATAAACAAAGATTCCATAATTTTGAGCTTAAGGTCAGAGCTTCCAGCAGCAATTACGGCAAAATTAGACTGTAAAATTGGGTGGTTAGTGGGTGGCAATAGACCTAATATGGAGGTGGAAGAGTTTCAAAGTCTAAGAAATCTGTCTTTTGACAAGTCATTGGTGGCTACAAGACCAGACAAAGGCAATGGTGTTGTTCTTTTGGACAGGAATGTTTATGTTGATAAAATGCTAGATATTTTCAATGATGCAACTAGATTTTCCAAAGTAACTGGTGACATTTTTGCTTTAATTTTAAAACAGGAAGATAAAATTAAAAGGTATCTTAGTAAACTTAAATTTAATAATATAATCTCAGACACAGTTTTTTCTAAATTATTTGTTTCTTGATCCAGCCCAGGTATTATGTATGGACTCCCTAAAATACACAAATCTAATTGTCCACTTAGGCCAATTTTATCAGCATGAGGAACTTTTAGTTATAACCTTTCAAAATTTTTGGTCCCCATACTATCACCTATAACTTATAATTTGTATACAGCATGGGATCCTTTTTCTTTCATTAGAGAAATTACCTCATTAAATAATAATTTGTACACAATGGCTAGATTTGATGTAAAATCTTTATTTACCAATGTGCCTGTTGCAGAAACTATTGATATATGTATTGACAATCTTTTTAATAATACTGATATGGTGCAGGGTTTTAAGAGAGGTCAAATGAAAGAACTACTAAAATTTTCCATGGAAGACCTTATATTTATATTCAACAGTGAATATTTTAAACAGACTGAAGGTGTTCAAATGGGTCCGCCCCTTGGTCCCACCTTAGCTAACACATTTCTTTGTCATCATGAAGTCAAATGGCTGAACGAGTGTCATCCCAACTTCAAACCAGTTTTTCATAGTTCTAAGATATATTGATGACACTTTTCTCCTGTTCAAATCACCAGACCATATCCCTTTGTTTCGTAATTACCTTAATCCTAAGCACCCTAATATTGAATTTACTTCAGAAGCTGAATCTAATAGCTCTCTGTCCTTTCTGGACATTAAGATAATAAAAACTAATTCCTCTTTTGAAACTTCTATTTACCAAAAGCCAACATTCACCAATCTTACTACGAACTTTTCTTCCTTTATCCCTTTAGGTTTCAAATGAAATTTAATTTTGACTGACTAACAGATCTTTCAATATCTGTTCAGATTACTTTAAACTACACGATGAACTAGATTTCATCCGAAAACTCCTTACCAAGAATAATTTTCCATCTAGATTGGTGGAGACTACAATAGGCAGAACCTTAGACTAATAAACCCCACAACTAGAGACGTAATTACAGTCCCCAAAGATATCCTGTATTTCACTTTGCATTATATGGGAACCTCAAGTTTTAACATTAGAAACAAACTCTTAAAATTGCTTAAGGAATTCTACCCACAACTATGTATAAAAATTATATTCACCCCCATCTAAATCGATTTATCTTATTTAAATACAAGGATGTTATTCCTACACTTCTTAAGTCATCCATAGTTTACCAATAAAAGTGTGACCACTGTATGGGGTCATTTATAGGTAAAACTGAAAGACACTTAAAATCCCATATTTACAAACATCTCAGTAAATCAGTCCTTACAAATTTACCTCTTGGCAAACCACCTAATTCTCTCATACGTAACCATTCACACAACAATAACCACCCAATTTCAGTCTAATTTCGCCATAATTGCTGCTGGAAGATCTGACCTTAAGCTCAAAATTATGGAATCTTTGTTTATTTATAAATTAAAACCAGACCTAAATTCTGATGAATCATTGGTAGATTTGCTATATTTTGGTTAAGGTACTTTTTAATTTCATCTATTTACCTTTTAGTGTTAATGTTTTATATTTTCTTAACTACTTTTTATAATTTTTAACTTTGTTATTTTAAATTGTTATTAAGCAATTTGTATTTTGTATGTGATTTGGCATTTTATTGTTTTAGCCCTGAAGATGGAAATAGTACATTCCAAAACGTTGGTACTGATTAAACATTGAAGGATTTTTATTTTTTCTCTGGTGTTCATCTTTATTATTAAACTGCATTTTCCACGCCATCAATCAATAGCCAATATATATATATATATATATATTAGGGTGGTCCTTAAAATTCAAAGTTGGGAAGTTTCAGCTCCCACCCCCGGAAATCATTCGAATGGTTGAGAAAACTCTCTAGTTGAATGTTTTATTAAATCGGACAACGTTTACCCCTTCCTCATCGACCTTGAACTTTTACCCCCGGAGTTGTTGCCCAGTTGCAGTTGTTGCCGTTGTTGCCGGTTAGCGATCCTGGGTCTGTAGGGTTCGCTTCCGAGAGTCTGGAAACTGGCAGCGGTGGCGAGCGACGACTTGCAGGAGGAACTGGAGTTGCTCCTCATCGTGGGTCAGCGTCCGGTTGTACTCTTGGACGAGGGCAACTCCTCGCTCGGCATGGTCGTTGATTACGGCGAGCCCTCCCACACGTGCCGCCGCTGTCTTGAAGTCTTCCCGCTTCGGCCAGGTCTCCAGGGCAAACCTCGAGGAAGCCGTCCTCCAGTCGAAGTTTCTCGAAGAAACCTTGTGTGTTGGACGACGCCAGGTCTTCCAACTGAAGCCCGGCGAGTACTCGGTTTGGCAGCGTGGGCCGCTTCGCCGGGGACTCCTCACTGACCCGGTCGTGGAGAGAGGCGATGATCTTCCTCTTCTGATCGACGGCGATCCCCGGATCGAACAGCGCCAGCGCCACCAGCTCCTCCGACAGGTACCAGAGGTGGTTCTGGAACTTGGTCAGTGCTGCCTTGGCCACCGCAGGGTTGATGTCAGAGTAGGCCAGCAGGTCCTTGAGGCGGGCGAAGTCATTTCGGGGGGCAGTTGCGGCGATCGGAGCCTCCGTCCATGCCTTGGCGTAGACCCGACAGACGAAGATGCAGATGCTCCGGAGGCCACTCTCCTCCCTCGCCGTGAGTTTGAACTGCTGTCGGAACATCCAGACCTTCAAGGCATAGATTGCCTTCGCCATCCAGCGGGCGTGGTGAATCAGCCCGGGAGCTCGGAAACGCACTCCTCGCGGGGGGACGTGACCGACGAAGAGGAGGGTGAGCTCGAGCAGCTCACGGTAATCGTCGCGCAGGTCCTTGCGCTCGACTATCGCCTTCTCAAACCACTCCGTGTCGACAGTGGTGAGCAGAGGAGCGACATCGGGGTGTGCAGCGCCGGACTCGTACTGGCTTCTGTCCAGGAAATCCCAGCACTCCTGAAAACGCTTGAAGAGGGTCACGTCAGGACCGGACGTGGGGCCCATCACAGCCGTGAACGCCGCACCGAGGAGGAGCTCCAGCACATGATGGCAGCACGCGAAGTAGAGCAAGTCTTTCGCGAGGTGTTGCTCGATGAGGACGCACGCTCCGTTGTTCCGGCCGGTGTTCGAGGCGGTGGTATCGAATGACAAGCCACTCACTTGCTCAGTGAGCTCCCACTCCTCCAACGCGTTGAGGACGGCCTTGGCCATCTCAGAGCCCGTTCCACTCGGCAGCTTCGGGATGCCCAGGAGCTGCACCGCGCCATTACCGGAGACCAAGATGGGAAGCCGATCGACTTGCTCCTTGCTCGTCAAGTCCTGCATGAGCTTGCCGTCCCAGTGAACGACAAGATTGCCGGCCCTCAGCTCTTCCTTGAGCGCCACATTGAGCCTGGAGCGGTGCCTGCGCTGGTGTTGGCAGATGGAGCTGCGGTTGATATTGAGCTCTGCGACGTCGTGCCCAAGCGACCGGGCAACCTCTGTCAGGACGTAGACAGCTCCTCGGTCGGTCACCTTCGTGCGATCCAGCGACGACGCCACAGCCGCCGAAACGATGTTCGTCGTGCCCCGCCTGGAGCGCTTCGGAGCCCGAGGGCTCCCTTCTTCTCCATGGTCGTCGCTCTCTGCTGCGCTTGCGGCACCACTGGAAGAGGACGAAGACCACTCGAGCTCCACTCAGGCCGTAGATGTCGTCGCTTCTTCCTCGGCTTGCTGCCTCCGTCGGTCTTCTTCCCCTTAGCGTTGAGATGCGCGGGCATCGACAGCGGCTAGCGTCGAGTCGACGGACCCCAGCTTGCCGCGCCGACGGGGTTCGCGCTGAGCGAGGAGGAACGCCTTGTCCTCCTCGTTCTTGAGCAGCTCCATGGCGTTAGCGGCAGCGACGTCGAACAGGTTCATCATCCGCTTGCTGAACTCGTCCTCCCGCTTCGCTTGAGCGCCAGCTCGCCCCTTGTTCCTCTTCACATCGTTGAACTCCTTGTGGAGCTTCTCAATCTTGGTGACGATGTGGTCCTTCCGGCGGAGGGGGATTCGCGCCTTGGACCACACCTCGGTGACGAGCTCGACGACCTGGTTGGCGGCCTCTCGAAGTGACTTCTTCTGGACGTCGATCCTGTAGACCGTCAGGGCCAAGACCTCTCTTTGCGAAGGAAGTTGCGACCCGGCGATCGATTCCTGCGGGGTAATCAGGTAGCGCAGCTTCGCTGCCATGATCCAGGTTATCTACTTAAAGGTTGAAGGAGTTATTCACTATTCAGTTTAAATTATAATCATTAGAATTTACAGTTTTACACACATTAGTTATTCAACCACTGACGGGTAGCTTGACTTATGGTTAAAGGAGTTATTCAGTTTAAATTATAATCATTAGAATTTACAGTTTTACACACATTAGTTATCCAACCACTGATGGGTAGCTTGACTTATGGTTAAAGGAGTTATTCAGTTTAAATTATAATCATTAGAATTTACAGTTTTACACACATTAGTTATCCAACCACTGAAAATCTGGAAAGAATGAAAAAAACAAACATTACAAATTATGTAACATTTACTTGAAAGTCAAAAAATTAGCTTAATGGTAATGCTCAATGAGGGAGGGGTAAACATTGTCCGATTAAAAAAATAAATCACCTAGAGAGTTTTCTCGACCATTCGAACGATTTCTGCGGGTGGGAGCTGAAAAATGTTCAACTTGAAATTTCACCCCCTAAGCAAGGACCACCCTAATATATATATATATATATATATATAATATATATATATATATAATCCCCGCAAGGGGGTTCTAAGCTCGTGCTCTTGAGTGCTGTTTGTGCTCGTTTGTACGTGCTTGTTCCTGGAGGTTTCACGTGCGCCCTCCCGGCCCTAGCACCCAAGGATGATGGGGCTCGACCCTGCAGTCCTTGTCATCCTTGGTCTTTTTCCACTTCGACTGTCCCCTCTACCCTTTCTTTTTCCTCTGTCTTTCCTCTCACTTTTTCTTTGTTTTTCCACCGAGATATGCCCTTTTAAATAGAGGCGAATCGGTTCTTCCCGAACTTAAAAAAAAAAATATATATATATACAGTATATATATATATATACAGTGGTGTAGTGCTAAATAAAGAAGTGAGGGAACGCATTTTGAAAGTGTTACTCAGATGCGGGGAGGACAATGGCGAGTGCGGCGAGCCCATAGAGCTGGGGGTCCGGGGGCACTGTAAGCCCCCCGGGAAATCTTTTGAAATCTGACCAATTTCAGGGATATTTTGAGGTCATATGCACTGGATATTAGAATATATTCCAAGGTTGAAGATGCAGTATTTCCAGTGTCATTAGAAATATGACATCCAGTACGATCAATAAAAATAGCTAACAACTGGAAGGATTAACTAAAAAAAGTTAACAACTGGTACGCCGTGGTGACTGTTTCATCAGAACTTTATAGGCTAGCATTGCCTCAGTCGAAGCTAAAAGAAATGAAACAGTTAATGATTCTTTCTCATATTTCTTCTAGGGGTGGGAATTAAAATTTCATGACGTTAGAGATTTGTAAGTTCGGATTTATTTGAAATAGTGAGGGAACGCAGTTCCATCTACCAGACCGTGCATGGAACAAGGAACTCTTCTGGGATAATTAAATCCATTATAGTCCAAATAAGTAATGGTAAATGACAAATACCATAGTTTTTCTTTTTCATGATGCTAGCCCAACATGGGCAATGGGTCACTCGCAAAGAGGTCCCATAATTATAGCTTCGCTCACCAGCTATCTGCAAAACAGACAGGATCCAGCTTTAGGACATGGATCTAGGGTTTAAAGCAGCCTAGCACTGCTACATTCAAAACCTCAATAGTAAACTTCCCAAATAACTGCACCCTCTGGGATTTGAGGGTGCCATTATTGGGCAATTCCAGGACAAACAGACAAATGAAAGTGCCAAATGTACACTCCACCATCTCCAAAATTCATGAAACTTGGTGTGAGGGTTGGTTTTGGTCCAAATTATAAAAATCTGAATTTTTTTTGAAAATTGGTCAAGTTGGTCAAATTTTATGGCTTGACCAAATTTTGGTCAAATGAAAAAACCAACAATTTTCAAACGTAAATATCTCAGCTGCTAATTGTGGTAGCGTAATAAGTCTTAAATGATAAAATATGTAAAATTAACTGTAGTTTCTAAATATGTATCATTTTTTTAGGGTAACAAAAATAAAATTATGATTTTTTGGAAAAAATGTCAATTTTTTTTTTTTTGCGATTTGGCAGCGAAGATATCATTTTTCGAAAAAAAGACCAAGAATAAAAAATGTTTATTTGATGTATGTACACCATAATAAGTAATAAAAAGTCAGCTTATAGTTTATTATAAGGCTCAAAACTGAGTTTGAAATTAAGTAATAAAAATTTTTTTCAGACGACGAAGATTTATTACAGACTTGTTGGTCCAAAAAAAGACAATTTTCAAATCATATAAAAAATACATGTAGATAAACCAAAGGAGAAAAAATCTTTTAAAATATATGTACAATGTACATACATAACCTCTCTTATATTTAGGGACAGAATATATTGACAATAATAATGTTTAATTTATAAAGCGCTTATCAGAGTATAAAATACTCTTCCTAATACTACACGTACACAAGTCTTTGAGAATGAATTAAGAGACAGTATTCTCATCCAGTGAATCCAAATTTTAGACACTAATAATATAATAATAGAAAAAAGAATTTGAAAAGATTTTTATAACTATTAAGTAGATACACAAATCTTAGATAAAAATTTTAGAAATATTATATAGACAATCTTAAATAGTATACATTCGATAGAATTTATTTTATCTTCTTTGAAAAGTTATTTAATTCTTGAAGCGGAAAAATGTATTGTATTCTTGTTCCTCCTCGTAAACTTGCTTCAATACTCCCAAATATATTTTCTGTTGGAACGTGACAAACATCATCTTGCGCAGGAAAAATGTATGAGGGACATACGCCCGAAGGATGGAGAAATTTTATCAGAAAATCATCATATTCACAGTCAAAGGACTGGACTAATCCGAGCCATAGTTTATTTTCATACATACAACCCACAAAAGAGCCTGTTTCAATTTGCGTTGAGAGACAGTATTATGTTCTTGATCCGAAGCAGAAACTCTAATGAGCTCTCTTATTTCGACTGACTGTGCACTCTGAGAGAGTGGATAAACCTTCAACGAATTCTTGGAAATTGGGACGAAGCGATGTAATTGTTGAGTACCTTTGATAGAAGTAATAGGTTCACTCAGACGTTTTTGCAAAGAAAGCTCTACATCTACAACTTCTGCCTCAGAGACGTAAAAAAAGTCAATAGCGGTTAGGAATTCTTGAGAGCAGAAATTGTAGAAGTCCTCAGCTGTTAAGATTTGATGGTCGAGAGGCGTCGTAAGCTTTCTCTGGCGACTGCTCTTTTTACCATTCCGCCAATACCGTCGCAGGCATTCTTCCCGTGGGATGTCGCGAAAAAATTCCACTCAGCATGAATTTTGAAGTCTTCGAAATGATGGCATAAATTTAGAAAATTTGTTTTATTCTTATACTGAGCCGCGCATCCATCTGTGAAATAATGAATTTTAGTTAGGTTTGAATTTTGTTGTTGGATGCACAGGATTAATTTTTTGAGAAAACTATGAACCAGAATTGTATCATGCCTGCGACGGTTTGAAACGAAGCAGTAACTTTTGCAAATTAGTTTTCCTGCATTTTTGGAATAATAAACGAATGGGTGCACTGTACATTGCGAGTTCTCCCAATGAAACCCCTGGGCACAATCTTGTACGATGAATGAGAAGTTTTCCGCGAAATGCCCACCAAAACACCTTCATTTTCGGGCAGAGTTTCTTTTAGATTTTTGAAGTAACTCGACTGACATTTATTCGTGAAGTGGTGTCTTGTCAGTTGTGCAATTTTTTTGGTGAGCGATTCCACGTATTCCTCTGGAGTTTCGGTGATATCTTTTAACATACAGTGATCGACGGACACCCATTGTTTATATTTTATCTCTTCCATCGCCATGAAGTCCAAACTTTCCAAATAATTTTTATTCCGACCTCTCGCGGGCATCTTTTGCATCGGTGCATCATACAATCTTCATTGTCCATGCCGCAGATGGATAAAGACATTAATTTTTTGTAGTCTAAATCTTTAATGCCTAACGCTGATATTTGTAGTTTCGGATTTTGGTGATGCGTACATACGCAGACACTGAGTTCCGCTTTGTCCCGCAAGCACGCACCACGACGGTCGAAGATGAGCAAAGGTACTAAAGCCTATTTTGGGATTTTCATCATTTTTTGCATATTCAGCATATAACTCTTTCAAGTTACACAATACCAGTCTTTTTGTTTTTTTATTTTTTCACCCTCTTCATTTATTGCAAACTTATAATCTTTGATTCCCGGGCACATCCTACTATATTCGTCATTTTCATAAAACTCCTGAATGATTTTTTTCATTTCAGCTGTGACGACCTTCCCTTTCGTCATGTTTGGAATGTTAGGAAGAATCCCAAACTGTTTTTGAAGATTGCGGCTCTTACGCACCATATACTTTGTTGCTCCAAAGAAGTCAGCAGTTTTTTCAATGGGATAGGGATACAATGATAGTATTTGTAACCTAAGATTGCGATCGTTACTTGCTTGAAATTTCTCCTTTAATTCTTCCATAACCTTTTGATACCTGAAATAAAGTGTATTTGACATTAAGTTTAATTAGTATATTTTTAATTAAACTTTTCATAAAATATATGTATATGTATTATATTGTCCGATTATAAAAATGTAAACAGATAAAACTTAATTTAGTATATACTTCGATGACTGTATTAAATTTAATTTAAAATGTCAAATTTCAATAACTATGTCCGAAAAGTAGTCTTGCCTCTCTAAATCATCTTCCAAACAACTTTTTTTGGATGGACCAGCTTCAGAATAGTCAATAGGAGCCCCATAAGCAGCTTCAAAACTTCGTTTAACCTTTTCCGTTGTCGATCTGAATTTCGTAGAAGCCTTTATCTGTTTTTGTCCCGGCTTCAATCCAGCTGTAAAACAAATTCATAAATTTAGGTTGCGTGAAATAATCAAATATCAAATATTTTGTATATATGTATTCAAGTGCTGATGCTAATATTTAAAAACAGAAAACTACGAATTTGGCATTAAGAAACAAATGTCCTGAATGGAGTCTCTATTGTTTTATTACCTGTTTTAATAGGGCTTTCATCAAATAAAGGTAAAATATTGTCGCTGAGCAAATCTTTATTGAATTGCCTGTCTTGAACGACAAATTCTTCCAATGGTGGTGGATTCGTGGAATCGCTACTGCTTCGCTCCATACATTCGTTAAGTATGTCTGGCTCAGGTATTGGTGCAGGTTCCGGCTCTCTGGATGAACGTTGAACATGTTCTAATACAATTGGCTTCTTTTTAATTGTGATATAGCAATTGCTGCATAGTAATTGATTTTCTTCCAAAACTCCATAGCTTGCAGTTGCCATGGCAGAGTTTACTTTTTTGATGTTACAGAAAATTTTTCTTGTTTTTTTTCATAGGATCGCAACAAAATTTTGTGTTTTGAGGCATTTTAAGGGTTAGGTAAATTTACATATACTAGAAAATTAGGTATATACTGAAAATCTGGAAAGAAAGCAAAAAATTGTTAAAATTTGGTGGATTTTTTTTTGTCATTTTTTTTTCATAACAATCATCGATAAGCTGACTTTTTATTACTTATTATGGTGTACATACATCAAATAAACATTTTTTATTCCTGGTCTTTTTTTCGAAAAATGATATCTTCGCTGCTAAATCGCAAAAAAAAAAAAAAAAAAAAAGTCCAAAAAATCATAATTTTATTTTTGTTACCCTACAAAAATGATACATATTTAGAAACTACAGTTAATTTTACATATTTTATCATTTAAGACTTACTACACTACCACAATTAGGAGCTGAGATATTTACGTTTGAAAATTATTAGTTTTTTCATTTGACCAAAATTTGGTCAAGCCATAAAATTTGACCAACTTGACCAATTTTCAAAAAAATTCAGAAATTTGTAATTTGGACCTAAATTAACCCTCACACCAAGTTTCATGAATTTTGAAGAGGTTACCGTGTACTTCATTTGTCTATTTCTCGTAGAATTGCTGTATTGCAAGTTTTCCGTTGTCTCAGAAGTTTTTTTTAAATGTATTTAATGTGTAAATAAACGGGGATAAATAAGAAATAGAGAGATAATGAATACTACTTTATTAACTGGTAAGTGCACAGTACGTAAATAAAGCAAAAAGAACATTTTAAAATTGAAAAAACTATTCTAAATTCTCCACCACGAGTGCTTCATCTGTAGAGGGTGCATTTTCTTTAATTGATTTCTTCAAGAATTTTAGGAGACATTGCGAGAGGGGGTGTATTCACTTATAATTTAACATTATAAATGTAGCACTGAGTGTTCCACGTGTTGTCGGTACAGAGTTCACTTTCAAAATGGCACCGGATGTAAACAAAGTCATGCACAAAAGTGCCGTTATCTCAAGTATTCCATTATTTTGAGTGCCATTATTTCGGAAGTTTACTGTATAAGCAAAAGACTCGCTGACTTCACGTCAGATTGAATACATCAAAGAAAAAGGGGTAACTATTATATTTTTAGCCAAAAAACAAAACTTAAACCTCAACTGGCAGAATTGAGCGTCCACTTTTCAAGGCACATAACATGTCCATTTCAAGATGGGAATGAACTCAGAATGGTCCCAAGTTTTTTATGATAAACACAGACCGTGCATGGAACAAGGAACTCTTCTGGGATAATTAAATCCACTATAGTCCGAATAAGTAATGGTAAATGACAAATACCATAGTTTTTCTTTTTCATGATGCTAGCCCGACGTGGGCAATGGGTCACTCGCAAAGAGGTCCCATAAATATAGCTTCCCTCACCAGCTATCTGCAAAGCAGACAGGATCCAGCTTTGGGATATGGATCTCGGGTTTAAAGCAGCCTAGCCCTGCTACATTTAGAACCTCAATATAAGCAAAAGACTCGCTGACTTCACATCAGATTGAATACATCAAAGAAAAAGGGGTAACTACAGTCAACCCTCATTATAACAGACTAATAGGGGGGAAAAGGTGTCCGTTATAGCCGATTGTCCGATATAACCGACAGTACTGGTAACCTACAGTATACGTATACGATACGGTAATGGAGATACTATATACAGTACTGTGCACTGTCTGCTGAACACGATACATGATAAATGATACAGAAAATAATGAAATATAATAAAAATATAAAAGTTAGCTTGTCCTTCGCCATACGAATGTCGGAAACAGTTTGCTTTTTCATGCCATACTCCGCGCACACCTTGGCCACCGAAGCACCCACCTCTAACTTCTTGATTAATTCCAGCTTCTGGGTCACCGACAGGGTCACACGCTTCTTCTTTTCCTGGTTAACGTCGCCAGTGGTGTGTCCGGTTTATCCAATATCCACTCTAACGGGGTCCATTATAGCGAGGGTTGACTGTATTATATTTTTAGCCAAAAACCAAAACCTCAACTGGCAGAATTGAGCATCCACTTTTCAAGGCACATAACATGTCCATTTCAAGATGGGAATGAACTCAGAATGGTCCCCCGAGTTTTTTATGATACACACAGACCATGCATGGAACAAGGAACTCTTCTGGGATAATTAAATCAACTATAGTCCGAATAAGTAATGGTAAATGACAAATACCATGAAAAGTGGACACTCAATTCTGCCAGTTGAGGTTTAAGTTTTGGTTTTTGGCTAAAAATATAATAGTTACTCCTTTTTCTTTGATGTATTCAATCTGACGTGAAGGCAGCGAGTCTTTTGCTTATATTGAGGTTCTGAATGTAGCAGGGCTAGGCTGCTTTAAACTCTAGGTCCATCTCCCAAAGCTGGATCCTGTCTGCTTTGCAGATAGCTGGTGAGGGAAGCTATATTTATGGGACCTCTTTGCGAGTGACCCATTGCCCACGTCGGGCTAGCATCATGAAAAAGAAAAACTATGGTATTTGTCATTTACCATTACTTATTCGGATTATAGTGGATTTAATTATCCCAGAAGAGTTCCTTGTTCCATGCATGGTCACGGTGTGTGTGTTTCATAAAAAACTCAGGGGACCATTCTGAGTTCATTCCCATATATATATATATATATATATATATATATATATATATATATATATATATATATATATATTATATATATATATTTATATATGATGAATAAAACCACGAAGGAAAGGAAACACACAATGGTGCTCAAGCGCTTTCGTCTAATGACATCCTCAGGAGCACTGAAGTACATAGAGTTACAGCCTATATATAGGTTACAAAAAAAAAATTTTATATATATACAATAAATGGAGAAATAAAAAAAAAATAAAGGATTGTGGGAGGAGCATACAAATTTGTAAAGAAAAACTACCGATTTTAGCACTTTGCCCGAACCCAACACAAGATCAAATGAATTGTTTCCAACCAATGTTATAGTTAATTAAAAAAAATAATAAATTGAAAAAACCTGGGCAGATTTCCAGTACAAATTTGTATGCTCCTCTTACAAGTTTTATTTTTCAATTTATTTTTTTTTTTTAATTAACTATAACATTGGTTGGAAACAATTCATTTGATCTTCTGTTGGTTGGATTCGGGCAAAGTGCTAAAATTGGTAGTTTTTCCTTACAAATTTGTATGCTCCTCCCACAATCCTTTAATTTTTTTTTTTTTTTATTTCTCTGTTTATTGTATATGTATTTTTTTTTTTTTTTTTTTTTTTTTTTTTTAGTTCAGGAAGAACCGATTCACCTCTATTTAAAGGGCATATCTCAGCGGAAAAACAAAGAAAAAGTGAGAGGAAAGACAGAGGAAAAAGAAAGGGTGGAGGGGACAGTCGAAGTGGAAAAAGACCAAGGATGACAAGGACTGCAGGGTCGAGCCCCATCATCCTTGGGTGCTAGGGCCGGGAGGGCGCACGTGAAACCTCCAGGAACAAGCACGTACAAACGAGCACAAAGAGCACTCAAGAGCACGAGCTTAGAACCCCCTTGCGGGGATTGTATATATATATTTTTTTTTTTGTAACCTATATATAGGCTGTAACTCTTTATGTACTTCAGTGCTCCTGAGGATGTCATTAGACGAAAGCGCTTGAGCACCATTCTGTGTTTCCTTTCCTTCGTGGTTTTATTCATCATAAATATTTTTCACGTGTTACTTTCGTGAAACAATTTTCATATATATATATATGATGAATAAAACCACGAAGGGAAAAAGAAACACAAAGTGGTGCTCAAGCGCTTTCATCTAATGACATCCTCAGGAACACTGGAGTGAAAGGAGAGTTCAAGGCAATATATAGGTTACAAAAATAAACATATATATATACAGTAAGTATAGAAAAAATTGTGGGAGGAGCAAACACATTTGTATGGGGGGAAAAAAAAAATGACAATTTTAGCACTTTGCCCAAAATTCAACATAAATTCAAATGGCTTGTTTCAAGCCAATTTTTACAGTTATTATCTGAATGGTAAACAGGTCACAAAAGAATAAAGAAATAAAAATAAATATAAATTCAAAAAAATTACAAAATAATGCCTTAGTGATATATACGTCACAGCCTAAATAACCATGTAAAGAAATAAACCAACAGATAAAAAAACAAAAATTGTAAGTGAAGTCTACAAATTCAAGCTCAAAAGGAAAGTTTACAATCAATTTAATAGATGATGCCAAAATGATATATATGTCACAAAGAAATAAAGAAATAAACCAAAAAAATAAATTGAAAATTAAATTGTAAGAGAGGCATCAAAGGTTTTTTAGTTATTGTCTGAATCATATACTATGGTCACAAACGAATAAAAAAAGTACAAGTAAATATAAATTGGAAAACAAAATGATGCCTAGATGATATATAAAGAACTATAAAAATATATACAACATATATAAGGTGTATATATACGAAATATAAACACAATATATAAGGAATATATATATATACATAAGGGAAAAAATTACCAAAGGTTTTTATAATTATTGTCTGAAACAACGGTAGGTCACAAAAGAATAAAGAAATAAAAATAAATATAAATTGGAAAAATTACAAATAATACAACTACACATGTACACCCGCATAACCAAATAATATATATATACATATACATACATATATACATACATACATATATATATATATATATATATACATACATACAGATACATACATATACACATATATAAGAAATACGCATACAACAATAAATTTAAAAATAAAATTGTAAGAGAAACATACAGATTTATAAGGAAAAAGAAACAAAAACAAATTTTTACCACAGGGTTAGCAACCTGCCCTTTTTGTTTAAATCCATTCTGAAGGAATTCAGAGCAACGGGATCAAGTTGAAACAGACCTTTACTCATGTTAAAGTTATTTGTAAGTTGAATTATAGCCGACTCAAGAATATTTCTATTAACAATGTTGCTAGAGTGAAACAAAACTGAAGCATTATTCTAATCAATACAATGGGATAACTCTGACAAATGGACAAAAAGGGCACTGGACAACTGTCCCATTCTAACGGAATATTGATGCTGTTTTACACGCATTTGCAAATCCTTTCCCGTCTGACCTATGTAAAAGGAATCACATTGCTTACACCCAATTTTATAGAAATGCCTAAATTATTGGTAGGGCTATTTTTTACTATGATGTTTTTCACAATATTGTTATATGAAAAAACTACACTGATATCCAAAAGTTTAAGTACATTAGCAATGCCTAAGAAGCCCAGGAAAAATGGAAGTACTAAAATATTCTTTGACAAGGTGCGAGTGTTATTATTCACATGATAGAAGGTGCATTTAGCCTTATTAAGATAAGATTCCATGGACGCAGATGGGTAAAACAGCTCACTTCCAATACCGTTGATATTTTCCAATTCGGCATCGATGTATTCTGGACTGGCAATCCTAAGAGTGCAGAGAAACATTGAGGAAAATATGGCCTTCTTAATAGGGGTGTCATGTCCAGAGTAAAAGTGTACGTAGGACAAATTGTTTGTTTTTTTCCGATAGATACTAAACTTAAAACCTGGGCTATCCCTATGTACACACACATCCAAAAACGGGATTGAGTTGTCTTGTTCCACTTCTAAAGTAAACATAATGGAGGGGACTTGGTCATTTAACTGAAGGAGGAAGTCATCCAGGTCACGATGACAAGCCATTGAAACAAGCCATTTGAATTTATGTTGAATTTCGGGCAAAGTGCTAAAATTGTCATTTTTTTTTTTTCATACAAATGTGTTTGCTCCTCCCACAATTTTTTCTATACTTATATATATATATATATATATATGATGAATAAAACCACGAAGGAAAAAGAAACACAAAGGGGTGCTCAAGCGCTTTCGTCTAATGACATCCTCAGGAACACTGAAGTACATAAAAGGTTACGGCCTATATATAGGTTACAGAAAGAAAAAAAAATAAATAACATACATACCTATATATAGGCCGTAACCTTTTATGTACTTGTGTTCCTGAGGATGTCATTAGACGAAAGCGCTTGAGCACCCCTTTGTGTTTCTTTTTCCTTCGTGGTTTTATTCATCATAAATACTTTTCACGTGTCACTTTCGTGAAATAATTTTTCATATATATATATATATACTGTGTTTCTGAAAATTATTTCACGAAAGTAACACGTGAAAAATATTTATAATGAATAAAACCACGAAGGAAAGGAAACACAAAAAGGTGCTCAAGCGCTTTCGTCTAATGACATCCTCAGGAACACAAGTACATAAAAGGTTACGGCCTATATATAGGTATGTATGTTATTTATTATTCGGCATCGATGTATTCTGGACTGGCAATCCTAAGAGTGCAGAGAAACATTGAGGAAAATATGGCCTTCTTAATAGGGGTGTCATGTCCAGAGTAAAAGTGTACGTAGGACAAATTGTTTGTTTTTTTCCGATAGATACTAAACTTAAAACCTGGGCTATCCCTATGTACACACACATCCAAAAACGGGATTGAGTTGTCTTGTTCCACTTCTAAAGTAAACATAATGGAGGGGACTTGGTCATTTAACTGAAGGAGGAAGTCATCCAGGTCACGATGACAAGCCATTGAAACAAGCCATTTGAATTTATGTTGAATTTCGGGCAAAGTGCTAAAATTGTCATTTTTTTTTTTTCATACAAATGTGTTTGCTCCTCCCACAATTTTTTCTATACTTATATATATATATATATATATGATGAAAAAACCACGAAGGAAAAAGAAACACAAAAAGGTGCTCAAGCGCTTTCGTCTAATGACATCCTCAGGAACACTGAAGTACATAAAAGGTTACGGCCTATATATAGGTTACAGAAAGAAAAAAAAATAAATAACATACATACCTATATATAGGCCGTAACCTTTTATGTACTTGTGTTCCTGAGGATGTCATTAGACGAAAGCGCTTGAGCACCCCTTTGTGTTTCTTTTTCCTTCGTGGTTTTATTCATCATAAATACTTTTCACGTGTCACTTTCGTGAAATAATTTTTCATATATATATATATACTGTGTTTATGAAAATTATTTCACGAAAGTAACACGTGAAAAATATTTATAATGAATAAAACCACGAAGGAAAGGAAACACAAAAAGGTGCTCAAGCGCTTTCGTCTAATGACATCCTCAGGAACACAAGTACATAAAAGGTTACGGCCTATATATAGGTATGTATGTTATTTATTTTTTTTTCTTTCTGTAACCTATATATAGGCCGTAACCTTTTATGTACTTCAGTGTTCCTGAGGATGTCATTAGACGAAAGCGCTTGAGCACCTTTTTGTGTTTCCTTTCCTTCGTGGTTTTATTCATCATATATATATATGTTTATTTTTGTAACCTATATATTGCCTTGAACTCTCCTTTCACTCCACTGTTCCTGAGGATGTCATTAGACAAAAGCACTTGAGCACTACTTTGTGTTTCTTTTTCCCTTCGTGGTTTTATTCATCATAAATATTTTTCACGTGTCACTTTCGTGAAATAATTTTCATATATACATATATATATATATATATATATATATTTTTTTTAAGTTCGGGAAGAACCGATTTGCCTCTATTTAAAAGGGCATATCTCGGTGGAAAAACAAAGAAAAAGTGAGAGGAAAGACAGAGGAAAAAGAAAGGGTGGAGGGGACAGTCGAAGTGGAAAAAGCCCAAGGATGACAAGGACTGCAGGGTCGAGCCCCATCATCCTTGGGTGCTAGGGACGGGAGGGCGCACGTGAAACCTCCAGGAACAAGCACGTACAAACGAGCACAAAGAGCACTCAAGAGCACGAGCTTAGAACCCCCTTGCGGGGATATATATATATATATATATATGTGTGTGATTGGTTAGGTTGTCATAATATTTTCGTTAGTTTTAACGTTTTATTTGATGGATTTATTTTAAAAATGTCTCCTAAAGATCCTAGTGTAGTTTACATTCCCCAACTTTGACCTAGTGTAGTTTGTGTCCCCTTTAGCATCAGGGGGATGTAAACTACACTTGCCCCTAATTTTTTTTTCCCATCAAAGGAATTAAAAGTTTTCCCATTGAAACCCATGTTATAATGTGCTTTGAAATTCAATGATTTGTAATTAGTCATGTTTTCTTGGAACCAATTAGCGACAAATCCCAAGGTATACCTGTATATTGATGCCATTGAAAATATCCACTGGAGAGCCACTTATAGATCTCTGTGGGAAACACAGAATGACGCTTGTTTCAACACTCCAGGTCATATGGTTCCAGCGATATGGCCATTCAAATTTTGTAAAAAAAAGGTCAATTTCCAAGGTCATACCATATTTCAACATGAAATATCTCGGCTCCTATTGCACTTACAGAGACCATTTAAACACTATTTTAAAGCTTTTAAGCAGATCTACAACTTTGTTTCTATTCATATTTTACCTCAGTGGTCAAAAAAAAAAAGTTTATCTTATTTTTGACCTTTGACCTTGTGTACGTCAATTGATGTCACAACCGATTTTTTCTCTCCTTTCACCCAATTTTGGGTACACATGTCTACCTTGACCTAAAACAAGATTTTTAGTGTTGATTAAGTTAGTATAGATGCTACAGCCATTTCAGTGGAGCATACCTACCTCCATTTTGACCAAGTACCTTTTTCCACCAAACTTTGGAGCACCGTATCTTTGGAACTGTTTGAGCTAGTGTTGAGAAAAATACCATTAGATTTTTCTTACTGAGATATATAATGTCTGCTATATAATTTTCAAAAAAATCGGTAATTATCTAACCTAACCTAACCCAGTTATTTGGTCAAATAAGTATCCAGCCCTATTATAAAATTTAATTTTTTTTTTGTACATTTCAGAGAATTATATAATATAGGTTATTTAAATTACATAATTAATTAATTTATATGGACATTCAAAAGAGTGAAGAACTTTGAACCTGCTATCCTGTTTAAAGGTAAAGCTATGTACGTATATAAGTACCTTATACTAGGCTATAGGTACTACCTTATAGAATAAGTTCAGTTTAAGAGTTAGAGGAGTTTTAATAGAATTACTTAACTTTGTGTATTTATTCATTGTGTACAACAGTATGTACTAGTGATGGGACGATACCTAAATTTCAATCGATGCCAATTCCGATGCCAATAAAATGTTCCAATTCCGATGCCGATTCCGATTCTCAGTATTTTTATAGATAAGAGTTTACTTGGTGCTCTTCGGAAAACTATACCTATGTAGTCCTATTTTATTTATTTGTAAGACTAACTATATAAAGTAATACAGGAATACCCCGCTTTACGATGCTTCATTTTACGAAACCCCGGGTTTACGAAATTGTATTTGCGCTAAATAAAAAATTAAATGAAGAAATATAAAAGACAAAAATAAAATGCGTACGTCGCGCATACCACAATCTAATATTCTGCATTACAGCAGTGCTTAGTTAGCTCGATTTTAAGACAAAAATAATATGCTTACGTTGCGCATACCATACTGTACTGTACTGCAAAGCTGGGCACTTGCGGTTTTTTTTTGCGGTACTGTGGTACTGCGGTACTACCGCACTACCAAACCGGTACCGCATAACGCAGTACCGCAAAGGATCGCTGAAAGTACAGCAGTACCACTACCGCATTTTTTGCGGTACTACGTTATGCGGTACCGGTTTGGTAGTGCGGTAGTACCGCAGTACCGCAGTACTGCAAAAAAAACCGCAAGTGCCCAGCTTTGCTGTACTGTACTCTATTGCGTATTCTGCATTACAGCGGTGCCAAGTTAGCTCGCTTTTAGCTCACTTTGCACTGTGGCAACGCAGCTGTTGTCAGTTTATATGTGCGCTTTGACAAGAGAGTTTGTGCTTTATTCACTCTCGCGCACGCTAAGTGTTTCACTGATATTCTTTTCGTACATTGCAATTACAGTACCCATCATCAATTATGCCAAAACGAAAGTGATAGTAAAGACTGTGACGTTAATCAGAAGAAACAAATCCAAAAGCATGTCTACTGACGCATCTATTAATGAAAACTAAATTTGCATATGTAATGTTTTGTACTATTTCTTTGTTCATTGCTTACATTTTTATTGTATTTCTTTGTTCATTACTTTCGTTTGTATTATTTCTTTGTTCATTGCTTTCATTTCTATGTTAATAAACATTTTTTTCTGCAAAATTTGCTGTTTTATAACCTTTTTTTTTTCAATTTTTTAAGAAAAAACGTAACCCAAAATATAACATTATATGTATGGGAAATAATGCTCTGCTTTACGAACACCTGCTTTACGAACGGGTGCTAGGAACGGAATAATTCGTAAAGTGGAGTATTCCTGTAGTATGGTAATATCACCTTAGAATCTAATTGAATCTACTTACATAGGCTATAATGAGTTATGAGCAGATCTAGGATCTAAAGTATGTTGTTTCTAAGTAGGCTGGACTAGGATTGATAGCTGCAGTCACGCTGCTATAGTTTTGTGTCTCATGGGTATTGCATCATGTATTGAAACATGGAATACTTGCTTTCATTAGTTAGATCTGACGTTGCCATGTATTGCAAGATGAAATAATTAAATACTAAAAATTAAAATCTTCTTTTGAATTGAATAAATTGCTATAAATAAAAATACTAAATTTAAGTCTTGAATATTGAATATCAGAATATCAGTAATCAAAATGCAAATGAAAATTAAATTTGTGCTCTGAAAAGAAAAAGATAATTTAATTAATAATTAGTTCATTTTTGTCACTAAATGACAAAGAATCGTTGTAAGAATCAAAAGTCGTAACCAAATTCTTATGATTCTGATGTCGATGCCGATTCCCGAAAAACACTCGATTCTTCCGATTCTCGATTCCGATTAATCGTCCCATCACTAGTATGTACCCATGTGAAAATAAGCTTATTTAAACCTTGGAGCAAGGATTTTTTTGGCATCTGTATTTATTCCAATCTGTAAATCAAACTGCACATTTTTTCTTGTTGTAGACCTCTGAAACAAGATCAGTAGGTCCCACATTTTATTTGTGCCATCTAAGCAAAAATAGCTTTTAACAGGGTTGGATACAATGAATAATTATAATTGTATTTTTAATTAATTGATCCTAATTTCCATTAATTGTAATTGATTCAAAATAAAATAAAAATAAAGGTAATTGTAATTGATGATTTTTGAGCTATAACTGATGTAATTGATCAATTAATGTCAATTGTTAAAAATTATATCCCTAGATCTGGCAGTCATACATCATCCAATGAAAATAAACCTTTGATAGTTTATTTAGTTATACTTAGATATAGATATATATTTATTTTATATATATATTTAGATATATAGAATAGATAGTTATATTTGTGTAATTGTAATTGATTCAGACAAAATTAATTGTAATTGCAATTGATCTTGAAATTGTGAAGTACAATACTAACTGTAATTAATATGAAAAAAAATTAAAAAAATTGTAATTGTTTCCATTTTGTGTAATTGAACCCAACCCTGGCTTTTAAGCTACATATGTTTTTTTTTCTTTTTAGATAAACATGGATTTCAGCAGTTTGAATATGGGCAGGTTCTGTTGTGACCCATTTAAAAAACACAAAGGAAAAGTGAAAAAGGGCATTCGTGCATTGACTAAAAATTTGATTGATCAAAATCCTGAA
This sequence comes from Bathynomus jamesi, assembly GCA_023014485.1. Lineage (NCBI taxonomy): Eukaryota > Metazoa > Arthropoda > Malacostraca > Isopoda > Cirolanidae > Bathynomus > Bathynomus jamesi. The sequence continues at coordinate 393,258 of JAJOZX010002219.1, forward strand.
TTGAAACTAACAAATAATCATAAAGCATGTGCAACCTGTTGAAATGTACTAGCAAATCATCCATCCCATGCCTGAATGTGAACCACTTGAAAAATCACCATCCACCTCATCAAGTGCCCCATCTGAGCTAGAAACAGTTGGAGATGTAGTTGAAATGCTAGAAACCAGGGCTGTGGACTCGAACTTGATTGTTTTCGTAAACTTGAACTTGAACTCGAAATAAATTATCAAGTTATCGAGTCAAGAGGTGAAAAAAGTTACAATTTCACCCTTCAAAGTTTGTATAAATATTACAAAATAATACATGCTACTGATAAAAAAAACCAGAGACAAACAGAAGTCAGAACTAAAGTAAAATACAAACAATAATTTTAAAATTGATATACCAAATTTATATCAGATTTTATTTAAATTATGGGAAATGTGTAATTTAATTTATCTAAATATTATGGTGGCGTCCTAATAAATCTATCTGGCAACTCCAGTCTTAGCAGTTAACACTGGGCCAAATAAACGGACAAGAAGTGTGTCATGACCATTGGCATGGAATATTTACCCTTCACTTCTTATCTTATTTGGTGGCTATTTGGACTTTGTACTTTGTAGGGCAACTTAATTTATTTTAAATCTTATGAAGTAATTACCCTGGTAAGTGTCGTAAAATTTATTAATTGTATTTTTCATTATTAGAGACGGGATTTTGCCCTTTTTGCCTTTTTTATTCCCGTTTATAGATTCATAGGCTTCTTTTAGAGAAATCTATTTCGGGACTGTGGGATGTATATAATTAAATGTTATAGTGCCTATAAATGCCTATTTTGATGGTTAGTGCCTAATTTTAAAATACGTGCCTATATATGACTTTTTTAATTTTATTGTACTAAGTAAAGCAAAATAACTCGCATTTTTTTTAAACTTGTAGGCCTAAATAGGGCAGGGGATGGAAAACTGAGGCTAGTCCTGAGGCAACCAGCACAGCCAATCAGATCACAATACGTCATTGTGACGCGTTCAGCCTCGATCATTTTGTTTGGTGCGTGCAACGTGGTGTCTTTGTTCAAGTGCTTTTGCTAAATAAAATCTCACGTCTGTGCTTACAGCTATTTTTATAAGTGAGAAAAAATGCCTAAGGACAAGACAGCCAAAAGTGTTCTGTTCAGGCAGTGGATCAAGAAGGACTCAAACTTCACTACGGATGGTAGAGTTATTTTCTGCCAACCTTGTTCCAAAGAGGTACGTTGCAACATTTTTTATTCTCTATCCAAAATAACAAACCCACTCGATGTAAACAAATGCATGCGCGGGAATTTGACGCTCCAACAATGAGTGATAATGTGAGCTTTTCCGAATTTAATAGCATCCTAAAGATAAATTGGTAAAGAGTGGTGAAAAACAAATTGTTTTAAATTAGTTTAATATTAATTTAATTAATCAAACAACCAATTTCGACGTTCGACTAATGCATTTTATAATTTAGTTACCCTAAAAATTATCGTTTTCTGTAGTTTCTGAAAAAAAAAAAAAAAATTGGTATCTAAAGAAATTATTAAGTTAAGTTGGGTTCTTATAATGAATAGAGAATAATAGCTTTTTGTTTGTTGTTAATTTGATTTATTTTAATGCATGGCACAGTAATTAAGTTTGTTTTTCAGCATGTGACTTGCCTGGCTCATGCTCTCCATCGGGTGGCAGAAAACATCCGGGGACATTTTCAGAACGTAAATGCACTTGTATCGTCGGTGAAGAAGGTCTTTCTCAAGGCACCTTCACGAATTGCTGCTTTCAAGGCAGCTCTTCCAGAAACACCTTTGCCACCTCAGCCAGTTTTGACTCGATGGGTTTCCTGGCTTCAAGCTGCCATGTATTATGCTGAAAATATCAGCGAAATTGCCAAGGTACGAAACATATTCAGTTTAATTAGTACATTCTTCTACAGCCATTTCAAAAGCAGCAAAGCACATTTCATCTTAATTCTGTTTTTTGTTGCAGGTCATTGAAAACTTAGACGAGCATGAGGCAGTCGTGATAGAAGCGAAGGAGGCCTTATCGTGTCTAACCCTTCGAGGAGACCTGGCCTACATCATGGCCAATTTTGGACGGGTGCCAGGGACCATAACCAAGCTGGAGGAGAGAGGCCTGCCATTTGTTGAAGCAGTGGAAATAGTTCAAAATTTAAGGAAGGAGCTGAGCCAGGTTCCTGGTAACGTAGGGAAAGAAGTGGTAGCAAAATTTGAAAATGTTCTCAGACACAATCCTGGTTGGCAAACGTGAACGTTTCAATAGTGTTCAAAGGAGAGTGTCAGGAGGTTCTGGACTTTGAGCCAAGCGAATTAGCATCTTTGAAGTTCGCACCAATTACGTCTTGCGATGTCGGAAGGTCATTTTCTCGATATAAAAATGTATTGAGTGACAGGCGATGTCAATTTAAGCCACAGAACCTTGAAAAATTTTTAATCATCAATTGCCATTTCAATTTATAGTTTAGTTGAGCTTTTGTAAGAAGATAGTTTAAATGTTTGGATTTTACTTTGATTCAAATAAAATGTTTGATAGTTTTTGAGATGTTTAGTTTATTTTTTACAATAAAAATCCTGATATTCATCAGAACTGCAAATGGGTTTACTGTTAAGTCAACAATAATAAGAGAAAAGTGGGAAAATAGAAATGCCTATTAAGTGCCTTTTTTAGCTTTTAGTGCCTATTTAAGCGACTTTTTTAGGGCTTCTTTAGTGCCTTTTTGCCTACCTATTATTGATTTTTTAGTGCCTATCAATCCTAACTCTATTCATTATACTATGTGTATAAGCAGCTTTACGAATATGAACCATTATGTTATATTCATTTCCTAATCCTATGCTATATTTAAAATTTTAAATATCAATAACATTGTTGCTTTTATGTTGAGATGGTGGGGTTAACACCCCAAGTTGGTGGAACTCGACTATTGGGAAGGATTCCTGAGAGCTCCCAAACCCCTCAGTAGAGCCTGGGAGGTTTCAGTAATCCCCATTGGGCCAGAGCTTTCTTAGAAAGCCAGGCCTTCAGAGTTACTAAAAATGTTTTTCTTCTCTTTTTAATTGATTATAACATTTGAAATTCTCTCAACATAGAAATATTAAACACATGAGGCAATCATATGCCTGAGTATAACAGCTTTGAAATTCTCTCAGTATAGAGAATAATCAGAAGCTTGAGGCAATCATATGTCTATTTCAGGAGACAGGAAAGCATCTCACTTCTTGATGGTGTGGTAGGTGATCCTATAGTCTTGTTTTTACCATTGGTGTTTTGTATTGCTTATCCATTAGGTATAAGAACCATGTCTCACATATTTGGATCACTTAAAATTATCATGTAAATATCATAATCATTTTTGAATGCCTGATTTCCTTTATACAGACCTTGTTGAAAAACCTAACTTCAGTTATCAATATGCATCACAATGGATTTTGAGCTTTTTTTTTTGGTGCCCAGACCCGGGAACGGGAGGCACCCAACGTTGACGGCTTCGGCTTAGCACGGACGAAAAAAAAATAAATGTCAGATTTAGTTGAGCTCAAGACCCAGGTTGCCCAACTTGTTGACCTGGTCAAGGAGCAGAAACAACAAGCTCTAGAATCAGAGCAGAACTGGACGCAGCGGTTGGTGGACCTTGAAACGGTCTGGAAAGGAAAGTATGACCGGTTGTCCAAAGAAAATGATGATCTTGTGGCCCGACGTGAATACTGGCAAGAACGAATGGGCCAACTGGAGAGAAAACAAGCAGCCAGAGAGGAACAATATGACGATCTTGTGGCCCGAAGTGAATACTGGCAAGGACGAGTGAACCAACTGGAGAGAAAACAGGCCACCAGAGAGGAACAAGAACTTCAGAGTGCCCGTCAGGAATATGAAGACCTTGTACCAGATAATGACATGGAGCAGAAGGTGGAGGTCAGAAAAGAGCCATCCAAGGATCCTCGAACAAGGAAACATTCAGACGTCAGTTTCCACAGACCTCATAACCGCAGTTCCGAATCGTCTCATAATGAGGAGTCAAGCTCATCAGACGAAGTCAACGTCAAGAAGGAGGAAACGCGGCCTAGATACCCATCATCCAGAAAATATCATCATAGGGTCCCGCAGCGAACACCTATGAACGCTCCCGAATTGGATGACTTCAATGTCAATAGTGGGCGCTCCTTCCCTGAATATCTTGAAGCGTTTGAGCGCCACTGTGCCTCAAAATATACTTGTGAAAGACGAGATTGGACAGGAACGTTAGGAAAGCACTTGACCGGAAAACTTCAAGACTTGTACCATGCTTATGGGGGTTGTGGTGTCGAATATGACCACATGAAGGAAATACTGTTAACATGGCATAAGAGAATCAAGAAGACCGTGACCACTGGAAAGGTTGCCGAATTCAAGAATGCCAAAATGAAGTCAGGGGAATCTCCCGATGTATATATGCGGGCCGATTGAGACATTGGCACGAAGGGCATTCCCTCAGAAAGACATCGAGACCAGCAAGGAGTTAAGGAGGAAGTACCTCGAGACTGTCCCCTCAGCCCTGTCACAACACCTAGCGAGGATAATAACGGAAAACAAGACTCTGCACCAGAAGAAGGTCTACTGGTCCAACATTTTGGATTTTGTGGCCTTACAAGGAACTGAAAGTTCTGGGATTCCGACCATACCTGAACCAATAGAAGTCTTGCAAATGCAGGTCCCTGTTCAGGTTTCCGAAAATCTTGACACTTCCAGACAGGGATTTGTTCCTCAGAGCCAGCCACGACTAGGTAGGAATAGAGGGCGCAGTCGTCCACGAAGCAATGGAAATGGGACAAGCGTTTTCTCACGGAGGCAAGGAGGGTCAAGAGAAAACCAGCGAGGACAGGATCGCTCACGAAATCCACGACCAAATCAGGAAAGCAGTTACCGGCCAGGATCCTCGCCCCACCCTAGAGAACAACGACAACCCCGAACTCATGGCCAGAGGGAATCCAGCAACGGAGCAACAGATGAAGAGTGTCAGTGGTGTACCAGAAAAGGACATAACGAGGCCAATTGCCGAAGGAAGAATGGTGCCTGTTTGTTGTGTGGCGCGTTGGACCATTTTGTCCGTGAGTGCTCCAGAAATTCCCAGAGAACACCAACCCCTGACCCTACTGCCCGATATCATTGTTCCCGTTGTCAGGGGCCTCACCCTGGTATGTATTGTCCCGTGAGAAGTCAATATCAATCGACCTCAGGAAATCAAAATATGGAAGATCATGACGGCCAACCACCATCCCAGTCGGAAAACTAAGCATGTCCAACGAGGACAGGGACTCGTTGGAAAGGATTGTCACAATCCCTGATAATGATGACCACCCCAGAGCTAGATGCACCCCAGAGTTTGCCCCCCGAGCAACTGCCTTTCCTGAAGACCACTGGTTGTGTGACTCACCGGGCGATTTGAGAAGTCATGCTCTAGAGAAACCAGGGGAGCTTGGCCAACCGCCAACGACCCCTTTTGGAGCTTCTGAAACGATTTTTCACGAACAAGCGGCACCAGTTGTGGAACCTGATCTACCTACCCTTGATTTTCGAGGAGTTAAGTTTGCAGAGCTGGAGCCAGCAAATGTACTCACACTGGATGTCGTGATTAATAACACGATCATAAACAGTCTTATCGACACAGGGGCTCAAGTTAGTTTAATATCGGGAGGGCTGGTTGAGCAGTTGGGGTTGGTTCTGGATACCCAAGACAGGATACCTATTCGTGGGATAGGTAAAGACCTTGCATGCCACACTCTGGGGTCAATAAATATTGCACTTTCTCTACATAACATCGTCATGAAGCCTTGTACATTTCTGGTAATCCCGCATTTGGACACAAATTATCCACTTTTCCTCGGTCTAGATTTTCTAAGAAAGAATGGCTTGCAAGTAAATTTGTCCCGTCGAAGAATATCTGGAACTTGTGAGGATGGATCTAAATGGGATGTGTATTTGGGTTCAGGTGGGACAGAGTGTACGAAGCTTAGATACCAAGCTAAATGTTGGGCAGCTGAAAGTGTGCAAAGAAATGATTGTGGACCTGTTCGAGTGCCAGTAGAGTGGGAGGGGAGAGAAAGTGAATTGAATGGTCCTTGCGCATGTTCACAAGGGGCAAGCATGTGGTTTTATGATGGTAGTGCAGTGAATGCTCATTTAGGGGATAAGGTAATCGGAGTGCCAGGTATCATGAATGTTGAGCAACCGTCAGTTTTATTGTATACAAGGGGGAAGTCATTGGGAAAGATTAAAAAGGGAGACCTAATAGGATACATGTACACAATCGTTATACCTGAACATGAAAGTAATGTGCTCCAGTGTAGAACTGCGACGCAGGGAGATGTAGGCCCGAGTCAAGTGTCTCCAACTCTTCAAGATTGGACTCCAGAGCGTATACAGTCAGGAATAAGCCTGGATGGGTTAACCCCAGACCAGAAGGAAAGTGTTCATCGCCTGTTGGAATCCCGAAAGGAAGTATTGAGTCGTGGAGATGCCGATGTTGGTGCAGCAAGAATGACCCCACACCGCATCGAACTCTACGATGAAACCCCAATTTTTCAACGTCCAAGGAGATTCCCAGAACCTATCACACAGGTAATTGAAGATCAGTGTCAAGAACTTCATGAACTGGGTATTATTGAACCTACTACTTCACCATGGAGTGCTCCGGTAGTCCCGATTAGAAAGCCGGATGGTTCCATCCGGTTATGCGTTGACTATCGCAAGTTGAATAAAATTACCAAGCCAGATAGGTTCCCGATGGCCAACCTTACTGATTCGGTATATAGTCTCCATGGAGTAAGGTACTTCACGACCCTAGACCTTGTCCGCGGCTACTATCAAATGCCCATTGAAGAGGATAGTCGTGACTATACCGCATTCTCAACACCTCATGGCCATTGGCGGTTCAGAAAACTCAGTTTCGGCTTGAGGAATGCTCCATCAGCTTTTCAACGTGAAATGCAGGAAGTCCTGAAGAGTTTTTCCAGAAAGAACGTGCTGGTTTATATTGATGACATCTTGATTATGGAAAAGACTTTTGCAGCTCACCTGAAGTTAGTAGGCAGTGTTTTGAAAGTCCTGGAAGATCATGGGATTAAGATCAAGCCTCCAAAGTGCAGATGGTTCAAGTCAAAAGTACCCTTCTTAGGGCACACAGTTAGCTCTAGTGGATTATCAAAGTCTCCAGAATATATGGAAAAGGTTAGTAACTTCCCGAAACCTACCACCATTCGTGAATTGAGGGAATTTCTTGGACTCATCAACTTCCAACGAAAATTCCTACCGCAATGTTCCCCTCTCGCAAAACCCTTGTCAGAGCTCACTGGTAAATCCGCTTCGACTAATCTTCAATGGACATCTGAAATGGAGTCTTCTTTTGATGCACTCAAGACTGAGATGCAGAGGGAGATAGAGCTTGCATTTCCAGATTATCGGGAAACTGCCGAAAAGATAAACCTATGGGTGGATGCCTCTGCTATCGGCGCCGGAGCATGCTTAACTCAAGTTCAAGATGGGAGGGTTAGGATTATCGCACATGCCTCCATGACCTTCTCGAAACCCCAACGTAAATATTCCGTGACTGAACGCGAACGAGCCGCCTTTGGGTGTTTGGTTTTGAAGTAAGTCTTCTCCCCGTACCGGTAGACAAAAATTGCATGAAATAAAAATGTTGTCGGGTGGTTCACATTGACTCGGAACTTCATTGGTTTATTGGATAACCCCACCGCAACAACGTTTCAATAGTGTTCAAAGGAGAGTGTCAGGAGGTTCTGGACTTTGAGCCAAGCGAATTAGCATCTTTGAAGTTCGCACCAATTACGTCTTGCGATGTCGGAAGGTCATTTTCTCGATATAAAAATGTATTGAGTGACAGGCGATGTCAATTTAAGCCACAGAACCTTGAAAAATTTTTAATCATCAATTGCCATTTCAATTTATAGTTTAGTTGAGCTTTTGTAAGAAGATAGTTTAAATGTTTGGATTTTACTTTGATTCAAATAAAATGTTTGATAGTTTTTGAGATGTTTAGTTTATTTTTTACAATAAAAATCCTGATATTCATCAGAACTGCAAATGGGTTTACTGTTAAGTCAACAATAATAAGAGAAAAGTGGGAAAATAGAAATGCCTATTAAGTGCCTTTTTTAGCTTTTAGTGCCTATTTAAGCGACTTTTTTAGGGCTTCTTTAGTGCCTTTTTGCCTACCTATTATTGATTTTTTAGTGCCTATCAATCCTAACTCTATTCATTATACTATGTGTATAAGCAGCTTTACGAATATGAACCATTATGTTATATTCATTTCCTAATCCTATGCTATATTTAAAATTTTAAATATCAATAACATTGTTGCTTTTATGTTGAGATGGTGGGGTTAACACCCCAAGTTGGTGGGAACTCGACTATTGGGAAGGATTCCTGAGAGCTCCCAAACCCCTCAGTAGAGCCTGGGAGGTTTCAGTAATCCCCATTGGGCCAGAGCTTTCTTAGAAAGCCAGGCCTTCAGAGTTACTAAAAATGTTTTTCTTCTCTTTTTAATTGATTATAACATTTGAAATTCTCTCAACATAGAAAATATTAAACACATTGAGGCAATCATATGCCTGAGTATAACAGCTTTGAAATTCTCTCAGTATAGAGAATAATCAGAAGCTTGAGGCAATCATATGTCTATTTCAGGAGACAGGAAAGCATCTCACTTCTTGATGGTGTGGTAGGTGATCCTATAGTCTTGTTTTTACCATTGGTGTTTTGTATTGCTTATCCATTAGGTATAAGAACCATGTCTCACATATTTGGATCACTTAAAATTATCATGTAAATATCATAATCATTTTTGAATGCCTGATTTCCTTTATACAGACCTTGTTGAAAAACCTAACTTGTTATCAATATGCATCACAATGGATTTTGAGCTTTCTCAGGCTGTGAACTAAACTGTACCTTTAACTGCCTTATGAGCAACATATTAATGGAAATACATATCCCAAAATTTTAGAACACTAATTACACTGGTATGCATATGAAATTTTTTTGTCTGCTGTGAGGGTTTTTTCAACTCATATTATATAATTCGACCAAGCTGAATTCGAAAATGACATTGGTTTTCCTCAATCAGGTCAGGTTTTTTCTCTATTGGCCATTTATTGTAAGTCCAATTTTATCCCCAAATTCATTGATTTTTTTAGCTTAAACACTGTAGATACGAGTAATATTATAAGAACACTCGTGAAAAATGAAAACATTGTGTGAATAAATACTTTTATTCATACAATGAATATGGAAAAAAGTTTGAGGAAGGAATGAAGTTTTTTTGGCTTTCCATCTGTGTTTTTCTTCGGGCACGTCTCGCTTCAAACACCAGCAATAGTCTGCCAGCATATTGATATCCCAGTTTCCCTGGTACCTCTCTTCCATTATTTTGATATCTTGGTGAAATCGTTCACCCTGTTCCTCACTATAATCCCCGCAATTTTCAGGAAAATAGTCCAAGTGGGACCACAAAAAGTGCATTTTTATGGACATGCGCGACCCATGATCTTTGAAAGCTTCCATCAAGTTTTTGACAATGGACTCGTATTCTGGACTTCTACACTTGCCAAGAAAATCAGTGACAACTGATTTGAATGCCTGCCAGGCATTCTTCTCAGTTGGAGTCATTGCGTTTTCGAACTGAGTATCCTTGATCAAAGTTCGAATTTGAGGACCATCAAAAACCCCAGCATTTAGTTTAGCATCAGATATATGAGGAAATTTACTCTCGAGATATCGGAATGCTGAACCCTCCTTATTCATTGATTTGATGAAATTTTTCATCAAGCCCAGCTTAATATGAAGTGGTGGGAGCAAATTTTTGTTGGTGGTACAAGGGGCACTGAAACGACATTATGCGACCCAGGTTCAAAATTCTCTCTGGATGCCCATTCACGCTGTGCATAGTGCTTCTCATCCGCTTGGCTATCCCATTTGCAGAGGAAACATGGGTATTTCGTGTATCCCCCTTGCATTCCCAATACAAATGCCACAATCTGAAAAAAAATGAAAATATTTAAAGAATTTAGAGAATTTGTTCTATCAGATAAAAAAATCTATGCATTGGACTGTATCACTTCTGTGGGGAAGTTGTGTTCTTATACGCTCTCAAATAACCTTTGGAAAAACAACATAGTCAACAGCAATAGTTTACTTATGATATTAGTATTACCTTCAAATCTCCACAGATCCTCCAGTTATGTTGGTCATATACGAGAGCATCCAGTAAAATTTTCATGTTATCGTAGCTCTCAGTAAGTTGTACGGAATGTGCTACAGGGACTGATGCAACCTATTCCCAATGTTGAGAAGTACTGCTTTCAAACTTTGTTTAGACGAGTCTATAAATAGCCTCCATTCTGATGCGTTATATGGCAGGCCCAAGGATTCGATTAGCCCCTCAACATTGCAGCAGTACACTAAGGAAGAGGTATTTTCGTGCACTGCAAAAAACTTGCAGAATTCTTCCTCTCGTTTCCTATACCAGGAGAATGTTGTTCCCGGAGCCAGCAAGTTGTCCTCTCGAAGTCGTGAGCCCAAGATCTCAGCAGCTAATTTGGAAAGTCCTAAATCCCTGGTAAGATCATTAAGTTTGGCCTGGTTGAGAGGCCTCGGCTCATTTGAAGTGGTATTTTGAGGTATATACGACTGGGACTGGTCATTGGCATTGGTCATTGATTCATCATCAGAATCATCGAAGTCCAGGGTTTGAGGTGGGTCAGGTATTGGAATTCCAGGACCATGGGGTACAGGTCTCATAGCAGAAGGAATGTCAGGGTATACAACACCTGAAAATAGAAACACCTGAAAAACACCTGAAAATAGAAACACAGAAACATGGATATAAAACTTGCATATGAAATAGAAGAAGCATTCAGACAGTGGCGGCTCGTGAGGGAAGGCTGCGGTCTGTAAGATATGAAATAGGTCGATGGAGTCTGTATATTTTCTTTCTTTTTCATACGAGGATTTCAAAATATTTAAGAAAAATAAATTTATAAGCCCACCTTGGAGGTTTGTCATGCAGAAATAGCAATCTGTCACGTGATCCTTTCCTTCTCTCCAAATCATGGGAATTCCAAAAAGCAAAGATTTCGCTCTGCCTTTGCTCCATCTTCTCAAATTTTCAATGCACGTCTTGCAGCACATATGAGGGGCAAAATTTTTGGCCTGGTCCCCTAGCTTAATTCCAAAGTATGTTCTATACATTGTCTTCACAAATTTAGTGATTTGGGACTGGTTATTTGCCATGGTAACTGTCCCACATATGTAGCAGAATCTATTGGGATCATTTTTACACGCTCTATTCATTATGAAATATTTTATCTATATGCCTGAAAAGTAAAAAAGATATTATACAAGTGAAACAAGTGATGATAGATGTTACTGTTCCAATTCCACTTTGACAAAATCACGAAAAATTCTATTTTACTTATGAGGCCATAGCCGGATAACCTGAGCTGATTGAGAAACACGGATTGCAGATTCGAAATCAGCAGGAAAAACTCAATAAGAATCACTTACGAAACCCTTGACAGCAAAATTGATGCATACCAGGTGTTATCATTGTCAATTTTGCTCCCTTTTCTGGCATCATTGCACTCATGGATTCCTGTGGGTCCACTGATGACAGTGCAGGGGGGATAATCTCTAAATGTTGTTGTTTTTTTTTCTCTTTATCAGGGATTTGTTTTTGGCTGGGACATTTGCTTATTGAAGTGAATTTGGACAAAGCTTTTTCTTCCCCAATGCCTGCACAAATACTGAAGCCAGTATTCACATATTTTTTTTGTTATAAACATTGCTTTTGTTTGCGCTGATTGAGCCAAGAATACCTTTAATGATTGTGAGATGAAATGGAGTTTAAAATGACACATCTGGGACTTATCAGTTTATACAATTTGGGTAACACTCATTGACCTTGCCCTAGTGACTAATATTCTTTGTTTTTTTGCATTAGTTATGTAAGTTCCTTTTTTTCTGTAAGTCTTGTCTCCTTTGTGTGGTAATGGGCTGGTGATGGCCAATAATTTAATGGTTTTATTTTAAGTTGACATTTTTGTGTGTGGTATAGGACTAACGATGTTTGTTTCTTTTGTTTTGTAGTAATAATTTTTTTCAAGTGCTTAGTTGGTACTGAATACACATTGGTGTATGATCAAAAATTTTTTTTCATATTTTCTTTAGTTACCTGTAAAAAACTTGCCTGCTGATGCAGTTAACCTTGTAAGTGTTATTGTTGTTTCGTTGATTAAATTAGGCAAAAGACATTTTACTTTTCTTAAATCCTCCCACCATAAGGCGAAGAGTAAGTCTTTAAAAGAGGCAGATTGGCTATGCCCCAGAGATCTTAAAGGTGAGAACCCAGTTTCAAATTGGTAGGAGCCGCCTAGCTGACATAATCTCAACCATACTAAAATTGGTAACTTGCTTACCTCATTTCTCTCATTCTTAGCAGTGAAGGTGGTGCTGAAGTCAAAGGATTATTTTTATTCAATTGAAGGCCCTCTGGGTGGTCCTCACTGGCTGCTAAATCTCCCATCTCAGCAACCAGCAGCAGCTGCCATGACCTCACTAACAGAGTATCTGGTAGGTGAGTAACGCAAATGCATCTTTACACAGATACACTTACCGGCATTGCACCCCCATTTCAATGTTTGAAATTTGAATTATGGAAATGTATGTTACGTAATTATGTAAAACTAATAAATATTCTTAAGTTTGCGTACGTAAGTGTTTTAGGTTATTTACATTTTATATATAAAAGTAATAAGAAAAGCCCCTGTTCTAGCCTTCTAGCACATATCATTCCAAATTTACAGCAATAACTGAACTCAAACTTGAAAAGCTGACTGAACTCGAACTCAAAAAAATTTCTACTGAGTTCACACCCCTGCTAGAAACCAGGGCTGTGGAGTTGGAGTCAGAGTCAGGAGTCAGGAGTCAGGAGTCAGGAGTCAGGAGTCAGGAGTCAGAGTCAGGAGTCAGGAGTCAGAGTCAGGAGTCAGAGTAGTGGAGTCGGTCAATTTTGAGTGGGGTCGGAGTCAGAAGTGCATAGTTGGATGGAGTCGGAGTCAGTGCAAATCCTTCAATTATAACTATAGCAGCCTAGGCCTAGCTCAATTTTATGAATAAAATAGATTTAACTTAATGTTTTAATATATAATATAATATATAAATAATATATAATATATAACATATAAATATATAAATATAAATAATACATAAATATAGTTGCTTATAATTAATAAGAATTATAATTAATTAATTAACATAATTAATAATAAGGAAATTTAAAAACTTTGTACTAGCAACCCTAAATCTTTTTCAGATTTTTAGATTTCAATTTGATAATTTTGATAAGCATCACTGAAAGAAGATTTAATGGAAGCGATCCTTTTTTTAAGAACAAATTCAGTTTAGGTTAGTACATTTTGTTACGGATGTTTATAATAATACAAAAACATATTAATTTGCTAAACCAATAATAATCTTATTTTGTTTAAGTTTCAATCAGTTTGTATTTTGGGATTTATTGTAATTTTTGAATAAAGAGAAAAAAAGCCATTAAGGCATGTAGTTACAGCCACTAAGTAACCTGATGAGTCATGTGGTGGTGACGAAATGCCTTGTTTATGAATCTCCATTGGCCTATTAAAGCTAATCGTAATCAATTTGGCCTTAACATTCCATCGGAGTCGGAGTCGTAATTATACAAGTCAGATTTCTGGAGTCGGAATGTTAAAATTGTTGGAGTCAGCAAATTTTATCACCGACTCCACAGCCCTGCTAGAAACCATTGGAGATGTAGTTGAAATGCAGTATGAGCTTAGTAAATTCAATGCTTCATTGGCCACACTTGATGAGACCCCAATAAAACCATGTAAACTCTCTGACAGTGCTGGTTACACAAAGATAAAGTTGAGGAAAGTAGTAGTAGTTGTGAAAAGAAAGTTTGAACTTGCAACTAAACAACCAATTTCATGCAGTGACTCAGATGATACAGAACTGGAGATTCTTCAACAACTAAGAGAGAAATTTAATCAAGTGACAAGTGAAAGTGAAAAACTGACAATTCTTACTATCCTACCAAAAAGATGGACACAAGTGAAGATCAGAGAAGAATTTAAGTGCTCAGATTACATGGCTAGGCAAGCAAAGAGTTTGGTGAGGGAGAAGGGAGTGCTTTCAACTCCTAGTCCATGTTTGGGGAAATGCCTGAATAGTGAAACTGCTGCCAAAGTAATTGACTTCTATCATTCGCCAGATGTGAGTAGACAAATGCCAGGGTTGAAAGACTATGTTTCTGTAAAAGGAGCTGATGGTAGGCGGGAAAGAAGACAAAAATAAAATATATTGTAAATACCTAATAACTGCCTTTTTTAAATATAAAGTTATGTTGATGCCTCTTTTTTCATGGTTTCACCCAGCTAGACAAGAATCGGTTCTTATAACTCAATTGGTAAAAATAAAGGAATAGGTTATTTTAATATACATATTAAAAGGCAAATTGTCTTAAAAATAGCAAACATTATAGATCTCAGTGAGACAAATCTAATGGTACTTTTCTCAACACTCTAGCTCAAACAGTTCCAAAGAAATGGCACTCCAAAGTTTGGTGGAAAAAGGTACTTGGTCAAAATGGAGGTAGGTATGGGCCACTGAAATGGCTGTTAGCGTCTATACTAACTTAATCAACACTAAAAATCTTGTTCTAGGTTAAGGTAGACATGTGTACCCAAAATTGGGTGAAAAGAGAAAAAAAAATCGGTTCTGCAATCAAATGACCTACACAAGGTCAAAGGTCAAAAATAAGATCAATTTTTTTTTACCACTGAGGTAAAATATGAATAGAAACAACGTTGTAGATCTGCTTAAAAGCTTTAAATTAGTTTAAATGGTCTCTGTAAGTGCAATATGAGCTGAGATATTTCATGTTGAAATATGGTATGACCTTGGAAATTGACCTTTTTTTTACAAAATTCAAATGGCCATATCTCCGGAACCATATGACTTAGAGTGTTGAAACAAGTGCCATTCTGTTTTTCTCACCGAGATCTAAAAGAGCCGATTTAAAAAAAAATCGGTGATGGTCACGTTTTTTCTACCAAAAATTCCGTTGAACTGACATGGAATGACCCATGTATATCTTTGGTCAGACTGCACAACTAGAGAGTGTAATTGAGGACACAACCTGAAGCTATATCACCAACAATGGAACAAACAAGAGGAAATTTCCTCAGTGTTAGAGTAGCAAAGACATGGAATAATCTACTGGTAACAGTGGTTGGAGCACCATCTTTGAACAGTTTTGAAAATCATTTGGATAAGTGGTGGAGCAGGGAGCAGATTCTGTATGATCACAGAGCAATGGCACCAGAATCATTAAGACCAGCTTATTCAGATCTGACTATATGAGGTGCAATCCAAAAGTTCCCAGACTGTACTGACAAAAAATGTAGGCTTACCTAAGGTTCTAATTACTGCTGTCCCCTTCGAAGTAGTCCCCTTGGGAGTTAATACAGCGGGCCCAGCAATTTTCCCACTGCTGGAAGCACCTCTGGAACTCCATTTTGGAGATGTTGTTCAGCACCTCATGCAATTCCACCTGAATCTCCTCGATGTCGTCAAATCGTCACTCCTTCAGCCGGATCTTCATCTTGGGGAACAGGAAGAAGTCACAGGGGGCTAGGTCGAGGGGGTAGGGGACCACTGCCATGTTGTTTTTGGCCAAAAACTGCTGCACAGACAGAGCGGTGTGGGCTGGCATGTTGTCATGATGCAGCAGCCAGTTCCGTGCACACCACTTATCCAGATGTTTCTTCCTCACATCCTCCCTCAAACGCCTCAGGACCTCAATGTAAAAGTGCTGATTCACTGTCAAACCTACAGGAATGAACTCCTCGTGAACAATTCCCTCCATGTCGAAGAAACAGATCAGCATGCTCTTGACATTGCTCTTGACCTGCCTCACTTTCTTCGGTCGCAGTGAAGTTGAACTCTTCCACTGGGATGACTGCTGCTTGGTTTCTGGGTCATAGCCATAAATCCAGCTTTCATCACCAGTGATGACCTTGGAAAGGAAGTTTCAATCATTTCTGACCTGTTCCTGGAGGTCCCTGCACACAGTGAGCCAGCATTGCCTCTGGGGCATTCCAAGAGAGATCACCCAATGCATGTCACCACTCCGACTCGGATTTTGATGAAAATTGACATATGGGGTTCTTTCCAGGTGCTGATTTCACTGGTCAAAATAAAAAAGTTCTATGACCCATAGTTTTTGAGATATGGGCCCCCACTTTACCACCTAATTTTAATGGGCAATAACTCCCAAAACATCTTACCGCAGACCTATAAAACTATACATTTGTAGAATCAGCATGAAGAGATCTATTAAATGATACCACATTCAAATGTGTAGAACAATAATGAAAATTTTCCCCCCTTTTTTATTTTTATTTTTGACACCCACCCACCCTAGGCAGTGAAATAAAAAAAAAAAAATTTCATTTATTAAACTTCCATTAATTGTTAAAAGATACAAAAAATAAAAAACATGGGTATCAAGTTGCAAGATATTTTAAAAATTATTGAAAAACATGTACATTGTGAAATTTTGACATTTTTATGCCTGCAGACTAAAATAGAGAACTACAAATGATATATTCACATGGATGAAAATAAACAGCAAAAATACAAATTGAACACACACATTACAAGAAGTTGATTCATAATTACGAGAGTTTTTTCAACTCATTTTCTGGGAAAACATATTGAATACGCATTGTTCCTGGCTTTAAAGTTGGTGTGCTTAATAAACCTATTTAAAATTTTATCTCTTGATATGTGGCATGTATCTCTAATTTGTGGAAAGTAATAGTAAACACTATATCCTGATGGGTGCAAAAAGCTAACCTCAAAGTCATCAAATTCCTCATTATAGGAATGTACAAATCTCAACCATTTCTGATCATTGAAGTACAAAGTATGTACTCTCCTATTTTCGGATTAACTTCAACATTATCTTCACCCAGAAAAGCTTTGCTTATAATCCTCACCTCACCAACTTCATCAGAAGATAATTCAAATTTTTTTATTATTTGCATTAATAGGTACAAATCGGTGGAATTTTTGTGTTCCTGTTAGCCCCAAACTTTTTTCATATCTGTCACTTAAAAATTTTTCCATAGCTTCAATTTCTTCAGAATTTATTAAAAAACAATTTATGCTGTCACTTATATTGTCTGAACAAAATTCAAACATGTCTTCTGGTGTTAATATTTGACTTGCGAATGTTCTCTGCATACTCGCTCTGGCTACAGATCTTTTCACTGTACCCCCAATCCCATCACAAGCACTCTTACCATGGCTAGTGGCAAAGAAATGCCACTCACATTCCAGCCAAAAATCTTCTTCATGTTTACAAATGTTAACAAAGTTGAAACGATTTTTATATTGTATTTTTATATTGTCCTGCACAGTGCACATCCATCAGTAAAATAATGTAAATTTTTTATATGAAGGTGGGATTTTCTAATAATATTAATAGGTATGAGTGTATTTAAAAAAGTGTAAACCATTGTAGTGTTATGCTTTGTATTTGGAGATAAAAAACAATAACTTCAATGTTTTGTTTCATTACTTTCTGGTTCCTTATAATTAACACAAAGGGATGCACTGTGCATTGGGTACTTTCCCAATGAAAACCTTGGGCTGCATCCTGTACTACAAATGAGTAGTTTTCTGAAAAGTCACCAAGAACTACAGCTGTATGGCTATTTAAATTATTCTTCAAGTTTTTTAGAAATGCACTCTGATTCTTTGCTATAAAGTGATGACATGTCAATTTGACAATTTTTGTGCTTAATGAATTTATAAAATCATCTACAGATTCTGTTTTTTCAACCATATTGCATCAATCTGTAGTAACCCATTGTTTATATTTTATTTCCTCACATTCAGGATCATTAACACTTTGAAAAGTGAGCAAAAAATTCTTAATACCTTGTTCTTTTGGACAGAGATTACATATTTGCATCATGCAATTCCTGTTGTTGACATCACACACTGCTTTCTCCATAAGAGTTATGTATTCCAACCCTTTGACACCCAAAGCTGAGAATTGTATTTTGGCATTCTGGTGGTATGTACATTAGGGTTATGACATTTTTATAACCTCATGTTCCTGTATCATAAATCGATGAACTTTTGCCCCCTGACAATGAAAATAACAGTTTTTTCGATATATTTTGAAAAAACTTCACCCCAAAATAAAAAATAAAAAATTAATAAAATAATAAATATTGGTTGCTCCTTGGTATAGCTATTGCAGATGGGTCTCTGTTCCAGTGATTTTCCAGAGTATTTAGTGCTTTTCGGTATTGTTGCAAGATATTGGACAATTTATGATAATCATCAGGTAACCAATCTAGAATAGTGCAATGCAGCTGTCTCGAATATACTAATATACTATATTTGCTTTCGGGGTGACTTTTTTTTTAATTCTGAAGAATTGGGCCCTTTTTTATTGTTTTCAAGCAAAAGTTCATTGATTGATGATACAGGAAACAATATTTATGACAAAAAATTAAAAAGTCATAACCCTAATGTACATACACACACAGAATGGGTACCAGCAGCTCCAGCTAAAACACAATGTCTGGGGCGAAGGCTAGCAAAACTAGAGAAGCCAATTTGGGGACTATCTGGATTATTTTTATAGAGACTAAAAGCTTCTTTCAGATTCATTAACACCAGTCTTTTCTGCACAGATTCTTTATACCCACTTTCATTTCTGATACTCAGGCAGTCTTTTGTACCTGGGCACAAATGACTAATTTCATCTGATTCAAAAAATTTCTGAACAGAATCTTCAGTACCTTTAGTTATTACTGTACTTTTCCTTTTGACATGGGTTCAATTTCAGGAATAATTCCAAGTCCTTGTTTTATATTTCTGCTTTTCTTTCTTAACTAAATAGGTATTCAGTTGTCTGAAATAGATTTATAGTTCTTGATATGGTAAATGGAGATAATGTCAATATTTTGAGTTTCCTCTCATAACTGTCAGTAGAATGGAAAGCTTCAACCAGTTCATTCATGAGATGAATCACTGACCTGAAACAAATTCATGAATGTATAATAGTTATAAACAAAACATTACATGTGCATATTAAATTTTTTGCATTATAATATTCATTTCAAGTGTAACAAAATGAGCATTCTTTGAGATAGAGTCAAATTAAACCAAAAATTATTTTGTGACCAAATGAATTCCAAATGATTTAATGGGCCCATTGATCTCCAATCTTTAGGGAGTTGTGCTTCTAGTTTCTACTATCAAAGGTAAATACCTACATTTTGTTTTTATGCATCAGTTTTAGTTTAGGTATATTCCTACTTAATAATAGCATATCATTTTAAAATTCATACCTTTGAGTTTCATGATCCAACTTTGTAGCTTTTAATGGGCTTGGGATCTCAATTTCTAAACTTGTTTCTAGCTTTCATTTTAAAGAACGACGTGCTTTTCTATTGTTTGAATAATTTTTGCTTCTTTTCTTGAGGAACCCAAACCATCTGAAATTTTTTAATTAATAAATATTTGACTCCATTTGGTATACTGTATATGGACAATAATTATTAATTCGTCAACATATTAATTTCATAAGTTTAATAAGTTTAATAAATTTAATGTCAACATATTAATTTCATTAAGTTTTTCAGCAACTGCTGAAAAACTGTCTTGAAAGTAAATGCATTATAAATAAATAATATAAATAAAAAAATTATAAATATAAAAAGTACCTATCATTAAATACTTACGCTTCTTCACTGGAGTCACAGCAAGACTTTCTAGAACTTGAGAAACCTCTTCTTTGGCATTACTTGATATACTTGGATCATATTCATCGCTTTCTGAAATAACAATCTCAGAAGACTGATTGTGATCAGACTCTTCACTTTGTGATGTTGATAGCAACTCTGGTCTGCTTACGAAATACTAGTGAATAAACTGAAAGAAAAAGATGAAGGCACTAACAGAGATTCTGTAGTTAGGAAAATCAACACAATGCATTCATCTTTCAGAAAAGAATATAAGAAAATTCAGGCTTCACTAAAGTCTGGTGCAGCAGCTGATGATGTATATCGACCAAGTCTGTGGTACTATGAATACAAATATATTTTTTATTTAGTTTTGCATTTTGTGTTTTTTTAGACTACCCTACAGTATCTATATTCTTTTACTCATCTTGAAATAATCCTTTTGCAATGCCTTCCAAATAGCCTTACATGTTTCTGGTATTATTCTGCCAAGTGCTTGAGCAGAGATTGCTACTGAAAATTTAAGGTCTTCATATGATCTTCCTGTAGCAAGAAAACACAGGGTTGCTGACAGTCATTCGTATGGTGAGATAGATGTTCTCATGCAGGTTTCTTGCTTTTGTATCAATGGAGTCACTAGAGCAAGGAGTTGGCAGTAGGAAGATTCATCCATTCGCAGGTAATTGAACCAATCTGTTGGCTCCAGGCGCAGCTCCTCCATCAGTGAAGTATGTGAAAGAGAACTTTTCTTTTAAAGCCAATCTTTCACCCACTGTTTCTGAGGGTGCTTCTTTTTTCTTTTCTGTGAAATGTAAGCTGCTGAAATGGTAAACGCAATCAATATAAGGTCGTCTTCAGAGAGTGTAGCTGACATCTTCACTCGAAGAAGGCATGGCACAACTGAGCAAAGTAGCTCAGTGCACATGAATAGTATATGGGCAAAGGCCTTGGCATACACAAACCGGGTTTGCACAGTGCACTGCACAGTGCCACTGAGCGTGTATGGGCCCCTTTAGAGTGATGTCACCTGCATATGATGATAAGGTAAGCTTGTTATCTATGGGTGTTGGAATGTCATGTATGTATAAGTTGAACAGTGTTGGTGAGAGAATAGAGCCTTGAGGGACCCCATTCAGAAAAAGCTTTTTTTTTGGATGACTTGCCATTAAATGTGACATGTGAGTATCTTCCTGAAAGATAGTTGCTCAGCCACCTTTTTGTGTCATTATGCATGTTTGTGTGAGTATTATGTTCATGAGAGGGAAGCATGGGATAGCATCAAATGCTTTACTAATATCTATTGTTGCTAATAGTGTACTTTGAGCTGGTCATCTGAAGTTGATTCCATCCATGATGTGCTGTGTGGGGTTAATGAGTAATGTCATGGTTGAGTGGTGAGGTCTGAATCCATGTTGAGTAGGCGATAGTGGTATGTGTGGGTTGGTGATTTGTAAGATTAGTCTTTCTGTTACTTTGGAAGGTGTGCATAGTAAAGTAATGGATCTATAGGAAGCTGGTTCTGTTGATTTTTGTTTGGTTTGAGTAGTATAATAATTTTACCTTGTTTCCATATGTCAGGAAAAATACAGTGTTGGTATGAATATGTGCTGATGTTTGTGAGAGCTAGTATTCCTTGTGGGCCCAAGTGTTTAAGGTGTATGTTAGATATGTTGTCTGGTCCATAGCCTTTGAATTCTTAAATTCTTAATTTTTTTGATGATCTTGGTGGTCTGGTCTGTATTGAAGGGTGTAATGGTGATGTCAAGTTTTCTTGTGTCTGGCTCTGTCTGCGTGTTTCTTGTTGTTGTCTCTGTTTAAGTGACTTATCTTTGCGTAGTGATTAACTAGAATGTTAGCTCCTTGTGTATATGTTAGGATAAATAGCCGAGCTTCACAATTATTCATGTCATTGTAAATTGAAACAAAAAAAAAAAAAATTACTTAATTTATTATTATTAATAAAGGTATTCTATCTAAGGATATTATTTTGGCTATGACAGACAGCCACATGTGAGGTGTGAATGCCACTATTAGTGTGGGTAATGCTGTTTATAGGGTAATTCCAGGACAAATAGACAAATGAAAGTGCCAAATGTACACTCCACCATCTCCAAAATTCATGAAACTTGGTGTGAGGGTTGGTTTTGGTCCAAATTATAAAAATCTGAATTTTTTTGAAAATTAGTCAAGTTGGTCAAATTTTATGGCTTGACCAAATTTTGGCCAAATGAAAAAACCAACAATTTTTAAATGTAAATATCTCAGCTGCTAATTGTGGTAGCGTAATAAGTCTTAAGTGATAAAATATGTAAAATCAACTGTAGTTTCTAAATATGTATCATTTTTTTAGGGTAACAAAAATAAAATTATGATTTTTTGGAAAAAATGTCAATTTTCCTTTTTTTTTGCGATTTGGCAGCAAAGATATCATTTTTCAAAAAAAAGACCAAGAATAAAAAATGTTTATTTGATGTATGTACACCATAATAAGTAATAAAAAGTCAGCTTATAGTTTATTATAAGGCTCAAAACTGAGTTTGAAATTAAGTAATAAAAATTTTTTTTAGATGACGAAGATTTATTAGACTTGTTGGTCCAAAAAAAGACAATTTTCAATTCATATAAAAAATACATGTAGATAAACCAAAGGAGAAAAAATCTTTTAAAATATATGTACAATGTACATACATAACCTCTCTTATATTTAGGGACAGAATATATTGACAATAATAATGTTTAATTTATAAAGCGCTTATCAGAGTATAAAATACTCTTCCTAATGCTACACGTACACAAGTCTTTGAGAATGAATTAAGAGACAGTATTCTCATCCAGTGAATCCAAATTTTAGACACTAATAATATAATAATAAGAAAAAAGAATTTGAAAAGATTTTTATAACTATTAAGTAGATACACAAATCTTAGATAAAAATTTTAGAAATATTATATAGACAATCTTAAATAGTATACATTCAATAGAATTTATTTTATCTTCTTTGAAAAGTTATTTAATTCTTGAAGCGGAAAAATGTATTGTATTCTTGTTCCTCCTCGTAAACTTGCTTCAATACTCCCAAATATATTTTCTGTTGGAACGTGACAAACATCATCTTGTGCAGGAAAAACGTATGAGGGACATACACCCGAAGGATGGAGAAATTTTATCAGAAAATCATCATATTCACAGTCAAAGGACTGGACTAATCTGAGCCATAGTTTATTTTCATACATACAACCCACAAAAGAGCCTGTTTCAATTTCGCGTTGAGAGACAGTATTATGTTCTTGAACCGAAGCAGAAACTCTAATGAGCTCTCTTATTTCAACTGACTGTGCACTCTGAGAGAGTGGATAAACCTTCAACGAATTCTTGGAAATTGGGATGAAGTGATGTAATTGTTGAGTACCTTTGATAGAAGTAATAAGTTCACTCAGACGTTTTTGCAAAGAAAGCTCTACATCTACAACTTCATAGAAGCCTTTATCTGTTTTTGTCCCGGCTTCAATCCAGCTGTAAAACAAATTCATAAATTCATAAATTTAAGTTGCGTGAAATAATCAAATATCAAATATTTTGTATATATGTATTCAAGTGCTGATGCTAATATTTAAAAACAGAAAACTACAAATTTGGCATTAAGAAACAAATGTCCTGAACGGAGTCTCTATTATTTTATTACCTGTTTTAATAGGGCTTTCATCAAATAAAGGTAAAATATTGTCACTGAGCAAATCTTTATTGAATTGCCTGTCTTGAACGACAAATTCTTCCAATGGTGGTGGATTCGTGGAATCGCTACTGCTTCGCTCCATAGATTCGTTAAGTATGTCTGGCTCAGGTATTGGCGCAGGTTCCGGCTCTCTGGATGAACGTTGAACATGTTCTAATACAATTGGCTTCTTTTTAATTGTGACATAGCAATTGCTGCATAGTAATTGATTTTCTTCCAAAATTCCATAGCTTGCAGCTGCCATGGCAGAGTTTACTTTTTTGATATTACAGAAAATTCTTCTTGAATGTTTTTTCATAGGATCGCAACAAAATTTTGTGTTTTGAGGCATTTTAAGGGTTAGGTAAATTTACATATACTAGAAAATTAGGTATATACTGAAAATCTGGAAAGAAAGCAAAAAATTATTAAAATTTGGAGAATTTTTTTTTTTTAGTCATTTTTTTTTCCATAATAATCGTCGATAAGCTGACTTTTTATTATGGTGTACATACATCAAATAAACATTTTTTATTCCTGGTCTTTTTTTCGAAAAATGATATCTTCGCTGCCAAATCGCAAAAAAAAAAAAAAAAAAAAAAAAAAAATTTTTCCAAAAAATCATAATTTTATTTTTGTTACTGGTACCCTAAAAAAATGATACATATTTAGAAACTACAGTTAATTTTACATATTTTAGCGTTTAAGACTTACTACACTACCACAATTAGGAGCCGAGATATTTACGTTTGAAAATTATTGGTTTTTTCATTTGACCAAAATTTGGTCAAGCCATAAAATTTGACCAACTTGACCAATTTTCAAAAAAATTCAGAAATTTGTAATTTGGACCTAAACCAACCCTCACACCAAGTTTCATGAATTTTGAAGAGGTGACCGTATACTTCATTTGTCTATTTCTCATAGAATTACCCTATAGTCTTGTATAGCCTGGATGTATCTGTGGAATAGTTTAGTATCATTATGAATTCCCTAAATATTTGTTTGTTTTTCTTTGAGTTTGTTTATTTCTGTGTTGAGCTGTTGTATCTGCTGTTTTATTATGTGGTGTTTGTGTGTTATGTTTGAGGTTGCTACATTGCCTTATGAGGTGGGCTATTTCTCTCATGTAATTTGGGTTGTATTTCCTAATATTGCCCTTGGGTATGTATTTATTTTCATTATTGATGATCTGATTAAATGTCTTGAGTGTTGTATTGATATTTATGATGGGTGTGCTGTTTAATGTGGTGAATTGTTCTTCACTTTGTATTTTGAACTGTTCCCAATCAGCTTTCTTATAATTTCTGTAAGTGTGCCTAAGGCTGTTGGGGCAGAGTGTAGAACGTGTTGTAATGATAATGTTATTGTTGTAACCGGATGTGACTGGTCCTTTCCCGAATATTACCCTAATTGAACCATGGATTCTATACTTTGGCCAAATACTAATACTAGTATAGTGGGCCCTTGTTGTTTGTGAGGCTCTCTATTCACAATTTTGCAAATTTGTGATGACCTATTTTATTACCATGTTTATGTAAATTCATGACTGACTCGGCAAATTCATGATTTTGTCACATGGCATCTGCAATGCTGCCCACACAAGTCAATGCAGGCTCAGTCGCGATGTGTCTTTCACTGAGTGAAGTTGCTATTTAATGCTCTTCAATGCCAATATACTATATTTAATGTTATTTAGTTATTTATAAAATATTATTGCTTTACATAATTGTTTATGTAATAATATTGCTTTATATTACATATAGTAAAAAGTTTTATTTACATAAAATATCATTGTTTATGTGATAGTAACATTATTGGGTTTTATTAGTGTTTGATGCAAATCATTGTTTACTACTACTATTTTTAGGTTTATTTTATTAAAATAAAACGTTTTTGGTGTTTTAAAGGTATTTTACATTGCTATCCTTGAGCTTTTGGAACCAATTATCCATTTTACATTGAAAATGGGTCTCATTGTTCGCGATTTCGTAATTCATTACATTTTTCTCAGTCCCAATTAATCATGAACAAAGAGGACCCACTGCATTATATAGATAATACTAAAAAGCATATACATTTCTGCCTAAATAAAGACTTTATTAGGTACTATTATTATTATTATCATTATTAAAACATCATTACCCAATCTTTGTCATGACTTGGATAAACTCAATAGGCCCCAGTGTAATGTAATGATATAGGCATAGGGCATAAACAGGTTAGGCCCATAATTTCATCTTGCAAAGGCTACGAGACTTAGCCTTGCATCACAGCCTAAAATGCCTAAATAAAGGCCTGGCTAAAATTGAAGAATCCATAGGCCCAAATTCCTAACCAACCCAAAACAACCTAACATAACATAACCCAAACTAACTTCACATGGAATGTTATGGACTTGCTCTGAACCGCATCTGGATTCTTGAAATTTACCAGTCTGGTTTAAGATAAGCCTAACATCATAAATGGGGCCTATGCATTTAAAGATACAGTTTAGGGAAAAAGACTAAAAGCAAGGCACCATGAATTTACTCGTACGTATGTACATTACATTTCTTTTGGAAAACATAAAGCCACGGAGGCCTACCGAGGTTATTCTATGGGTAGTAACAGGTGTGGTGATTCTGTAAGGATGCTGCTGCAGAAGATAGGAACAAAATTAATAAGTCCTAGTCTTTATTTCATATGCATGGCAGAAAGGAGAAAGCTGCACTAAGGGAACTGATTTTGTATCAGTTAATTGTCAGTAAGTTGAGCAAAAATAATTGCGTTTTCTGTTGAGGGCTTTGTCATAAAAAATGTTTTTCATGAGTCTCTTTGCACTTAATTACTTAATTGACCTCTGTAGTCTTACTAGTAGCTATATACTGTATGCAGGGTTGCCAACTTGCCAGGCTCCCAAAATGTCGCTAAATTCACTTCGAAAAGTAGCCAAAAAGTCGCTTTTTTCAAGTATAATAGCCAAAATGGAGTACAAACAAACAAACGAAACAGCTTTATTGCGGATCATTCACAATCCATAGCCACTTAACCTAACATACAAGTACAATCTTACGTATTATACATTGAACTTAATACAAAAATAAGGCCAACATAGTCACTTAACCTAGCATACTGGCATACTGTTTGATTAATTATCTGACAATTTTATGTATATTGTTATTACATGAGACATCTTGATATTAAAAACCCACTCTAATAGACAGAGTTTATTTCCACAACAGTTTCGATGCCCACTGGCATCGCATTCACCAGTGGGCATCGAAACTGTTGTAGAAATAAACTGTCTATTAGAGTGGGTTTTTATTATCATTGTGAAAAAACTATATAGGGCTATGGGTTGATTGCCTGTGCCCTCATCCGTTGGAAATTTCCAACAGACGTCAGTGGAGGGTTACCGACAAAAGCCCTATGCTTTTTCGTTAGAGAGTTATAAATATGTAGGTCTTTAAAGGACCTCTTTATATTTATATTGATTACGGTAATTCTAGCATCGGGAGTTGGGAAAGCCTTATGTTAATAAAAACTGAAATTGCTCACCTTATTTTTGCTGGGTCTTTGTTTGTTTCGATGTAGGGCGTGACGTCATTTTCGGTGTAGGGCCGCCACGATGGGTTACGCGGCGAATTTACTTAAGGTAATTAATATAGGCAGTCACTATATAAACCCCTGAAGGAATAGGCCTATCCTTTTATAGTCACTAGGTTTTATATTATAAGGAATTCACTCAGACTAGGGGGGACAAAGACATCCTCCCTGTTTAAAGCTTCGCTGTAACATAAACAGCCCTGAGAGCCGTTCCTTGGTTCTGGTGTATTATTTGCCGAACTAGCATATTTTGTTTGGTCTACTCCTTGGTAGACTAAACAATAAATTGGGTTTTCTTGTTGCTATGTGAGGCTGATTCATACATACAGGTTCTTTGTACGTATGGCAATTCAATTATTTCATTCCCAATAGGCTATGTCGCCAATCCCGAGGCAATTTTGTATAGATATTTAATTCAATTAATTAATAATTTATATTTAATTATGAAATAAATGTACCACATATGATACCATGTTGTGAGCGCGTATAGTTTTTCCATATACTGGGGGGGGCCGGAGAAAAATTTGTATGTTATAGATCAAATTTTTTGATAAACTGTGTTTTAAAACCATGTGAAATGGATGAAAAGAATGAAGTAGAAATTTAGGAGAGAGAGGTTACTCAAGACCTATTAAATATAAAGTTCAAGAGGCCAACTTCTCAAGTTTAGTTAAAGTTATGTCAATCAGTTTGACTCCCTTTAGGTATAGGAAATTTATGGGATTAAAGTAAAGTTATTAAGCATTTTAACTTTGCTCAGTTTGTGTAAGTTTTATAAGTCACCAGTCTTAATTTTTTCTTGTAAAAGTTTTCTGGCTTTCAAAGCAGTCTTTCTTTGAGGCCTGTCTGGTTTAGTCTGAGTTACATCAGGCACATTGAGAGATTCCTCCCCAATAGTATCCTGATCCATCCTTTGGGGTAATGGTTCTAATTTAGCCCCACACTCCAAAGGATATAGTAATGTGATATCTCTGGTGGTCTCACCAGTTGCTGTTTTCAGTTTTACAACCCTGGTAACTTCGTCTTCACCAGTTTTGAGTTCCAAGACTTTTCCCATTGACCAATGTTGTCTTGGTGTGTCATGCACAATGTCCCCAATTTTGACTGAATCATTCCAACTTTGTTTTGTTAATTGTTTATGTCTTTCTCTAAGACTTGTTAAGTATTCTTCTCTCCATTTTGTTATAAATTGAGTCTTGATTTGTGTCAAATGTTGGTATTTTGTGTTGAGTTCTTTGTGTCCTATTTCCCAATCTGGATCCTCTGTACTGTTATGTTCAGATTCTGGTAACATGTTTACTGTTTCTCCCTTAATTAGGTGGTTTGGTGTGAGAGGTTCTGGCTCATTAATACCATCTCCCACATAAGTTAATGGTCTGTTGTTGACAACATTTTCAATTTCTGACAGAATAGTCATGAGTTCAAAAAGTTGTAGATGTTTTGTCCCAATAGTCTTTTTAAGGCAGTTCTTTACAGTTTGTATGTTTCTTTCCCAAATTGAACCATACCATGGTGTATTAACAGGAATGTACTTCCAGGTTATGTTGTGTTTGGTTAAATGAGTTTGTACTGTTTCACTGTCACAAATCTGATGAATAATTCTTTCACCAGATTTGAAGTATGTGGCATTGTCTGACCATATAGTTTTGGGTACAGAATTGTGTGCACAAAATCGTCTGAAAGCAGCAATAAAAGCTTCTGCTGTCAGATCTTCTACTATGTCTAGACATATGGCACGTGTGGCAGCACAGGTGAAGAGTACAATGTACACTTTGTATTCCTTTGAATCCATTTTGTCTCCAAAACTCACATTTACCGCTCCAGTGTAGTCAATACCCGTGGTTTCAAATGGCCGAGTAAATGTTACTCGTTCCACAGGTAGGTCTGGAGGGCTTGGGGTCTTAAAGGGTCGTGAATGGATACGTTTACAAGGAATGCATGTGTTTAAAATTTTCTTTGTTTCAGTTCTACCCTTTGGTAGCCAGTAAGTTTTTCTCAGCTCTGTCAGGGTTTGTGGGACTCCCATGTGGTGTATTTTGTTGTGGGTATCCCTGATGATGAGTTTTGTGAAGTGATTTCTCCTTGGAAGAAGAATTGGGTGCTTAGAGTTGTAAGTCAAAGTTGACTTGTTAAGCCTTCCTTTACACCTTATCAGACCCTCTGTATCCAGGTACAGATTTAGATCCATGACAAGTGAAGGAATACCTTTGTTTAATGTGTTACTGGACCTAAGATACTTCAACTCCTTGTCAAATTCTGAAGCTTGTATCTGTTTGAGCCAGTATTTTGTTGCAGTTTCTGTTAAGTTAGAAAAGGCTTTCTGAGGACAGTGTTTGAGAAGGTAGCTATTGACAAACTTGCAGCATAGACTGTAATTCTCAAGAGTTTGTTGATGTCTGAATAAGGTGTAGTCAAATATAGGTTTGTCCTCAGTGATCTTTTCAGTTGTGTAGAGTTGAGTGTGAGGTTAACTACTTTGGCTGGCCAAAGATCCTCACATGTTAGCCATTCGGGCCCTTCATACCAGATTTTATTTGTTTTCAACAGCTTGTAAGAGAGCCCTCTTGTCAAAAAGTCTGCAGGATTCTCTTTTGTTTTTATGTACCTAAATTTGATACCAAGGTTTGTGTTTGCAGTTTTGATTTCTGTTAGTCTGTTTTTCACAAATATTTTTGCAAGAAGTTGTATCTGTGTTGGTCACCCATGTTAGACAAATTTGACTGTCTGTCCTTAAGTAAATGTTTGTTATGTCAACTTCTTTATACACTTGTGAAAGAAAGTCTGCTGTTTTAACTCCCAATGAGACAGCTAATAATTCAAGTTGTGGTACAGTTTTCTTTTGGTTTAAGGGTGCCACTTTTGCCTTTGAATAAACCAAGTTACTTTCATTTTCACTTGTTAAATAGGCACAACACCCGTAAGCTTGTGTGCTGGCATCTGTAAAAATGTGTAGTGTTTGAGATTTCAATCTGTAGCCAGCACATCTTGGTACGTAGATGTCTTGAACTTTGTTCAAGTCTGTGGCTAATTTTTTCCAATGAAGTTGGTCTTCCACTGAAAGTGGTTCATCCCAATCAATTTTCTTTTTCCATAAGTCTTGCAAAAGGGTTTTGGATCTTATGGTTGCTGGTAAATATAATCCAATGGGGTCGAAAATTTTGGATGATTCTGAAAGCACTTGTCTTTTTGTATCGGCATTTGGATTTAAGTTATAACTCTTTGTGCAAAGAGTGTCATCGTGTTCGGAATTCTGTTTTAAAAACCAAAGCATTCCAAGTGTTTTCGTGTAATTGTTTGGTTCAATGTTCCCATTGTTGTCTTTTGTTATTTGTTCATTTAATTTAGGAGAATTAGAAAGAGTTTGTACTGTATTCAAACCTCCTACCACTTCAGACTAGTCAATACCCGTAGTTTTAGTGGAGTAAATTTACTCCTCCACAGGTAGATCTGGAGGGCTTGGGGCTTTGAATCCTGTACTGTTTTTGTGTTGTTTGGCCTATGGCCAAGGGAGGCCACAAGACCCTTTTTGTTTGGTCTCTGGCCAAAGGAGGCCACAAGACCCTTGTTGTTTGGTCTCTGGCCAAGGGAGGCCACAAGACCAATGTTGTTTGGTCTCTGGCCAAGGGAGGCCACAAGACCAATGTTGTTTGGTCTCTGGCCAAGGGAGGCCACAAGATCAATGTTGTTTGGTCTCTGGCCAAAGGAGGCCACAAGACCCTTGATGAATATGTTGGGCTATGGCCCTGGGAGGCCACAAGACCCTTGATGAATAGGTTGGGCTATGTCCGAGTGAGACCATCAGCCCCTTGATGAATATGTTGGGCTATGGCCAAGTGAGACCATCAGCCCTTGATGAATAGGTTGGGCTATGGCCGAGTGAGCCATCAGCCCTTGATGAATTGTTGGGCTATGGCCAAGGTAGCCATCAGCCCTTTGATGAATTTGTTGGGCTATGGCCAAGGTAGGCCATCAGCCCTTTGATGAATTTGTTGGGCTATGGCCAAGGTAGGCCATCAGCCTTTGATGAATTTGTTGGGCTATGGCCAAGGTAGGCCATCAGCCCTTTGATGAATTTGTTGGGCTATGGCCAAGGTAGGCCAAGGCCCTTTGATGATTTGTTGGGCTATGGCCAAGGGTAGGCCATCAGCCCTTTGATGAATTTGTTGGGCTATGGCCAAGGTAGGCCAAGGCCCTTTGATGATTTGTTGGGCTATGGCCAAGGGTAGGCCATCAGCCCTTTGATGAATTTGTTGGGCTATGGCCAAGGTAGGCCAAGGCCCTTTGATGATTTGTTGGGCTATGGCCAAGGGTAGGCCATCAGCCCTTTGATGTTTGTTGGGCTATGGCCAAGGGTAGGCCATCAGCCCTTTGATGAATTTGTTGGGCTATGGCCAAGGGTAGGCCATCAACCCTTTGATGAATTTGTTGGGCTATGGCCAAGGGTAGGCCATCAGCCGTTTGATGAATTTGTTGGGCTATGGCCAAGGTAGGCCAAGGCCCTTTGATGATTTGTTGGGCTATGGCCAAGGTAGGCCAAGGCCCTTTGGAGTAGAGTAGTTTGTTTGTACGTGTCACTGTCTAACCATATAATTTTTGGCACAAAATTATGTGCACAGAATCAGAGCGCAACAATAAAAGCTTTTACTCTCCGATCCTTGGTTATGTTTAGACAGGTTGTTGTGTTTGAGACACATGAAAGAGTAGTGTGTGTGTGTGTGTGTGTGTGTGTATCATTCCTCCGAATCCAGTTGGTCTTCAAAACTTGGATTCACCACTCCAATGAAGTCAATACCAGTAGTTATGAATGAGTAAATGTTGTGTATCCTACAGGTAGGTCTGGAAGGTTTTGGGGTTTTGAAGGAATCCAATCTGTTTGCAAGGAATGTATGTGTCTGTTGATGAAATCTGTTGTGTTTCTTCTTTTAAAAGAAGAATTGGATGTTTGAAGTCGTATGTATATATTTATATACTGTACCGTACGTATGTGTGTAAATGTGTATTTTGTTATAGGGTTTTATTTTTGGGTTTTGGGTTAGGTTAATCAATTTGGCTGAGTAAAGATCCTCAAACGTTGCATTTGAGACCCTTATATCAAGCCTTGTTTGTTTTATGCTTATATGTCAAATAGGACTTAGAATAGGTTGGGCCTATATGTCAAATAGGACTTGGAATAGGTTGGGCCTATATGTCAAATAGGACTTGGAATAGGTTGGGCCTATATGTCAAATAGGACTTGGTATGCCTATATGTCAAATAGGAATTGGAATATGTTGGGCCTATATGTCAAATAGGACTTGGTATGCCTATATGTCAAATAGGAATTGGAATAAGTTGGGCCTATACGTCAAATAGGACTTGGTGTGCCTATGTCAAATAGGACTTGGAATAGGTTGGGCCTATATGTCAAATAGGACTTAGAATAGGTTGGGCCTATATGTCAAATAGGACTTGGAATAGGTTGGGCCTATGTCAAATAGGACTTGGAATAGGTTGGGCCTATATGTCAAATAGGACTTGGAATAGGTTAAATAGGACTTGGTGTGCCTATATGTCAAATAGGACTTCGAATAGGTAATAGGTTGGGCCTATATGTCAAATAGGACTTCGAATAGGTAATAGGTTGGGCCTATATGTCAAATAGGACTTCGAATAGGTAATAGGTTGGGCCTATATGTCAAATAGGACTTGGTATGCCTATATGTCAAATAGGATTTGGAATAGGTTGGAATAGGGTCACGAATAGGTGTTAGGTGGGTGTAGGTTTGAATTTGTGCAATTGCTTTAGGTCTTTGTGATGTTACAGTTCGAGTCGAATTTTGTGATGTTACAGGTCTGAGTCGAATTTTGTGATGTTACAGGTCTGAGTCGAATTTTGTGATGTTACAGGTCTGAGTCGAATTTTGTGATGTTAATGAGTAAGTTAAATTGTTGAAATAAATTTTATAACCTACACCACAGGTTCAATTATAAATTTAGTGTTTTTAATTAGGATAGGCCTTGAGTGTAAGGAGTAAGGCCTACTTTAAGAGGTAGGCCTATTATGTAAGGTAAAGTTAGGTGGGCCTACTAAATAGGCCTATTTGTTGGGCCTACCAAGTAAGCTTATGTTTGGGCCTATTATTTTATAGGACCTCAAATGAGTTAAGCCTGTTAAATTAACAAGGCTTTGTTTTTAGTTTGAAGAGTAGGACCTATTAAATAGGCTTAATGTTGTGGGCCTATTTTTTTTTAGGACCTAAATTGAGTTATGCTTGTTAAATGAACAAGCCTTTGTTTTCGGTAAGTGTAAAGGTAAAGGGATCGGTTCCCAGTTGAATAGGCCACCATATGAAAAAACTATAGTGGGGTTACGGTTGAAATTGGGGTTAGGCCAATGTGGTAAGCCTAGCCACCGCGTGTCAGTGTAAATTTTAGAGGGGTTAGTTCCCCATACACAGGGCCACCATGTGAAAAAACTATATAGGGCTATGGGTTGATTGCCTGTGCCCTCATCCGTTGGAAATTTCCAACAGACGTCAGTGGAGGGTTACCGACAAAAGCCCTATGCTTTTTCGTTAGAGAGTTATAAATATGTAGGTCTTTAAAGGACCTCTTTATATTTATATTGATTACGGTAATTCTAGCATCGGGAGTTGGGAAAGCCTTATGTTAATAAAAACTGAAATTGCTCACCTTATTTTTGCTGGGTCTTTGTTTGTTTCGATGTAGGGCGTGACGGTCATTTTCGGTGTAGGGTCGCCACGATGGGGTTACGCGGCGAATTTACTTAAGGTAATTAATATAGGCAGTCACTATATAAACCCCTGAAGGAATAGGCCTATCCTTTTATAGTCACTAGGTTTTATATTATAAGGAATTCACTCAGGACTTAAGGGGGACAAAGACATCCTCCCTGCTTAAAGCTTCGCTGTAACATAAACAGCCCTGAGAGCCGTTCCTTGGTTCTGGTGTATTATTTGCCGAACTAGCATTATTTTTGTTTGGTCTACTCCTTCGTAGACTAAACAATAAATTGGGTTTTCTTGTTGCTATGTGAGGCTGATTCATACATACAGGTTCTTTGTACGTATGGCAATTCAATTATTTCATTCCCAATAGGCTATGTCGCCAATCCCGAGGCAATTTTGTATAGATATTTAATTCAATTAATTAATAATTTATATTTAATTATGAAATAAATGTACCACATATGATACCATGTTGTGAGCGCGTATAGTTTTTCCATAATCATATTTTTACCTTCACATAGAAAAGTGAAGTGTTTTGCATTTATGAAACATCTTATAACACTTATTATAACCAAGGTAACCAGACTCCCGATTTTGGGCGGGACAGTCCCGAATTTATGACATGTGTCCCTCTTTTCAAAATGTACCGAAAATGTCCCGCATTTGGAGCAAATTCTCATAAATGTCCCGCTTTATTAAAATTACTGTTACATTAGACATTAGATTTCCTTTATGAATTAATAGAATTATGCCACATTCCGAATTCCAAGTCTAAATACTAACTTGCAAACTGAACTGGTACGATACATGTCGCCGTGCGGCAGTGCCGTGATTCCCGACTAGCGTTTCAGTGTTTCATTAGCGGCCTCTGTGTAAAGTTGTGTTGTAGTGTAACGCTTTTATGTTTTTATGTTTGCTTAATTAATAACCTTAATTAATTTTTATCCCTGCATCCTTTTTTTTTTCTTTTGCAGCTAAAATTAACAAAGCTGTGGCACAAAGCAGTTGAGACATCACTTGGTAAAGGAAAACTAGCAAAGAAAAATAAATTTATGCACACACTTGATACTCTTCTTGACATTTTTAACTGCCAGTGTCCCATAGAGTTGTGTTCTGAAGCCAATTGTTCTCCCTAATGCAGAAGAGAACCTCACCCTCACATTGATTGTCGCTGTCCTCGTGAGAAGAAGATCCCTGTTTTGGAGCTGGCTTTCATAAAGGCGCAGAGAACAAAGGCAGGAGGCCAAGGAAGTATGCAGATTGGTTCGGCAGATTATTCAGAAACCAAAAAACAGATTGTTATTGTTAAGTAAAAAGAGAAAAAACGAGAGAGGGAAGAAAAGAAGAAAAAGAAGAGTGAAGAAGCCACCCAAAGAGATGAAGAGCTCTATCAAGAGGGTTTCTCACTTCTTTGAAAGCTCTTCAGATGAACAGAAAGAAGCAACATCAGATGAGAGCTCCAAAATGCCATCTGAACCTTCACCGAAGAGAATGAAATACAACACTAAAGACATTGAAAAAAACTATATAGGGCTATGGGTTGATTGCCTGATACCCTCATCCGTTGGAAATTTCCAGCAGATTTGAGTGGAGAGTTACCGACAAAAGCCTTATGTTTTTTCGTTAGTTTGTTATGAATATGTAGGTCTTTAAAGGACCTCTTTATATTTAATTGTTTATGGTAATTTTAGCGTCGGGATTTTAGATGCCTATATGTGAACGAAAAGAAATTGTCCCACCTTATTTTTTGCTGGGTCTTAGTTTGCTTCGATGTAGGGCGTCACGATCTTTTTCGGTGTAGGGCCGCCACGATGGAGTTACGCGATGAGTTAACTTGATGTAATTAATATAGGCAGTCACCAGAGCTGGGCAGTATTTAAATACATTTGTATTTAAATACATTTGTGTATTTAGAACTGTATTTATAAATACATTGTTTTTCATGTATTTAAATATAGTATTTAAATACTTTAATGAGTATTTAAATACTTTAATGAGTATTTAAATACAATGTATTTAAATACTCAAAATATAAAAATGTAAATACTTTTACTGGTTTAATACACGTTCTGTACTAGCACAGTACGACGCGTCGACAGTGTAGTACAGCATGGTTCATGTTTCAACGTGTCAGTTCAATCAGTTGTGTGCCACTCTTAGTCGAAAGCGGTTGATTTCTTTATCGTGTGCGTGTCATGGCTTCAACAAGCAAATTCGGTGAATCAAACAGTGATATATCTGCAGATAACAATTTAGTGCACCCTCTGTTTGATGGAAAATACTTTAAAATTAAATCTAAAGACGGTAATAAGGTAAAGTGCACCTGCTTGCTGTGTAAACACGAAGTCTCTGCTGCAAGCAATGCTACAACGAATCTGTACACTCATCTGAAGGTAAGTGTTTTTTTAGACATCAAAAAATATCTTGAAATTGACCGAATAATCGTACAAAACGGCTCTGCCTTAAGTGGGCTTGTGTAACTAACTCGTTGCAATCAATCCAATTTGCGATGGAAAGTTCATTGATGAAAACGCTTTTAAAATCGTCTGATCTATCGAGTGGTGTATTTATTTCGAAATTCACCGTGTCCCCTAAAGTAGAAATTTATCAAAACATGAATTAGTGAATGCATATGTTAAAATTTGTATGTATTTAAAATGTATTTACAAATGTAAATACAATTGATGTATTTTGTATTTAGTATCTAAATACATTCGTAAAATGTATTTAGTATTTAGTATTTAAATACATTCAATGTATTTATAGCCCAGCTCTGGCAGTCACTATATATACACTTGTAGGTATAGGCCTATCCTTTCTGTAATTATTAAGTTTATTATAAGGAATTCACTCAGAACTTTAGGGAAGACAAAAGCACATCCTCCCTGTTTAAAGCGTTCGCTGTACATAAACAGCTCTGAGAGCCGTTCCTTTTCGCGTTGTATTTTCATTATTTGCTGATCTGGCAAAATTTGTTTGGTCTACTTCTCTCTTGAAGACTAAACAATAAATTGGGTTTTCTTGTTGCTATGTGAGGCTCGATGCATACATACCGGTTCTTTGTACGTATGGCAATTATTTCATTCCCAATAGGCTGTGTCGCCAATTCCGAGGCAATTTTGTATAGATATTAATTCATTTAATTAATAATTTATATTTAATTATGAAATAAAGGTACCACATATGATGCCATGTTGTGAGCGCGTACAGTTTTTCCATATACTGGGGGGGGGGGGAGAAAAATTTGTATGTTATAGATCAAATTTTTTGACAAACTGTGTAAAACATGTAAAAATGGATTAAAAGAATGAAGTAGAAATTTAGGAAGAGAAAGGTTACTCAAGACCTATTTAAATATAAAAGTTCAAGAGGCCAACTTCTCAAGTTTAGTTAAAGTTATGTCAATCAGTTTGACTCCCTTTAGGTATAGGAAATTTATGGAATTAAAGTAAAGTTATTAAGCATTTTAACTTTGCTCAATTTGTGTAAGGTTTATAAGTCACCAGTCTTAATTTTTTCTTGTAAAAGTTTTCTGGCTTTCAAAGCAGTCTTTCTTTGAGGCCTGTCTGGTTTAGTCTGAGTTACATCAGGTACATTGAGAGATTCCTCCCCAATAGTATCCTGATCCATCCTTTGGGGTAATGGTTCTAATTTAGCCCCACACTCCAAAGGATATAGTAATGTGATATCTCTGGTGGTTTCACCAGTTGCTGTTTTCAGTTTTACAACCCTGGTAATTTCGTCTTCACCAGTTTTGAGTTCCAAGACTTTTCCCATTGACCAATGTTGTCTTGGTGTCTTGTCATGTATCAACACAATGTCCCCAATTTTGACTGAATCTTTCCAATTTTGTTTTGTTAATTGTTTATGTCTTTCTCTAAGACTTGTTAAGTATTCTTCTCTCCATTTTGTTATAAATTGAGTTTTGATTTGTGTCAAATGTTGGTATTTTGTGTTGAGTTCTTTGTGTCCTATTACCCAATCTGGATCCTCTGTACTGTTATGTTCATATTCTGGTAACATGTTTACTGTTTCTCCCTTAATTAGGCGGTTTGGTGTGAGAGGTTCTGGCTCATAATACCATCTCCCACATAAGTTAATGGTCTGTTGTTGACAACGTTTTCAATTTCTGACAGAATAGTCATGAGTTCAAAAGTTGTAGATGTTTGGTCCCAATAGTCTTTTTAAGGCAGTTCTTTACAGTCTGTATGTTTCTTTCCCAAATGGAACCATACCATGGTGTATTAACAGGAATGTACTTCCAGGTTATATTGTGTTTGATTAAATGAGTTTGTACTGTTTCACTGTCACAAATCTGATGAATAATTCTTTCACCAGATTTGAAGTATGTGGCATTGTCTGACCATATAGTTTTGGGTACAGAATTGTGTGCACAAAATCGTCTGAAAGCAGCAATAAAAGCTTCTGCTCTCAGATCTTCTACTATGTCTAGACATATGGCACGTGTGGCAGCACAGGTGAAGAGTACAATGTACGCTTTGTATTCCTTTGAATCCATTTTATCTCCAAAACTCACATTTACCGCTCCAGTGTAGTCAATACCCGTGGTTTCAAATGGCCGAGTAAATGTTTCTCGTTCCGCAGGTAGGTCTGGAGGGCTTGGGGTCTTAAAGGGTCGTGAATGGATACGTTTACAAGGAATGCATGTGTTTAAAATTTTCTTTGTTTCAGTTCTACCCTTTGGTAGCCAGTAAGTTTTTCTCAGCTCAGGGTTTGTGGGAACCCCCATGTGGTGTATTTTGTTGTGGGTATCCCTGATGATGAGATTTGTGAAGTAATTCCTCCTCGGAAGAAGAATTGGGTGCTTAGAGTTGTAAGTCAAAGTTGACTTGTTAAGCCTTCCTTTACACCTTATCAGACCCTCTGTATCCAGGTACAGATTTAGATCCATGACAAGTGAAGGAATTCCTTTGTTTAATGTGTTACTGGACCTAAGATACTTCAACTCCTTCTCAAATTCTGAAGCTTGTATCTGTTTGAGCCAGTGTTTTGTTGCAGTTTCTGTTAAGTTAGAAAAGGCCTTCTGAGGACAGTGTTTGAGAAGGTAGCTATTGACAAACTTGCAGCAATAGACTGTAATTCTTAAGAGTTTGTTGAGGTCTGAATAATGTTTATAGTCAAATATAGGTTTGTCTTCAGTGATCTTTTCAGTTGTCGTAGAGTTGAGTATGAGGTTAACTACTTTGGCTGGCCAAAGATCCTCACATGTTAGCCATTCAGGCCCTTCATACCAGATTTTATATGTTTTCAACAGTTTGTAAGAGAGCCCTCTTGTCAAAAAGTCTGCAGGATTCTGTTTTGTTTGTATGTACCTAAATTTGATACCAAGGGATGTGTTTGCAGTTTTGATTTCTGTTAGTCTGTTCTTCACAAATATGTTTTTGCAAGAAGTTGTATCTGTGTTGGTCACCCATGTTAGACAAATTTGACTGTCTGTCCATAAGTAAATGTCTGTTATGTCAACTTCTTTATACACTTGTGAGAGAAAGTCTGCTGTTTTAACTCCCAATGAGACAGCTAATAATTCAAGTTGTGGTACAGTTTTCTTTTGGTTTAAGGGTGCCACTTTTGCCCTTGAATAAACCAAGTTACTTTCATTTTCACTTGTTAAATAGGCACAACACCCGTAAGCTTGTGTGCTGGCATCCGTAAAATGTGTAATGTTTGAGATTTCAATCTGTAGCCAGCACATCTTGGTACGTAGATGTCTTGAACTTTGTTTAAGTCTGCGGCTAATTTTTTCCAATGAAGTTGGTCTTCCACTGAAAGTGGTTCATCCCAATCAATTTTCTTTTTCCATAAGTCTTGCAAAAGGATTTTGGATCTTATGGTTGCTGGTAAATATAATCCAATGGGGTAAAAAAATTTGGATGATTCTGAAAGCACTTGTCTTTTTGTATTGGCATTTGGATTTAAGTTATAACTCTTTGTGCAAAGAGTGTCATCGTGTTCGGAATTCTGTTTTAAAAACCAAAGCATTCCAAGTGTTTTTGTGTAATTGTTTGGTTCACTGTTCCCATTGTTGTCTTTTGTTATTTGTTCATTTAATTTAGGAGAATTAGAAACCCACTCTCTCAATCCAAAATTTCCTTGCTTCATTATGGGTTGTGACATTTGATAAATTTCAAGCAATTCCTCTTCAGTTACAGTGGAACCAATGAGGTTATCCACATAAAAGTTTTGTTTTAAAAACAACTGTTAAGTCATCTTGAAATAAGTTTTG
Source organism: Bathynomus jamesi (assembly GCA_023014485.1). Classification (NCBI taxonomy): domain Eukaryota; kingdom Metazoa; phylum Arthropoda; class Malacostraca; order Isopoda; family Cirolanidae; genus Bathynomus; species Bathynomus jamesi. The sequence goes on from JAJOZX010002219.1 coordinate 433,410, forward strand.
GTGGTTTTTAATTGTTAAAGCAAGAATACTTGGAGAGCAATTTGCTCCAAAAATAATTACTTTAAATCTGTAGGTTTTGAAACCTTTGTTAAAGTCATGTGGATCATTAAACCACAAAAACCTGAGATGATTTTTATCATACTCAAGCTTCAAATTTATACAGAGGAATGCTTTTTCTATGTCACTTTGTACTGCATAATTGTCTAAACGGAAGCAAAGGAGAATTTTTACAAGATCTGAGACAAGGTTTGGGCCTTCCATGAGACAATCATTTAAACTAACAGAATTTGTGTCTTTTAAATTACAGTTGTATACTACTCTTAGTTTAGTTGTGGATGAGTCTTCTCTGTAAACTCCCCTGTGTGTTAAATAATGACAACCTCGTTTTTTAAAGGGTTCATCCGTAACTTCTTCAATGAAGCCCCTTTCTATTTGTTCTTTGAATATGTTCAGGGCCGGATTAAGACCTTTAGAGGCCCTAAGCACTTAAAAGATTTTGGTGCCCCATATACTGTATATGTAATTCAAAATATAAACAAAAATAAACCATAAAATAAAATTTTATTTTTTGAAATGAAACAAAACTTACAGTAAGATGGAAAATAATGTTTATTTTTGTATACTTCCACTTCATTTATATTTGAAAAGTTTTCTCCTACTTTTTTTAATTGCAAAGTCTTTGATCAGATCCTCAAAACTAATCTTACGTAACACATCTGCTTCTATACTTAGTAGAGATAAGGCATCCAGCCTGCCTTGTTGCATAGTTGTTCTGTTGGTATTTTTAATATACTTCAACTGAGAAAATGAACGCTCAGCTGAGCAATTTGTGACCATTAATGTTAAAAATATACAAAAGGCAATTTCTACATTTGGGAAGGCACACTCAATATTGTCTTCTACAATTATTTTATAAAGTTCAGCATGACTGAATCTTGTTTTTACATTTTTTTTTGCACTGAACTTATGGCACACATATGACTGAAACTGCTGAAGCTCAGCAGAGAAATTAGTGTTCAAGTCCTCTGGGTAAGCATCAATCATCTTTTTACAACCCTGAGAATACCTTTCAATTTCAGTAGATGATGAAGTGGTGACATTATGTGGCACATCACTTACAGTAGAAAAGAAAATCTCTCTGCTATTTCTTTGTATATCTCTCCTCTTCTTCTCATCTCAGTTTCAAGTTTGTCAACAATTGTGTAAAAGGTGGTGATAAGAAATTTATCTCTGGCATTCAGATATACTTCTGGTGCATCTCCGTCATTGGGTACCTTCTTTCTGATACGTTTGCGAGTTTGAGCTGCCTTGTAATCAACATCTGGTAGCATTTCCTTTGTAGCTGCTTCATATCTTTCAAATTCATCTCGTGAAGTGCACAGTTGGTCAGCTAATGATCCATACAGATCTGCACAATTTAGGGTGGAGCGAAAAATACTTTTTTTCTAGTATGAAGTTCTAATAGTGATTAAAAGTTGCATTTAGTGGACGATATATACCTGCCAAAATATGAATTCATTTGTTTAATATTTTCAGCTGCCACCAGGGGGCTAAAGTTAACACAATTTTGGGTAAAAAGGAAAAACATGCTTCTATTTTAGGTTTATCAAACTATTATAAAATTTTATCTTAGAATTACCTAATAGTTTGATTAAGATTCTTAAATGATACGAATTCGTTTTGTAAAAATGCCTTTTCATATGCTTAATATCTTCAGCTGCCACAAGAGGGCTGAATTTAACTTAAAAATGACAATTAAGTATGATTCTGTATTTACTTGAAAAAGGGAACAGTAATAAATTAGGATGTCTCTCCTCCTTTATACTGGCTTGAGACAGTTAAGAAACGTTATTTCGTGCCTTAGCGGAGTTACCACCCTTTCCCCAACCAACCTCCCTCTAGAAAGGGTTCTTGCTGAAGACTATTTAGTAATTTGCTTTTGTGTCAAATTTTGGCTGTTTTTTCCTTGATTCTAATGTAGCACGAATCCAACCGTCTCTGTTTGTAGGTCCGCAGACTGATCCAGCAGCGTCTGTAACGAGCTTGACGCATCTCTCTACGGCTTGTGTATGACATGGAAACTGAAATAATTCTGAATGAAGAGTAGTACTATGTTTGATGCATGATTCAATATCATCAAGAGAAACTCCTTTGGTTATCGATGGTTCTGCTATCTGAAAATCTTGCCACATAATGAGATCTGTATAGTCTTTGGCATAAAAATTTATTTCTGGCACCTTAAAATACCTGATAACATCTGTTTCTTGAATGCATGCCCTTGCTTTTATGATACGCCTAAATCCCAACTGACGCACATGCTCCCTTTCATCAGCTATCATTGCAATGAGAATGTTTTCTTGATTTGCGTAATATGCATTTCGCTGAATGACTGAGTCATGTACTCTCGTAAGCTCTTCACGGAGATACCGGCTTCTTGCAATCATATGCCACATATGTTTAGCACCATATTGGCATAATGGTTTACGCTTTATCTGAAACCACATTGGTGCGTATACCCTAACAATGAAAGTAGCTAATTCTTGTAAATTGCCTGAAGGATTCTCTGTGCTTGCATTTAACCGCAGAGTCCTGTTTGCTGTGCTGAGCCACCTTGAATGTGATATATTGCCTGGACTCTTATGACTAAGACTCTTTGAGAATGTTCCACTTGATATAGCCTTGTGAATTTCAAGAAGGTATTTCTGGTCAGTACTTATGTCATCTACATCAACTTCACACATGTCCTCTTGAATTTCAATGGGTTTGAAGTTAACTATGGGAAGCTTTTCACAGTCTGAAAGTGCTCGGCCAATTTCTCCTGAAAATGCTCTTGGTCCAGTAGTGGTACCATCCAAGTGATGAAACAGATAGCGCAATGGAAGTTCATTAAGGTGTAAAAGGCATATCAGCCACTGCAATGGCTTATTAAAGGCTTCTTCCAGTAATCTTATTGTGCCTCCAATACTACCAGTGTTAACCACTGTCGAATCACAGCCAACTGCAACGATGTTCCCTATATCAACATTCCTTTCTTTCAAGCAATTCACTAGCGCTGTGCAAATGTATTTAGCTTTGCCACTGGAAGGTGTCACATGTGCAAAGTACAGAGAGTGTGGTTCAGATATTATGCTGATATGCTCTTCGCGTTTGGTTCTTTGGTGGTTAGAGCCATCACTCTCCTGGACTTGAATCATTGTTTTATCCTTTCTGCCATCAAAGTATAATCCCCGCATGGTTTTTGGCTCTCCTATCTGTTGTAGTTCCTTTCTGTTTTTGTCTTTCACGTCTTAGCTTACTTCTGTCTATAATATTCCCTTTGTCTTCGGGAGTAACAATTTTAAGATCTGCCAATACTGCAGAAGCAATAGCAGCCCCAGCTCTGTCCGACATTTTAAATCTATCACAAGTAATTGCTAATGAAGGCAGTGGCTCACGCATCTGTTGTTCTGATATTGCATATTGAGTCGAGGTTGTATCTTCCTCATTATCTTCAGATATCTCTTCTAGTTGTTGAAGTTCACTTGTCTCTGTTTCGATTTGTAAGTTGGACGTATTGGTTATAGCAGCACTAGTTGTTTGTGAGGATTCCAGACGTGCTTTTTCCATTTCCTTTCGATGTTCTCTTGCTTGTAATCGTCTTGTGTGTGCTATGTCAATGCTTCCTATCACCATTATTCTGCGTGTTCGTTGGTCATTTAAAAAATCCTGCTCTTTTCGAGGGACTTTCTTACTCTTTTCACATGAGCATCTCCTAAACTCTTTACATTTGCAGGTGCAGATGTCAAACAAAGTGCATTTTGAAGCGTTTTCAAATTCTTGAAGCTGATTTTTGTACTTAGGCTGATCCTTGCGTGACTTGTATGGCTTTAATAAGGACCTGTATTTATCATGGTACACTCGCATCATCTGTAAAACGCGTGTATGTGAAACTATTGGCAAAGAGGCCTTCTTCCAAATATTTTCTACCTTTTTGGAAACTGCCTCTGCTATTTCAGAAAATGAAGGCTCCTTGTTATTCATCTGCTCCTTCACTAAATGTTTTGTGAACAGGTAATCTTTCATAATGCAGTTATAAGTTGGTAGTTGCATATCACTCATCTCACAAGGTACTTCAAATATGGCACACTTCATATGTTCTCTAGTGAAATGTTTATATTTAGTATTTGATGGCATAATATTTTTAAGAAAAATTCACAATCACAAAATATCCTGTAACATCAAAACATTATATAATTAATATATATAAATTTTTTATAAGTATATATAATATATTATATAAATATATAATATTATATAAATAAACTAAAATTATATAATACATTATAACAAGCATTTTATAATAAAATCAATATTATCTCTATATAAATCACTTTAAAATAAAGTTTTATAATATTCCGATCATATTAAAAAACTCTCCGATCAACTGAGCGACTAGGCCTACTACCTAAGAAGACAAGTGTTAACACACTGTTCTAATGACTCACAGAAAGAAATTCCTTCACACCAAAACCCTCCCCCACAACCCTCCCCAAACCCTCCCCCACAACATTCAGTGTAGTCTCAACACGACTCAGTTACTCTAAATTGTGTTAACTTCAGCTCTATTGTGGCAGCTGAAGATATTAAGCATATGAAAAGGCATTTTTACAAAACGAATTCCTATCATTTAAGAATCTTAATCAAACTATTAGATAATTCTAAGATAAAATTTTATAATAGTTTGACAAACCTAAAATAGAAGCATTTTTTTCCTTTTTACACAAAATTGTGTTAACTTTAGCCCCCTGGTGGCAGCTGAAAATTTTAAACAAATGAACTCATATTTTGGCAGGCATATTTCGTCCACTAAATGCAACTTTTAATCACTATTAGAACTTCATACTAGAAAAAAAGTATTTTTCGCTCCACCCTACGTGCACATGTTTCTAAGTTCACATCCTTATTCTGTCGAACTTTGCTTACTCTATGAAAATTTTGCAAAATCTCATCCCAAAAATTGAACATAAAAACGAATTCTAGCTCTTGCATCTTATTTGCAATATTATTTGCTTCTCTTCTAGTGTCTCCCTTTTGTGACTGGTCTTCAGCTATACATTCTAACGCTTCTAAAATTTTAAGGAAAGATTTCAAAATTGCTGCTGTTGCCATAGCATGTGCCTCCCATCTGGTATCAGAGAGGGATTTTAAGACACTTTCATTTCCAATACAACCTTTAAGAATTTCCCACCTGCTGGTTGAGGCTAAAAAAAAGGTATAGAGCAACTGCACTGTAGAGAAGAAATTAACCGCCTCTTGACAGCAGTCAACAGCACTTCGGCCTACCAGATTTAGTGAATGGGCTGCACAGGGCACATATATAGCAAACTTGTTTGTTTCTAAAATTTTTTGCTGCATCCCCTTATAACGCCCAGACATGTTGACAGCGTTGTCATAAGATTGACCCCTACATTTTGAAAAGTTTAGCTTACAAACTTCACGTAAGTACTGCAACACCTGATTTGCCATTTCCTCACCAGTATGGCTTTTCATTTTCAGAAAGGTTAAAAAGCGTTCAATAGGCTGTCCATCTTTTAAGTACCTAAGTACAACACTTAACTGATCGATATGTGATAGATCTGGTGTTGAATCAACTGACAAACTAAAATAACCAGAAGATTTTACTTCGTCAACAATGAGTGCGTGGACCTTTTGAGCCATTAGTTGAATGAGTTCCTCACAGGTGGTTTTGGACAGGTAAGAAGGATTTCCTTTGCCAGAATTTCCATATTTCAAAATGTGACCTGCTAAAAATGGATCAAACCGGCTTATGAGCTCAAGCAGCCCTAAAAAATTCCCATTCTGCAATGATCCAAATCTTTCTTCTGTTCCTCGAAAAGACAAGCCACGTTCAGCTAACGTACAAATAACAGCTATGACACGCCTCAAGACATGTTCCTAGTAATCACACTCTTCCTGAATTTGTTTTTCCAACTGTTGTCCCAACCCCGCACCTTGTCTGCGAGTTAAGTATGTTAGCATAGAGTCTCGGTGAGTAGTGCTTTTTTCATGATGATCAATTACAATAGTATTTCGCCAGTCACTGAACCCTTCTCTTATAACAAAATGTGAGACATTTTTAGGAGCAAACAGTTTACAAACATAACAGTAAACTGATCCTGTTGATGGTGAATACAATAACCACTCTCTCTTGTATTTCTCACCATTGGCTTTTGTCCCAACGAAAAGTTTTTGTGAACAGTATCTTGCTGGTTTGCCACTACTGAAATGCCGGTAAGACTTGTCAAATGGCCCATTGTGGTGTTGACAGTCACTGGGTCCACAAGCAATCCAATAAGCCACATCATCAGCAGAGAAATCAAGCCACAACCCTGGATCTTTTGCTATATTTACTTCATCTTCTGCAGACTGATTCATTTCACCACCATCACCATGGTCCACTAAACTTTCATTTTCAGCAATTATTTCAACCCCAGAATGTCTTGTAAAGCAACTTGAATCAACATTTGCAGTAGAGGTATCAAGAGAATTTACAGGCAAAGTGAGATCAGTAGTGAGACATGTGGTAGATGAACCTGCTTGTGACACCTCGGTGATTCCAACGTCATCATATTTTGATTTTGAAGTGATCAAAGTGGTATTTGTGTCCACTTCTGATGACGGAGATTGGTTTTGATTCAGAATCGGTATATCATGTTGACGTTGTGGTCGTGGAACTTGTGTGAAGAAATCAGTCAGCTTTGCAGTCTTGGACTCTAAATCCAAAGTCTTCTCTTGTTTCTCTTTTGATAGTTTTCGCTTTTGTGCACCACTTAACTGAACACGTTTCATCTTGGTTCTTGGGGTCTGTAAAATACAGAAATAAAAAGAATATTTTATTTGTATATTATGTGGCAATCAACACAGTTACACATATCACAATCTTGGCTTTGTTCTTTTATTCTCAGAAAGACAAAATGGGAACCGTACACAACCAAAGTGGCAATTTAAATATGAGTAGCAATTAAATATAACTCAACCGAAATATCAACTCGAAATGTTGAATACAAATCAAATCGAAAGAAGGAACCAAAAGAAGGAACCGAAAGAAGGAACCGAAACCTATAAAATAAAAATACTTAACATTAGAATTAATAATACGCAATCTATAAAAATATCAATATTAACATTTCACTATTAACGAGCCACATTTTATATTTACATTTATTTATTTATTTAAAACACAATATTTAATTATAGGAAATATGAACATTTGCTTAGGGCCTAAATTGTCCTAACTACGTTTGATGTTTATATACATTACAAATTATTCACTCTGGTTATTACAATCTAAATTCTTTTATACTGTTATGACAATAGATAAATAAATTATAAAATAAAGATACGTGTATGATAAAATATTGTTATATATACAAATAAAGTACACTTCATAGACTTACCCTAGAGAAGAAGAGAGAGCAACAGATAAACTTCTTCAACGCTAATTAACTTAGGTCAGTATATCTTATTATTATAATGGCCGTGATAAACATCACTTGATACAACAGCAATATAGAGAGTTTATAGTTTCTTTTATTTTAATATTAATTTATATTACAATTCTATAAACCTAAATCTTTCTGTAAAACAATACCAAATGATTATGTAAAATATATATTTAATATTATACGCACAAATCACACGTTCAGAATAACTTCCTATAGCACACGAAAATATTTAATCTATATGTATTTTTAATATGGCGCTCAAAGATTTGATATAAACAAAATAATAACGCAAAGCGTAAAGTGTGTGATTACAACGAAATATATTTATTCTCTCAAAAGGGTTGTTGTTCACTACAAATTCAAACAATGAAAAAAAATAAATACTATATATGAATATATTTAATTCAGTTTTCAACAGCTTATAGGCTATAAGCCGCGATTATAATAGTATAATAAATCCATGGTAAATCCGACAATGGAAAATTTCTGTGGTGCCCCCCCTTCCCTTGATGCCCTAAGCACGGGCTTATTTTGCTTAATGGTTAATCCGGCCCTGAATATGTTGTTGTATTGTTCTAAAAGATTGTCATTTTTAAGTTTTCTGTAATTTTTATACAGATGTGCCTTAGCTACTTTCAAATTCTCCATTATTTCTGGACAAGGTGTTTTCCAAGGCAGCTCCACATAGTATTGATTGTCTCTGTGTTGTTTGGTTAAAAGAGTTTGTACTGTATTCAAACCTCCTACCACTTCAGACTAGTCAATACCCATAGTTTTAGTGGAGTAAAGGTTACTCCTTCACAGGTAGATCTGGAGGGCTTGGGGCTTTGAATCCTGTACTGTTTTTGTGTTGTTTGGCCTATGGCCAAGGGAGGCCACAAGACCCTTGTTGTTTGGTCTCTGGCCAAAGGAGGCCACAAAACCCTTGTTGTTTGGTCTCTGGCCAAGGGAGGCCACAAGACCCCTGTTGTTTGGTCTCTGGCAAAGGGAAGCCACAAGACCCCTGTTGTTTGGTCTCTGGCCAAGGGAGGCCACAAGACCCCTGTTCTTTGGTCTCTGGCCAAGGGAGGCCACAAGACCCTTGTTGAATAGGTTGGGCTATGGCCAAGGGAGGCTATTAGCCCCTTGTTGAATAGGTTGGGCTATGGCCAAGTGAGGCCATCAGCCCCTTGATGAATATGTTGGGCTATGGCCGAGGTAGGCCGTCAGCCCTTTTGTTGAATTTGTTGGGCTATGGCCAAGGTAGGCCAAGGCCCTTTGATGATCTGTTGGGCTATGGCCAAGGGTAGGCCATCAGCCGTTTGATGAATTTGTTGGGATATGGCCAAGGTAGGCCATCAGCCCCTTGATGAATATGTTGGGCTATGGCCGAGGTAGGCCATCAGCCCTTTTGTTGAATTTGTTGGGCTATGGCCAAGGGTAGGCCATCAGCCATTTGATGAATTTGTTGGCTATGGCCAAGGTAGGCCATCAGCCCTTTTGTGAATATGTTGGGCTATGGCCGAGGTAGGCCATCAGCCCTTTTGATGAATTTGTTGGGCTATGGCCAAGGTAGGACATCAGCCCTTTTGATGAATTTGTTGGGCTATGACCAAGGTAGGCCAAGGCCATTTGATGATCTGTTGGGCTATGGCCAAGGGTAGGCCATCAGCCGTTTGATTTGTTGGGCTATGGCCAAGGTAGGCCATCAGCCCTTTTGTGAATATGTTGGGCTATGGCCGAGGTAGGCCATCAGCCCTTTTGATGAATTTGTTAGGCTATGGCCAAGGTAGGCCAAGGCCCTTTGATGATCTGTTGGGCTATGGCCAAGGGTAGGCCATCAGCCGTTTGATTTGTTGGGCTACGGCCAAGGTAGCCATAAAACCCTTTAGAGTAGAGTAGTTTGTTTGTTTGTTTGTTTGTATTTGGCATAAAATTATGTGCACAGAATCAGCGCAGCAATGAAAGCTTTTACTCTCCGATCCTTGGTTATGTTTAGACAGGTTGTTGTGTTTGAGACACATGGAAAGAGTAGTGTGTGTGTGTGTGTGTTGCATTCCTCCGAATCCAGTTGGTCTTCAAAACTTGGATTCACCACTCCAATGAAGTCAATACCCGTAGTTATGAATGAGTAAATGTTGTGTATTCTACAAGTAGGTCTGGAAGGTTTGGGGTTTTGAAGGAATCCAATCTGTTTGCAAGGAATGTATGTGTCTGTTGATGAAATCTGTTGTGTGATTCTTCCCTTAAAAGAAGAATTGGATGTTTGGAGTCGTATGTATATATTTATATACTGTACCGTACGTATGTGTATAAATGTGTATTTTGTTATAGGGTTTTATTTTGGGTTTTGTGTTAGGTTAACCAATTTGGCTGAGTAAAGATCCTCAAATGTTGCATATGAGACCCTTATATCAAGCCTTGTCTGTTTTATGCCTATATGTCAAATAGGACTTAGAATAGGTTGTGCCTATATGTCAAATAGGACTTAGAGTGTGTTGGCCTATATGTCAAATAGGACTTGGAATAGGTTGCGCCTATATGTCAAATAGGACTTGGAAGAGGTTGCGCCTATATGTCAAATATGACTTGGAATAGGTTGCGCCTATATGTCAAATAGGACTTTGAATGGGGTTACGAATAGGTGTTAGGTGGGTGTAGGTTTGAATTCGTGCAGTTGCATTAGGTCTTTGTGATGTTACAGTTCTGAGTCGAATTTTGTGATGTTAATGAGTCTTATGAGTAAGTTAAATTGCTGAAATAAATTTTATAACCTACACCACAGGTTGAATTATAAATTTAGTGGTTTTAGTTAGGATAGGCCTTGAGTGTAAAGAGTAAGGTCTACTTTAAGAGGTAGGCCTATTATGTAAGGTAAAGTTAGGTGGGCCTACTAAATAGGGCTATTTTATGGGCCTACTAAGTAGGCTTATGTTTGGCCTATTATTTTATGGGACCTTAAATGAGTTAAGCCTGTTAAATCAACAAGGCTTTGTTTTGAGTTTGAAGAGTAAGACCTATTAAATAGGCTTAATGTTGTGGGCCTATTTTTTTATAGGACCTAAAATGAGTTAAGCCTGTTAAATCAACAAGGCTTTGTTTTGAGTTTGAAGAGTAAGACCTATTAAATAGGCTTAATTGTGTGGGCCTATTTTTATAGGACCTAAATTGAGTTATGCCTGTTAAATGAACAAGCCTTTGTTTTCGGTTAGTGTAAAGGTAAAGGGATCGGTTCCCAGTTGCATAGGCCACCATATGAAAAAACTATAAAGGGGTTATCTTTGAAAATGGGGTTAGGCCTAATGAGCTAAGCCTAGCCACTGTGTGTGTCAGTAAATTTTAGAGGGGTCAGTTCCCCACACGGGCCACCATATGAAAAAAACTATATAGGGCTATGGGTTGATTGCCTGATACCCTCATCCGTTGGAAATTTCGAGCAGATTTGAATGGAGAGTTACCGACAAAAGCCCTATGTTTTTTCGTTAGTTTGTTATGAATATGTAGGTCTTTAAAGGACCTCTTTATATTTAATTGTTTATGGTAATTTTAGCGTCGGGATTTTAGATGCCTATATGTGAACGGAAAGAAATTGGCCCACCTTATTTTTTGCTGGGTCTTAGTTTGCTTCGATGTAGGGCGTCACGATCTTTTTCGGTGTAGGGCCGCCACGATGGAGTTACGCGATGAGTTAACTTGATGTAATTAATATAGGCAGTCACTATATAAACACTTGTAGGTATAGGCCTATCCTTTCTGTAATTATTAAGTTTATTATAAGGAATTCACTCAGAACTTTAGGGAAGACAAAAGCACATCCTCCCTGTTTAGAGCGTTCGCTGTACATAAACAACTCTGAGAGCCGTTCCTTTTCGCGTTGTATTTTCATTATTTGCTGATCTGGCAAAGTTTTGTTTGGTCTACTTCTCTCTTGAAGACTAAACAATAAATTGGGTTTTCTTGTTGCTATGTGAGGCTCGATGCATACATAGCGGTTCTTTGTACGTATGGCAATTATTTCATTCCCAATAGGCTGTGTCGCCAATTCCGAGGCAATTTTGTATAGATATTTAATTCAATTAATTAATAATTTATATTTAATTATGAAATAAAGGTACCACATGTGATACCATGTTGTCAGCGCGTATAGTTTTTCCATAGACATCTCAAACATTGCCCTTGCCAGTATTCGCCACCATACGGGGCTACGAGAGACTGCAGAGATTGCCACTGCCGCTTGGATAGATGCAGGCCTCATCAACCGAGAGGATACATCCTTAGCGATAAATCATAATAAGATAAGAAGAGCACAAGAAAAAATAATGAAGGAAATATCTGATCAGCATGAAAAAGATTTGAAGGAGAAAGGTCTCTCTTGCCTTTTATTTGATGGAAGAAGAGATGACACAAAAGTTCTCCTAGAGGTAGAGGGAATGGACAGAAAGTTTTTCGGTCTCATCAAAGAAGAACACTACTCTGTGTGTTCCGAACCTGGTGACCGCTATTTGTTTCACTTTGTTCCTGAAGCAAAAGTAGAAGGCAAGAAACATGCAGAGGCAATTGCTGATCAAATAATATGTTGGCTTCAAGAAAGAAGACTTGACAGTTCACTGCAGGCCGTTGGTGGAGACTCAACTGCGGTGAACACTGGATGGCAGGGCGGTGTTATGACGCATTTAGAGAAAAAACTTGGAAGAAGGCTTGTTTGGATTGTATGTGATTTGCACACAGGGGAACTACCTCTTCGTCGTCTCATCCAGGAACTTGATGGTCCTACAAAGAGCAACAACAAGTGGTCAGGCCCCCTTGGCAACATGCTAGATGAAGCAACGGAATTAGAAATAAATACAAAATTTCCAAAGGTCGAAGTAGGCCCTCCCCTTCCAATGTTGTCTGAAGAAGTTATCAAAGACCTCAGCACGGATAAATCTTACGCTTATCGTATTGTTCAAGCAATCAGATCAGGAGAGTTGCCTCAAAATCTGGCTCTCTTGGAGATTGGACCCGCAAGTCAAAGTTGTTGGTTAACTACAGCGATTCGTTTCTGCAGGATTTGGGTTTCCAAACATGCACTGAAGGGCAAAATGCTACAGAATTTGGTGTTGATTGTTGAATTTATTATTGGGTTTTATCTTCCTCACTGGTTCAATGTAAAATTTAATCCAATGTGGATTGAGGGGCCCAACCACATCTTGTTTCAATTACAGCTACTGAGAACCCAAAGGAAAGTAGTGGTGGACATCGTGTTACCTGTGGTGAGAAGGTCCGCTTGGTATGCTAGGCCAGAGGCAGTTTTGCAAGCAATACTCTGCAGCCAATGTACCAAAGAGCGAACTGAGGCTGTGGAAATCATTCTAAAGCTTAGAGGAACATCACTAGATGATGACTAGCTGGGAGACTGCTCTGTTCAGACAAGGAAGGTACCTCCGATAAACGTCAATGCCACGAAATTGTCAGAATTAGTTAACTTGAGTTCGGAAGTTTTGGAGTCACCACTGACAACATGTATAACAAACAAAGATTTAACACAACTTAAAGAGGAGAGAGATGTGTGAAAATGGTCACAGAAGCAGCTAGTCAAGTTTACAGTCACGAGAGGCGAGAAGGCTACATCAAAGCGCAAGTAGCAAGCCGAATGCTGATATCAAGGAACCGCAGCAAAAAGGACATGACTGCATTGGTTACTTTCAAATAAAGACTGTGAATGATATCTTATTGCCACTTTAAATGTTGATAGGATGTTTGCGCACATTTGTTATTTTGTTACGAATTTACGGAAAAATTGAATTTTTGAATTAAAATTGATGTAGGTAGGAGTTATTTTTTATTGTTTTTGAAGCAAGGATATTATTTTGTATGCCAAATGATTACATTAAATTGCTACCAAATCACATGATTTTCAATTTAGTCATTTCACCCCCAAAATTGACACACCCTACTGTACCAATATAGCAGTCTATTTTACAGGTGTTCAGCACAACAGATAGATTATCCATATAAACATTGAATAAGTAGGGGGATACCCCTCCCTGCCTGACACCATTGGTCACAGAGAATGGCTCTGAATTAACCCCACCCCCATCTCACAATCATTGTCTGGTGATTATACCAGAATATTAATATACGGACCAAGTAACCATGTACATTACGATTTACAAGTTTCATAAATAATTTGTCATGATTAACATGATCAAATGCTTTAGAGGCATCCAGGAAACACAAAAATACATTAGCATCTAGAGTTTGGTATTTACAGACAATTTCCTTCAAGGCATACACACGCATATCAGTACTGTGTTTCTGTTTGAAGCCAAATTGTTATCACTAGTATACAGGTAACATTCGAGTCTATTAATGAGTATATATTCAAACACCTTAGACATAATACTGGCCAAGGCTATTGGCCTATAGTTATCTTTACTGTTAATTTTACTCTTTTTATCTTTTAGTACTGGCACCAAAACAATGGATAACATTGTATCCAGAAGACACCATGTATGAGTAAACCTGTAAAGAAGAAAGCTAACGGAGGCACTAATCCGTCAGCAGAAATATCATCAATACCACATGATTTGTTACAATCTAAACATTTTATGGCCTGTTTAGTCTCAAATACACTAACTCTTATATCTGGACTATAGGTAGCATCACAATTAACATTATTGTTTTTATGTACAGAGTTGAATAACTCACTGTAGTGTTCCTTCCATAATTTGACTATATTCTCAGTCCCAGTTACATTTTCAATATTAGCAGGGAGAGACATTGCACTATTATTCATTGTTTTTAATTCGTTCCAAAAGTTTCTTGGATTCTTACTGACAAGATTTCTAGCCTGAGCATCCCTGCTTAACTCATCCTCATGATTTTTTTATATACCTTAATGCATACTTGAACCTGGCATTAGCCCTCTGTTTTTGTTGTAATACAGGGCCTTGCCTTGGCTTTCCTTGTTCACACCACATTATAAAAGCATCTCTGGATGCATTATGAAGTTCAGCCACATAATCGCTCCAGCCAGGTCAGGCGCGTATCCAGGATTTCCGAAAGGGGGGTGCAAAATGCAAAGTAGTGCTGCCGAGCGTAGCGAGGCAACACTACTAGGGGGTCGGGGGGAGCGCTGCGAGCTCCCCCAGCGGGGTCCGGGGAGAGAAGTAATTTTTACCATATTTTTCTTTTAAAGTGCATAAATCACGGACTAAAAACAGTGAAAAGTACTGAATCATTTGACTTCATCACACAATTAATTAACGACAAAATAAACCTAGTTACCTGTCTTAGCTTGCTGAATGTTACAGAAATTTACTTATCCTTAGATACATCCTCTTCACCTCCAAGGGGGGGCAAATGGGGCATTTGCCCCCCCCCCCTCTGGATACGCTACTGAGCCAGGTCTACATGTATAATTTTTTTCTTCTAAAGGTATTTAAATCTAGGCTAGCATTATTGAGAGAGGAAACAATTTGTTCATACATGTCTTTAAATGCCAAAATGTGTTTGAATTCTACAGTTTACATCCTGACAAGCTAGAGCATCATTAGGGATAGATATATTACTTAGCAATACATCAGACTTATTACAATACTGTGTTTGCCCTCATCATTAACTTTGGACCAGTCTAACTTCGCTTTACGTGTATCATTTACCTGTGATAGCATTTTAATACAATTAATGTCAAACTCGATTAACAAGGGGATGTGGTCAGAACTAGCATAGGAGTACAAAACTACCATATTCAGAACTGCCTGATTTGCATCAGGTGTACAAATACAATGATCTAACCATGAGGTGGTGTGCCAACTATCACTAACATAAGTAAAGCTATCACCAGGAAGACTACACATGGATGAAAGCCTGAAAGGGTCAAGTTATACAAAGCAGTAGAGTAAGTTCTAAAAAGATAAGTTTTAACTGATTCTGAACACATACCAAATTTCCTTACTAGCATGTTACCCTGTACATACAGCTTTTTACGATGCCTCTCAATATCGAGTTCATCTCGCAGTTCGTGACCTAAGTATTTACATGTGTCTTTGACAGGTATAGTCTGACCATTCATTTCAAAAGACCCACAAGATACAGGTTTCGGTAGATTACACCTAAAAATCAAAATACAACTCTTTGCCTCATTATAGGTGGTGTCATTTTCTATATCATATTGTTCACATATCTCTAATAGTACTCTCAGCCCATGGTGAGAGGGTGACAGAAGGTCATCCATGCAGGGCCGGATTTTCCAATAGGCAACATAGGCCATTGGCCTAGGGCCCACCAGTAACTGGGGGCCCACTGGGGACGGGGTGGTTCTCTGATCTAGGGTGAAGAATCACCTGAGATCAACTTTGGGACAAACCAGATTAAACTCACTTTCATTACTATGCATTGAATCTGACCTCCTACAATCCCTTGACACAAACAGTATCATTGACAAATTTGCCATAGAAAAAAGCAGGAAAAAGTCATTTTGAACTTCACATAGTTGTGCTTGCAAAATTTATTATGCTTCAGTTTCATTGTATTTTTCCATTATTCCTATGTGTAAGATGTACATGATATGGAACTTGATTTACTTTGATGTACTTGATATGGAACTAATTTGATTAAAAATTATTAATGTGTAATGTATTACATTATGTTGTAATTCTTATTGCAAAATTTATTATGCTTCAATTTGACTGTATTTTTTTCCATTATTCCTTTATGTAAGAATAAGTTGTACATGATATAAAACAAATTTGAATAAAATTATTGATGTGTTACATTATGTTGTAATTCTTTTTTTTTTTACATTACAATATTACGATATATATATATATATAATATTTTTTTTTGGGGGGGCACTGATAAGGTTTGGCCTAGGGCCCACAAGCAAGTAAATCCGGCCCTGCATCCATGTATATACAGAAAAGATAGGGTGATAATATACCTCCTTGCCTAACACCATTAGTTACCTTAAAACCTGGTGATACAATGCTTTTCCATCTTACAAACATGGTCTGCTCTGAATACCAGAATGCAAGTATCCTAAGTATATATTTAGGTATCCCTTGACACAAGAGTTGTTTCTTGAAAAGTTTGTGATGGTTAACTCTATCAAATGCTTTTGATGCATAAAAAAAAACAGGAATATACATTGCTACTTGACATCTTGTACTTTAGGACGGCTTCCTTTAGCATATAAATTGCGGTGACGTGTGTATATATATATATATATATATATATATATATATATATATATATATATATATATATATATATATAGTCTAAAAGTCACTAAAGGGAAAAGTCACTAAAAGAAAGTTGAATGACAACACAAAGAGATAAACAGGAACGAGGTCTGTTCGTTTATTGGGCTGAACTAAACAGCATGTATTTTTGTATCTGACTAAATCGTTGGTGCTAAGTTTAATTTGGTGATGCTTTTAAAGTGCATAAGGAAAGCAGGAAGTTGTCTAATTATTATATCAGTTAGGGGTAATGTCTATAGCTCCTAAAATTAGTAAAGCTAGAAATATTAGGTAGGGCGTTTGTGGGACGCTGGCACCTATGGTAGACCCTAAAGAAGATTTAACTCAAAGCACCTGTAAATACCTTTATTGTCTCTTTAATAACCTAATACCTAACGGGGTCTAACACCCAGGGCCCCCGAGATGGCGGGGAAGCCAGGATAAATCCCAGGGGCTCGGACCTCTAAGGGGCCCGGAAAGAGGGGGGATAAAATCTAAAAATATTAATAAAGTAATTGATTAAATAACAGAGGAAATATAATTAATGAACATGCATTTTATAGAGATTATCATAGTCAAACTGAAACAGATAAAATATCTGCGGTCCACCAATGTCCAAGACCGACTGACAGATCTGGAAACCATTGTAAATTTGTAATTGAAAGCCAGTTAGCCCGTATTTTAAATTTCATCAGAATCATTCACCACTTTGCTAGAGAGAAGGCAAAGAAAGTACACTTCTAATTATGAAAATCTTGCAGTAAACAACTGTCTTGCCTGCATGGACTGGTACTGCATTTGTAAATTGTATGGTGATAAAATTAATATAAATGATTAAAAAAATAAAATGGTAATTTTATTCTAAGTTGTTTATTCATACTGTATGTTTTGAATAGTAACTTGGACATATAATCAGCTTGCTTATGTACACAAAAAAACATTCATAATGAAATACTGAGTAAACAGGGGGCCCATATACCAATCCTTCTCCAGGGCCCGTGGCAGCTCTCGTCGGCCCTGCTAACATCCCCACGTTATTACATAAATACACATGTCAGTACCATGTTTCACTCTAGAGCCAAACTGATTGTCATAAGTCTGCAAGTAAGTACTCATCCTTTTATAAATGACATATTCTAACACCTTAGAAAGTATACTGGCAAGTACTATTGGCCTATAATTATTCTTATTACAGTCTCACAGATACTAGCACCCTTATTTTTAACAACTGGCAACAATAGAACTGACAAAATGGACTGTAGTAAATACTCATGTATCGTACAGCTTGTGAAACACATTGTAAGCATAGGTATTATGCGAGGGCTACAACATTTTAAATTTTCTGCTTGTATGCCATCTAGGCCACAACTTTTGTTATCATCTAACTTATGAATAACCTGCCAGATTTCTGAATCATTAATTAGTAGCTCCTCAGAGCGTTCTACATTCAGGCATATATTTAGTCTATACTCCCTGAGATAATTATATAGGGTTTCATAATGATTTTTCCACAGTTCTGCAATGTTTTTTGCACCATGTACACCCTCTATTACATTTGGCAAGGTAAGATTACTATTGTTAATTTTATTAACCCTTTAAGTCCTGAATTTTTTGTAGGATTAAGTTATAAATGCGTGTATTTGAAACGTTAGCAATTTGTACCTTTCGTCCTTAAAGGGTTAACCTTCCAGAATTCCCTCCTGAAAGTATTGCTATTGCCTAATTTTCTGGCTAAAGATTCTCTTCGAAGATTCTCTTCATTTTTTCTTATAAATCTAAGAGCACCCTTGAACCTAGCACGAGTTTTATTTTTCAGTCGGAGGAGTTCCCCCTGCCTAGGCTTCCCCATAGCAACCCATTCCACGAATACATTTTTTGCTACATGATACAAATCAGCACAGTATTCTGCCCATCCTGGATTGACATTTACTTTTCCCTATTTTTTATTCTTAAAGCTACTTCCACTCGCAGCCTTAATGGCATGTTCAAGCTTACCGTAATACTCAGGGGCGGATTTAGGTTTCTTGGCGCCAAGGGCCATACTGATTTAGCCGCCCTTCGGACACTTACGAAGTTACCATTTAGCAATAAATAGTTATTTGATATAAGGGTTTTCAGTAAAATGCAGTCAAATGGTTTAGGCATTTACTCTATTAAAATATATCTTAACATATAAGATATTTTTATATCAATTATAATATACAGGTATATACACATACACACACACACATATATATATATATATATATATATATATGAATAGAAACGACATAAGTATTAAGGAACGTTTCTGCACACGAGGAGGAGAGATAACGTTCCTTAATACTTATGTCGTTTCTATTCATTTATATACTGCGCGGTCATTGCAGTTATTTGCATATATATATATATATATATATATATACACACACACACACATATATATATACAGGGTGTCCCATAAGTCCGGCATCATAGGAGAAATTCATATTTTTCTATTTCTACAAACCATAATTCATATTTTTCTCTTTCTACAGGCCATAATGTCTGTGAGCAAGGAAGAACGAATCCAGATAATTCTACTCATAGGAAATCGGAGTCAAAGAGAGGCCGCTGCTGAATTTAACAGACTGCATCCAGACCGCGAGCCAATAACACAGAGTTGTGTTAGCAGACTTGTTGCAAAGTTTAAGGAAACAGGATCCATAGAAGATAAACCACGCAGTGGACCTTCAAGGAGGTCCACTGACGATGATACAGCGACGGCTATCCTGGCTCATTTTAACAGAAGTCCCAATAAGTCTCTTCGGCGATTGTCCGCCGAGACAGGAGTGTCGAAAAGTAGCATCCATCGCATTCTTCAGGCTCACAAATGGCATCCATATAAACTTCAGATCCTACAGAAATTAAGCGAAGATGATCCCGACTGGCGGATGGAATTTTGTGAATGGACTACGGAACAATATGCTCGGGATGCCAATTTCCCGTCCACCATTCTGTTCAGTGACGAGGCTGTTTTTTATGGAAATGGTGAGGTAAATCGACAGAACACCCGCTACTGGTCTCAAAACAACCCTCACTGGTATACCTCTTCAAAGGAACAAGGTGCATCTCGGGTGATGGTATGGTGTGGCATTTGGAAGGATCGAATCATAGGCCCCCTCTTTTTCGATGAACATGTCACTGGAGGCACCTACCTACGTATGCTCAAGGAAGAAGCATTTCCCAGTGTCTTGAACGAAGAAGGAAATTTCCCAACATGGTTCCACCAAGACGGCGCTCCTGCACATTACAGCACCCAAGTAAGGGAATACCCGTACCAACAATTCCCTGGTCATTGGATAGGACGTCGAGGGCCTGTGGAATGGCCAGCTAGAAGCCCGGATCTCACGCCACTAGATTTTTATCTCTGGGACAACTTGAAAGCGCTGGTATACGCAGAGAAAATTAGGAGTGTTGAACATTTGCGGCAGCGCATTATTGGGGCATGTAACACCATTACTCCTGACATCATTCACCGTGTGCTTGCTGACTGGGTATCACGTCTGAATTTGTGTATTGAAAACAATGGTGGACATATTGAGCACGTTCTGTAAATAAAAGCTTTTGTTTTGCCTTTTTTTATTATTTTTCCTATGATGCCGGACCTATGGGACACCCTGTATAACTCATTCGTATTATGTGAACTGTTCGCATATGCTTAGCTAGTCTGTCATTGATATTGTTGTTAATATTATTTTTATTAATGTATTCTCAACTGAATCTCACCCTTCCCCGTTTTCAATATGGATTATCTCGATGCATGCAGTATGGAAGGATTGCCGTCAATGTCTATGGAACGCTCGTGGTCGGAGAACCTGTCATGGACTGATGTACTGTAAGTCTGACATCTACGCCCCCCCAGTCCACCCACAGACATTAGTACACGTGTGTCTACAGACAGCTCCATCCCATGGTCAGCTGAGGACCAGTCCCGCCCTCCTCGAGATTTGTTGGAGCATCACATTTGCGATGTTTGCGAAATAGCCTTGCTCATACGTCATGCATTCGAGTTGCATAGGTACTTCGACTCGGAGTATGAACAAGCAAGTTCAAGTGCGTCCACACACCCCTTTGATGATGCACCGTCGCCGGATATCTTCGAGAACGATTTCTGAGGGCATGTTATTGTAAATGATTTGTACGGTTGTTTTTAATTGTTAAATAATTAATTAGTTTATTTACCCTGTATAAAACCCATCCTTCATCGTCCTATTTTGCTAATAAAACAGAAATTAACCGTTGGTGTTTTTCTTATCAAAACTGCCTCGCATATATGACACTTAACTTATATTGGTTTATATCAATTTTCTATATGTTGAAGACCTATTCACTAATTCATACTATAAGAGCGTTTGTTGGACTCGTAAATGTCTAAAACGCACATCACTAACTATTGGCTAAAAAAAAAAATGATATATATATTACTTTACTTACTTTTGTTACTTTTGTTGAGTTTGAACGACGGTTCAGGATCGACCTGCGGTCGACCCCTCTGCAGCATCCCTCCTCATTTGCGGGACTTGGTGAAGGAGGGAATTGCTTTCTGATCTCCTGCCCTCGTAGCCAGCCACGCATGGCTGGTCAGGGACTTTGCACAAGAATCTGTCCAGCTGGTTCTTGAAGTTATTCAGGTCGGTGTGCTGGAGATTCCTCACTTCTTTTGGAAGGACATTGAAAAGCTTTGAGCCCCGTATTCTGAGGGTATTTTCCATCCTCGTTTTCATGGCTCCTTGTTCCACCGCAGCTGGGACCGTACAATATCTGCCTCTTCTCTCATTCCAGTTTGTTTCTATTTCATTTCAGAGGTTAGGGACAGAGTCCTCAAGTATTTTCCATAGGTATATTATTGTGTACCACTCGCGGCTTCTTTCAAGAGAGTAGAGTTCCAGGGATTGTAGTCAAGACCAGTAGTCTTCACCTTCCGTTTCCTCTATCTTAGACGTAAAAGTCCTTTGTATAGCTTCAATGCTCGCAATGTCTCTTTTTCTGTGTGGGCTTGTGAGTACTGAGCAATACTCAATTAATGGTAGGACTAGACTCTTCCATAATTTGAGCATGATGTTTGCTTTTCTGCTGCGGAAGCTCCTCCAGATGATTCCCATTATTTTTCTAACCGTTGTGATTTTGATTTTATAGTGCTCTCTGAATTCTGCATCCGACGACATCATTACTCCAAGATCCCTGACTTGTAGATTTGGTGTTATCTGTTTGGCTTGCGGAGTTTTGTACCCTTTTTTCTGTAGCTCTTTGTCATTACCATATCTTAGAAGTTGGAATTTTTCTTCGTTGAACTCCATATTGTTGTCTTCTGCCCACTGGAATAATGTTTCAATGTCATTTTGTAGTTTTCTTATGTCATCTTCTTGCAATATTTCCTTACATATCTTTGTGTCATCTGCGAAGCATGATACAATACTGTCCTTAATATCCGCATCAATATCAGCAATCATTATTATGAACAGCAAGGGAGCTAATACTGTCCCTTGTGGAACATAGCTCACGACTTCCGAGACTTCCGATTTAACTCCGTTTACCACCACTCTGCGTTCTTTGCGTCAAGAAATTAAATATCCACCTTCCTAGCTTTCCAGTAATTCCTGTATCCTTAAGTTTGTTTGCTATGATTCCATGGTCACATTTATCGAAGGCTTTAGCAAAGTCATATATTACATCAATGTTTTGTCCTCGACACAATGTTCCTAATATTTTCTCCTGGTGGTCTAGTAGCTGTGACAGGCATGATCTACCCGCCCTGAAGCCATGTTGATTTGGGTTGTATAAGTCTTTTTCCTGTAGGTAGTAGGTAGTTTTGCCTCTAATTATGCGTTCAAAACACTTTATAAGGTGTGGGGTGAGAGCCACTGGCCGATAATTTTTCGGCATTGCTCTGTTACCATCTTTAAATCGGGGGGCAATGTTCGCATTCTTTAAGGAGAGTGGAATTTGTCCTGTTTCGAGTGATTTCCTCCATCGTAAGTATAGCGGTTTTGCAATACTCTCTCTGCATTTCTTCAGAAATGTGGCACTCCATGTGTCTGGCCCTGGCGCTGAATTGTCTCGCATCTGTGATAAGGCCGTAATTACATCTCCTTCCATGAACTCGAAGTGTATTAATAGGTTGTGCCGGGATTTGTTCTTGGTTGATCTGTATCAGTGTCGAAAAACTCGTCTGGGTTTTCCACTTCCATCTCGGACTTAGGGGTGCTAAACACAGATTTAAATTGTTCCCTAAGCAGTTCACTTATTTCTTTCGGGTCATTTATGTATTTGGCCTCCCCGTCTATCAACGGTCCAATACTCTCCTTACACTGCATTTTCCTTTTCGCAAAAGTGTAGAAGTATTTTGGGTTATTTTTTATGTTTTCTGCTACCTTGTTTTCCTCCTCGTTTGTCTTATGTATGAATGTTTGCTTTAGGTCCATTTCTATTTCGCCAAGTTTCCTCTCTAGTTTGAGTCTCTGCATCAGTTCTGCATCTGTGGAGATGTTTTACGGTTTGTCTTCGTTGCCTGAATAGAGTCCTGATTTTCCTCTCGAGCTTGCTACGTTTTCTTTCCTGTCTCTCTGGAATATGTTTCAGTATTATAAGTTTGGTTTCCGTCTCTATTATACAGGGTGTACATAAAGTCAGGATCTATTTTTGTGAAGCACTTGGAAATTATATGGCATTCAATCATAAAATGATAAAGTGGTAACATTTATTAAATAATTAAGAGTAGGATTCGACGTGACGCCCATCAGTATCCCTGCACAGCTCAAATCGTTCCGCAGCATTTCTAAACACATTCTGGAGCATTTGCGGGGTTATGTTATCTGCAGCAGTTCGTATACGTGTACGTAAGTTTTCAAGACTCGTAATCTTCGTCTGATAGACGTGCGATTTGATAAAGCCCCCATGCAAAGAAATCTAAAGGGGTTAAATCTGGTGATCTCGCTGGCCAAGGTCTGTTGCTTCCGCGTCCGATCCAGCGATTTGGAAAACGTCCATTCAGATAATCCTGAACAATTTTGGCATAGTGACAAGGAGCACCATCATGTTGATAGACGACGGTACTAACAATCCTATCCCTCGTCTATCAACATGATGGTGCTCCTTGTCACTATGCCAAAATTGTTCAGGATTATCTAAATGGACGTTTTCCAAATCGCTGGATCGGACGCGGAAGCAACAGACCTTGGCCAGCGAGATCACCAGATTTAACCCCTTTAGATTTCTTTGCATGGGACTTTATCAAATCGCACGTCTATCAGACGAAGATTACGAGTCTTGAAAACTTACGTACACGTATACGAACTGCTGCAGATAACATAACCCCGCAAATGCTCCAGAATGTGTTTAGAAATGCTGCGGAACGATTTGAGCTGTGCAGGGATACTGATGGGCGTCACGTCGAATCCTATTCTTAATTATCTAATAAATGTTACCACTTTATCATTTTATGATTGAATTCCATATAATTTCCAAGTGCTTCACAAAAATAGATCCTGACTTTATATACACCCTGTACATAGTATTTCTTGTGGAGTCTTCTCGTGTAGTAGCAATTCCCAATTTACCTCCTTTAAATTTTTATTTACGTTTTCCCAATTTACTTTTTTTGAATTTATGTTTAAGCCTTTAAATATTCCATCTGCCTCTCTAGGATGCGTTTTCGGACCTCTGGGTGCTAATTTCAATTGTATATCGATAAGTTTATGGTCGGAGAACTTTGTGTGCGTTACTTTTTTTATTTATTATTATCTCGTTGTTAATCGTCCAGATTAAATCCAAAACGTTCTCCTTTCTTGTGGCTTCACCGATTTCCTGAGTAAGGGCGTAATGTTCCATAATATCTAATAGCATTGTTGCTTTGGTTCTGTCATTTTTAGTAATGTTGCCATGAAACTTCTCAACATATATAACTTCGTCATTTTTCTTCCATGATATGAATGGGAAATTAAAATCTCCGAAAATTAGAATATTTGTTGTTGGAGTTTCAAGTAATTTTAATATGTTTTCTATCGGGTGTTCCACTTAAAACCGGCCCGCTGGAGTACTCCAGCGGGCCGGTTTTAAATGGAACACCCGGTATTTCATTTGTAGCAAATTGGAATTAACTTTTTGTGGTGTTTGGTGGTCTGTAGATGTTCATAATGGTTAGGTTCAGTTCTTTTACTTCTAATATAATAACTTCAACTGTGCTGTTTGATTTCTTTACCCTCACTTCACATGTGTAAGTGTTTTTCACGTAGATACAACACCCTCCTCCTCGTCTAGCCACTCTATCTGCTCTGTATATGTTGTAGTCCAGCAATGCTATTTCAGTATTCTCGATGCAGTTTTCACAGCCTTTTTCGCACTTATGTAAGTGTGTTTCCGTTAGGCATATGATATCTATGCTGGTTTCCGTAGCTAAATTTTGCAAGTATTGTAATTTGCAGTCTGCATGGCCCGTATAGAGGCCTTGTATATTTGTATATAATACATTTACCGGGTTTCTAATCTTCGTGTTCGATTCTCCTAAATGATGGTCGTTTCCTGGTCGATGTCGGTTCCTGTTTCATATATATATATATAATATATATATATATATATATTATATATATATATATATATATATATAAGAGCGTGATTGTAGTGTTAATTTTAAAACAGCGCGAATACAATGAAAATTGTTATATACAAATGGAAATTGTTATATATAAATAATACCTTTAATCTGTAGACAACTGATCCTGTCCCAAGAATTCCTCAGCTTAGAGAATAAAGGTTTGAATTAACACAGCACCCGCAAAAGAAATATATGAATGCGACTTCTGCCGTACAAAATTAGAAATTTCTACGCTAGTTCAACATATGGTGGTCTGGTAGGTTTTCATATTTATATTTATCACTTTTTGGCTGGTTTCCAGACCGAATTTGTCATTCGGTCGAATCATGAAGAAAGAACGCCGCTTCTGCATTGTAGGTGATAATGATCAAATTTTACTTTTCCCTTCGCACTAATGGTCGAGGGAGAGAGAGAGAGAGAGAGAGAGAGAGAGAGAGAGAGAGAGAGAGAGAGAGAGAGAGAGAGAGAGAGAGAATCCTTTATTATACGCTGTAGCCTAAATATGAGTAACTATAGGATGTACCCAGACATGCATTCTTATTCGTGAAGAATAAATCATCTTTGTTTGCTTCTTATTAATATAAATAAACGTATCCTGGCATACCTAAATTTTCTAGTATATTATATAATATATATATATATTATATATATATATATATATATATATATATATATATATATACAGCCCCCTCGATTAGGTACTCCGGCTTGCCAGGCCGAGGGGGCTCGTACACCTCGTGGGTTGTTTGGGTTTCCTCAACTCCTCGCGGGGTGTGGGCGAAGAGTTACCTAGTTGCGTTTTTTTCTTTTTTTTTCCCTTCCTTTTCTTTTTGCTCCCCTTTTTTTCCGTCTCTCCCGGAATTTCTTTTGTCTTGACTCGGTCTTGTGCCTCTGTCAATTGTAGTATCCCCCCGCCCTCTGTTTGTATTTTGCAGTCTTGGGGTCATCGGGTGCACCCGCCGGGGGGCATCGCTCCGTTGCTGAGCCGTGCTCTGGGGACGGTACGGGCGCCCGGACCGCTGCTGCGTCTGGAATGGGTCTTTGCTGGGCCCTTAACGGGCAAATCTCCGTAGTGCCAATCTGCTGTTTTTAAAACGACAGTCAGGTTAGGGGGCGGGCTACCCGGGACGTTGGGCCTGCGCCTAGAAGGATGCAGCGGCGGATGGTGCATTGCCTTGGGTCCGAGGCTGTCTTTTTTGTAAAGCTATTGTTTATGGGTTCAATTTCAAAACTTCATTCCCCTCCTGTTGACGACTCTGGCCCGCCCTTGGATTTGGACAAGACTTCTACTTTTGGTCGTTCAGCGGCCTCTGCCTCCGCTGGATTGACCTTAAAGCCGTATGGCCCCCTCTCGTCCTCTGCGGCGTCTGGCTCTCGTGGCCGGACTCGTGGTGGCCGTAGGGCGGGGTCTTCGCGGCCCTCGTTCTCTCGCCCACTCTAGGGTACCGTTACACATGGACCTGTCCCTGCTGTCAATTTCTGTCCGGTGGACAGGTTCCTTGTTCTCCGCCCTTCCGCTGGCTCCCTTCCGGGCAACTCGGAACGGGTGTTTCAGCATCTTAAGACGGTGGGGGTTCCCTGTCGTTATGATATCCGCCCTCTGAAGGATGGGTCTCTTCTTTTGAAGTCCCGTTCTTCGGGGGTGACTGAGTCCCTTCTACAGTTGCAGGATGTTTTGGGTTGCAGAGTTTCTGTGACTCCCCATCCACAATTGAATAGCTGTCAGGGCACCATTTTCGCTTCCCGTCTGCTGTCAATCCCGGTTGGCGAGTTGCAGGAGGATCTTGCCCCCCCAGGGGGTAACGAAGGTCTTCCGCTTTCGTCGTGCCGGGATGGTGCTCTTACCCCGTCCGCTCGTCTGCTCCTGACCTTTGACTCCCTTGTGCTTCCGGCCTAGGTGTTCTGGGGCGTGGGTGATCGCCGGTCGTGTGAGTTTTCGGTGCGACCGTATGTGCCTGACCCGGTTCGCTGCTTTGGTTGCAACCGGTTCGGCCATGTTAGCTCTGCGTGCCGCCGTGAGGGTAAGCTATGTGTCCGCTGCGGTGGGCCTGCGCACCCTACCTCGTGCACGAAGCCCCCGCGGTGCTCGAACTGCTCGGGGGCCCACCCTTCCTCCTCTGGGGACTGCCCCGTTTTCAAGTTTGAATTCGAGGTGCGGTCCTTAAGGACTACCGAATTCCTTAGTGCGCGGGAGGCGCGCGATAGGGTCCGTAACCTGGAGCCGCGGCGGGGTTGTCCTATGCTGCGGCTCTTGGCCCTGGCGGGTCCTCGGGCCCCTCCTGTGCTACCCAGGCGTCTACCGGAGTGGTGCCCCCCCCTGGAAGTTCCGGGGGTTGGTGGTCCTCCTGGCGCCGCGGGACCTTCTTGTCCCTCTGCCTCACTTTCAGACATTCCATCTGATTCCCTGCCTACAAGTGCCCCTTCTCCCTCTCCGGCCTTGGGGTCTGGATCCTTGCCTACTCGTCTCTCGGGTGGGGAAGGTGATGCCCAGAAGGAAAGGAGGAAGCGTCGCCGTGGTCGGAGTCGGAGTCCTCCAGACCCGATCATGACCGCTGCTCGCCCTGCTTCCCCTTCTTCACCGGAGGGGAAGCGGCGCGCCGCTCCTGATCCGCTCGGGACTCCCCCCCTATACGGAGGGCTGGTGAGGCGTCACCTCCCGGTGCCCCAACCAGTGTCCGGGTGTCGGTTGAGGTACACCGCCCCATGACACCCTCGATTACTGACTCTGTTCCCATGGTGGACCCGGTCGAGAGGAGCCTGGCCCTTCTTCATGGAGTCTCTCTCCCTTCGGCTCCTGCTGAGAGTGGTCGGGTCTCTCTCCTGGATCTACCTCTCCCACCTGTGGTGGACCTTTCCTCCCTCCACGTCAGTACTTGTCTGATGTGACGAGCCCTCGAACATCTGGTTCTCCCCAGCCCCCCTCTGGTGAGGAGTCGGGGGTTTCGGCTGGGCCCGTCTCGTCTCTTCCCCCCTCAGGGGAGCCCCCCTCTGAACTCCCTGTTCCACTCTCCACCTCTCGTTCTACTACGGGTGAAGCAGCTGCGGGCTCGGTGGCCCCTACCTCCCCCGTTCGGGGAGTCGGGGAAGCCGATTCCGTCCCTGGTTACGGACCGTTGAGTTTGCTGCTCAGCTTGGTTCCGTGGCTATTTCTCTGTTTTCTCTGCCTCTTATAATGCCACTTCCCCTTACAGTTCCGTTTTGCATTGGAACTGTAGGGGGCTTTTAGCTAACTGGGAGAACTTTGCCTCCCTGCTGGAGAGCGGGCGGCCTTCCTGTGTTTGTCTCCAGGAGACTATCCTGGCTGTGCGGGGACTCCCTCGTCTATCTGGCTATGTTGGTTTCCCTTGCACCCCGGATGAGCACACACGCCGGCGGGGTGCGGCGATTTATGTGCATCATTCGTTGCCCTCGCGAGGTGTGCCTCTTCGCACTTCCTTGCAGGCTGTGGCTGTGCGGCTCTTTTTAGATCGCCAGCACACTGCCTGCTCGATTTATATTCCTCCTCATGACCCTCCTTCTCGCGACGCGGTTCGCGAGTTGGTGTTGCAACTGCCTCGACCGTTTCTCCTCCTCGGGGACTTTAACAGTCGCGACCCAGCTTGGGGAGATGTCAGGTCGACTAATGTTGCTGGTATGTTGCTCTCCTTAATGGAGGAACTTTCCTTTGCGTGCCTCAATTCCGGTGAACCTACCTACTTCCACGAACCCACGGGTTCCTCTACCTGTATTGATCTCTCCTTGGTGTCCCTCGATGCCTTACTCGATTTTTCGTGGAAGGTGTCGGGGGACTCTTATGGCAGTGATCATTACCCAGTCTGTCTTGAGCCGGTCGGACCGCAGCCGGGTGTCTCGTCTCGACCGAGGTGGTGCCTTGCGCGGGCTGACTGGCCATCCTTCAGAGCTCGTTCCGTCATTGCCCGTTCGGTGTTGAGCTTTGGCTCTGTGGATGTGAGCTTGGAGTTCTTCGAGCGGGTGTTGATGGGCGTCGCGGATGACTGTATTCCTCGATCTTCCAGTAACCCGCGGACGCGTAGCGTCCCGTGGTGGACTCCAGCATGTCACCGGGCGGATCCTGCTGTTGTAGCCGATCGGCTGGCTGGTGCTTTTACTGCGGTTTCTTTCCCGTTCGCCTTCAGCTGCGGATCGTCCTTTGTCGGATGTTACGTTCCCGCCGCCTGGGAACGAGCCCTATAACCGTCTCTTTACGATGCGGGAACTTCGGGCTGCCTTGGCAACCCGTCGTTCTTCCGCCCCTGCCCCTTATGACATTCCGTATGACTTTATTTGGAATCTGCACCCGATGGCCCTACACTTCTTGCTGGATCTTTTCAACCGGGTGTGGGTTGAGGGGTCGTTCCCTTCCCGTTGGAGGGAGGCGATTGTGGTCCCGATACCTAAGCCGGGGAAGGATCCGGCGGAGGTGGCGGGCTATCGGCCTATTGCCTTGACGAGCTGCTTATGCAAGCTGTTTGAAAAGATGGTGGCCGTCCGACTTTCCTTTACACTGGAGTCGCTTGGGTTATACCCCCCGACCCAGTATGGCTTTCGTCGATTTCGGGGTACTCTGGACCCCCTTCTCCTCCTTGGTCATGATGTACGGGAGGCCTTTTCCCGCCGGAATCTTGTTCTGGCCGTCTTTTTCGATGTCCAAAAGGCCTATGACACGACCCGTCGGGGAGATGTCATGGACTGTTTGAAGTCACTTGGTTTTGTGGGCTTTTTGCCCATATTTCTTCGTAACTTCCTCTGCCGTCGCACTTTCCGCGTCCGTAATGGGGCGGCCCTATCTGACCTGTATGTTCAGGAGGAGGGGGTGCCCCAGGGGTGTGTCTTGAGCGTCTCCTGCTTCAATCTGATCATGTCTGCGCTACCGGGAGCCCTTCCGCCCTCGGTGCGATGTTCCATCTACGCCGACGATCTGGCTGTCTATGCCGCGGGGACGAGTCTCCCCATCGTGGAGAGGCAAGTCCAACTCGCGGTCAATCGTGTTGAACGCTGGGCGTCGTCGGTGGGCCTTACGCTGTCTTCCCCGAAGACTTCGTGTGTGGCGTTCCTTCCGTCGAGGAGACGGAGATCCGGCGCCGTCCCGACCTTTAATCTTACACTCGGGGGTCAGCCTCTGGCCCTCGTTCAGTCAGTGCGTTTCCTGGGTATGGTTTTCGACAGCCGTTTGAGCTGGGTTCCCCACCTTCGCCGGCTGCGCGAGTCTACAAGACGTACCCTGGATTTGCTGGGACATCTGTCGCATACTACATGGGGCGCGGATAGGCGGACACTCCTCCGTTTGTACGTGTCCCTGGTGCAGTCAAAATTAGATTATGGGAGTGTGGTGTATGGCTCTGCCTCCCGTACGGCCCTTCGGATACTGGATCCGGTCCTCTCTAGAGGACTGCGCATGTCATCTGGCGCCTTCTGCTCCTCTCCGGTTGATAGCCTGCGGGTTGAGTGCGACATCCCTCCCTTGGAGGATCGGAGGTCGTTCCTCATTGCCAAGCACTATCTCCGGATTCTCCGTCTTCCCAACTCTCCTCTGTTCCAGGTGGTTGAGAGGGCGTTCTGCCGGGATGGGGGTTGGTATTTCACCGACACGGTGACCTCCCTCCTCGATGGTATGGGCACTCCTCCTCCATCCGTTATACCGGTCTCTTTCAGGGGTGTTGCACCTTGGGAGAGCACCCCTGTTGCGTGCTGTAGGGCGTTGCGCCCCGTTCGCAGGGCCGATTCTGACTCTGCCTTGCTTCGGTCTCTGTTCCTTCAGCATGCAGCGTGTCACTCTGCATGTGTTGCGGTCTTCACAGATGGCTCGAGGTCGTCCGGGGGCGTTGTGGCCGCGGCTGTTCCCCAGTCGCCTGCCCTTGCTCCCCGATGTACCCGTCTCCCTGATGAGGCTTCCGTTTTCGCGGCGGAGCTCTATGCCATTCTGAGCGCTCTGGAGGTGGTGTGGGAGCATCCGGATGGGTCGTTTGCCGTCTATTCGGATTCCCGCAGTGCCCTGGATGGCCTGGAGTGTTTTGACCCTGTCCACCCACTGGTCCTACGAATCCAGCTACTGTACCATATCCTTGTCGCTTTTGGTGGCAAGGAGGTGGTATTTTGCTGGGTCCCTGCACATGTTAATGTGGCTGGAAATGAGGCTGCCGATCGAGCTGCCCGTTCCGCGTGCCGACTACAGGTTTCACCCGTGTCCCTCCCCTTTTCCGATTATATCCCTGGCTTCCGTAGGTTTTTGCACTCCCGGTGGCAGAGTCGTTGGGATGGCGCTACAGATAACAAACTTTGCAAGATTAAACCCAAACTGGGATGTTGGGCCTCTTCCTTCCATCGGTCGCGCCATAAGGAGGTGGCTCTGGCCCGCCTCCGTACAGGCTGTTCACAGTCCATAGGCGTATATCGTGGTATTTCATAAATAATTTTGTCAACCAGAAGGCCTTCGAGCGTCAAAGTCGGCCCTAAAGTTACAGCTAAAACTCGCATCTGTTTAAAAGATACGAGGCTTTAATTCGAAATTAAATATTTAATGAAGAGAGCATCGGCACTAAACTAATTTATATTCATATATAAGGGTTAATTTTTATTAATATATATTAGGGTGTGTCAATGTTTGGGGTGAAATGACTAAATTGAAAATCGTGATTTGGTAGCAATTTAATGTAATCATTTGGCATACAAAATAATATCCTTGCTTCAAAAACAATAAAAAATAACTCCTACCTACATCAATTTTAATTCAAAAATTCAATTTTTCCGTAAATTCGTAACAAAATAACAAATGTGCGCAATCATCCTATCAACATTTAAAGTGGCAATAAGATATCATTCACAGTCTTTATTTGAAAGTAACCAATGCAGTCATGTCCTTTTTGCTGCGGTTCCTTGACATCAGCATTCGACTTGCTACTTGCGCTTTGATGTAGCCTTCTCGCCTCTCGTGACTGTAAACTTGACTAGCTGCTTCTGTAACCATTTTCACACATCTCTCCACACTCTGATTGTGAGAAGGCCACTTTGGCACTTGCGTTGGGGCCTCTTTAAGTTGTGTTAAATCTTTGTTTGTTATACATGTTGTCAGTGGTGGCTCCAAAACTTCCGAACTCAAGTTAACTAATTCTGACAATTTCGTGGCATTGACGTTTATCGGAGGTACCTTCCTTGTCTGAACAGAGCAGTCTCCCAGCTGGTCATCATCTAGTGATGTTCCTCTAAGCTTTAGAATGATTTCCACAGCCTCAGTTCGCTCTTTGGTACATTGGCTGCAGAGTATTGCTTGCAAAACTGACTCTGGCCTAGCATACCAAGCGGACCTTCTCACCACAGGTAACACGATGTCCACCACTACTTTCCTTTGGGTTCTCAGTAGCTGTAATTGAAACAAGATGTGGTTGGGCCGCTCCATCCACATTGGATTAAGTTTTACATTGAACCAGTGAGGAAGATAAAACCCAATAATAAATTCAACAATCAACATCAAATCCTGTAGCATTTTGCCCTTCAGTGCATGTTTGGAAACCCAAATCCTGCAGAAACGAATCGCTGTAGTTAACCAACGACTTTGACTTACGGGTCCAATCTCCAAGAGAGCCAGATTTTGAGGCAACTCTCCTGATCTGATTGCTTGAACAATACGATAAGCGTAAGATTGATCCGTGCTGAGGTCTTTGATAACTTCTTCAGACAACATTGGAAGGGGAGGGCCTACTTCGACCTTTGTAAATTTTTGTGTTTATTTCTAATTCCATTGCTTCATCTAGCATGTTGCCAAGGGGGCCTGACCACTTGTTGTTGCTCTTTGTAGGACCATCAAGTTCCTGGGTGAGACGACGAAGAGGTAGTTCCCCTGTGTGCAAATCACATACAATCCAAACAAGCCTTCTTCCAAGTTTTTTCTCTAAATGCGTCATAACACCGCCCTGCCATCCAGTGTTCACCGCAGTTGAGTCTCCACCAACGGCCTGCAGTGAACTGTCGAGTCTTCTTTCTTGAAGCCAACATATTATTTGATCAGCAATTGCCTCTACAAATAGCGGTCACCAGGTTCGGAACACACAGAGTAGTGTTCTTCTTTGATGAGACCGGGAAACTTTCTGTCCATTCCCTCTACCTCTAGGAGAACTTTTGTGTCATCTCTTCTTCCATCAAACAAAAGGCAAGAGAGACCTTCCTCCTTCAAATCTTTTTCATGCTGATCAGATATTTCCTTCATTATTTTTTCTTGTGCTCTTCTTATCTTATTATGATCTATCACTAAGGATGTATCCTCTCGGCTGATGAGGCCTGCATCTATCCAAGTGGCAGTGGCAATCTCTGCAGTCTCTCGTAGCCCCGTATGGTGGCGAATACTGGCAAGGGCAATGTTTGAGATGTCTTTAGTGTTGTATTTCAATCTCTTTGGCGAAGGTTCAGATGACATTTTGGAGCTATCATCTGATGTTGCTTCTTTCTGTTCATCTGAAGAGCTTTCAAAGAAGTGAGAAACCTCTTGATAGAGCTCTTCATCTCTTTGGGTGGCTTCTTCACTCTTCTTTTTTTCCTTTTTTCCCTCTCTCGGATTTTCTCTTTTTTCTTAGCAATAACAATCTGTTTTTTGGTTTCTGAATAATCTGCCGAACCAATCTGCATACTTCCTTGGCCTCCTGCCTTTGTTCTCTGCGCCTTTATGAAAGCCAGCTCCAAAACAGGGATCTTCTTCTCACGAGGACAGCGACAATCAATGTGAGGGTGAGGTTCTCTTCTGCATTAGGGAGAACAATTGGCTTTAGAACACAACTCTATGGGACACTGGCAGTTAAAAATGTCAAGAAGAGTATCAAGTGTGTGCATAAATTTATTTTTCTTTGCTAGTTTTCCTTTACCAAGTGATGTCTCAACTGCTTTGTGCCACAGCTTTGTTAATTTTAACTCAATAGTTCTATACTGATTGAGTACAGGTGGTTTGAATAACACATTAGCTTTTTTCCACTGATGCAGAAGAGGGGGAATCATGTCCCTTATGAGCTCTTTCTCTGTGTAGTTCCTTCTATCCTTTGTATTTTGTTCACGAAGGAGTAATCCTAGTCTCAGCATGTCTCGCACTGTTGGTAGTTCTGATACGGGAAGCTCCTTGCTTGTACCGACTAACAGGCTCAAGTGGCATGACGACTGACCTCTTGTCTTCAATTTTGGCATCTTAGGAATATCTGAAAAAAAAGAAAAACATTTAAGTATTTTATATCAATTACGATGTTTCAAAGTTTAGTCATTCGATGTTCTAAAATTCAATAAAAAAATATTTCATGGGATTACAACATAATTAGACAGAAGAATATGATAATAATAAATAATTGTAATAATCAATAATCCATACTTACAGTTAAACTGTAGTATTCGTCTAGTAGAATAACTATGAAGTAGGTACAAGAGCAATAACAGCAAACCACCGTCTATGACATCTAAGAGGCAACTGAGGACTGAGAGTGAGGGACAGTTCTATTCATGTTGTGACTTGTACATTGTACAACAACTATATGACCTTGAAAACACTCCATATGCGATCAGTGGGATAATTCTGTGACAGATGAATAGTTAATCAATTTATGTCCTATTATTTAGTAAAAGAGTCAATTTCTGAAACTTTAAGGTAAAATTGATGTAGGTAAGGGTTATGTTATTTCATTTTGGTTGGCCAATTTCAAGTTTTGACATGAAAAGACACTATATTTTCACTACCAAAATTGATTTGAAAAAAGTTGTCAAAATTGACACACCCTAATATATATATATATATATGCCTTCCAAAGGCCCCGAGCACTGTTTCCTCATTTCACGAAGGTTGCGCTTGTCATGTATATATTAACCCCTCCGTCTATGGCCTGGGTTGGTTCGAAGTCGACGGGGGTTCTAGTTAGGTGGCAGCAACGGATGCGTTACTTACAGTAGTTTTCTTCTATATTACTCTCCGAGTTCTTCTATAGTGGCTCGGAGGATTCTGAGAGGCTTACTAAATTCTCTGAAGATTCCCGGATTCTTCTTATAACGTATCGGGGAAGTTTAATGACTAAGTTCTCTGAAGAGAGCAAGACTTGAAAGAGAAAATAAATACTATCTTTTACTGTAATTTATTGCTAAAATGTACAGGTCGTGTTCAGCCTCTGAATTGACTTCTGAAGATATTTCTGGGGTTTATATACCTCGATTTTACTAACATCATCATTATTAAATGTTGAAGAGGCTGTATTATTTTGCACAACAGTTAAAAAAAGTTAAAAAAATGGTTAAAACAGATAAACAGGATATAGGAATAGGAAGCCATATTTTTAGCTTAAACCGCCTATATTAGATCTGCTGTTTTTCCTGATCCGCCGAGTTAATTAGAACGGAAATTGAATTAGGCATTCTTATATTAAGATATGTATATAAGCAAATAATTAAAAGTTTAAGGCAAAACATGACTTCATCTTTTATAACTCCAAAATTTATCCCAATGAACAAAAAAAAAAAAATAAAAAATATAATATCGCCGGGTGTACATTAAATGGCGACATAATGTCGTGTCGGACATTTAGTACAATCTAAGTACATCACTGAGTGCGGTGTAATTTTGGTTTATTCCAATTATGGTTATAATTACCAATTAATTCATATTTACTTATTATCGTTAATTACAATTCCATTAAAGTACATTTTACTACGTTATATATATATATATATATTATATATATATATATATATATATATATATATATATATATAATACACACGTGATAATGTTTATAAATTTAAATTGGAGCAGAGTCACCTCCGCGGTGGTTAGCAGAATTCGAACACTCGCATAAGCATTTATGAGATCGCGAGAAATTAATTACTTTAAAAAGAATACATGTGAACGTACGTATATGTACGTATGAATTGAACGACAGATAATTTGCGTTATGCGAGTTTGGTCCCTATGTAAAAATTAATAATTGAATATAAAGATCATACAGGAATTATTCGTTTTTACACATACACACACACACACACACACACACACACACACACACACATAATATATATATATATATATATATATATATATATATATATATATATATATACAGAGTGTCCGTAAATTATTCACCCCATTATAAGCCTTAATAAATTCGTTATTATAGGAGCTATCTTAAAACGGTTTGCGGCAATTAATAACACAACTCAAGAAATGTTTTTCTTTATTTCGCAGAACATCCACTAGGGGCACAATGGCGACAGTGAAGGAGAAAGCAATGTGTGTGCTGTGGATGTGGGAAACCAAATCTCCAATTACTGTACAGGGACGTTTTCGGGAGGAATATCAGAAAACTCCACCAACAAAGCAATCACCAAGAAACTGGCAGTGTGCTACATCAGAAAGGAGCTGGAAGGCCTAATGTGTCTGAAGATAAGATAGCAGGAATTCAGGAGGCGTTTATCCGAAATCCTACAAAATCCATCCGCCGAGCAAGCCGAGAACTGAAAATACCGCGTTCAACAGTGCATAAAGTGGTTCACAAGAGGTTGAAACTTTATGCCTACAAATTGCAAACCTTGCAGAAACTTCTACCAAATGACAAACCCAAACGGGTACAGTTTGCTGTTGACATTCTTGACCGTGTTGTTGAAGATGAGCATTTTTTGAACAATGTCGTTTTCAGTGATGAAGCGACATTCCATCTGTCTGGTAAAGTCAACAGACACAATTGCTGTATATGGGGATCAGAAAATCCGCATGAATTTATTGAACACGAACGCAACAGTCCCAAGATAAACGTTTGGTGTGCTCTCTCCCATAACAGTGTGATTGGACCATTTTTCTTCCATGAGAACACTGTGAAGGCTACAAATTACCTAGATATGCTTGAATGGTATGCTGCACCTCAGCTTGAGGATATGCAGCCCCGTGTGTTCTTTCAGCAAGATGGGGCACCTCCACACTGGGGATTAGAAGTGCGGAGGTTCCTCAATGAAAAGTTCCCTTCTCGTTGGATCGGGCGAGATGGCCCTATTCCATGGCCTTCTCGTTCCCCGGATATCACGCCTCTGGATTTCTTTTTATGGGGCTACACAAAGGACAGAGTGTATGCAAAGAAGGTTAATAACATCACAGAATTAAGACACCGGAGTGAAGAGACATTAGCTTCCATCACGCAAGACATGCTTCTTAATGTTTGGAACGAAATCATCTATCGCCTTGATGTTCTGCGTGCTAACACAATTTCTTGAGTTGTGTTATTAATTGCCACAAACCGTTTTAAGATAGCTCCTATAATAACGAATTTATTAAGGCTTATAATGGGGTGAATAATTTATGGACACCCGTATATATATATATATATATATATATATATATAATATATATATATATATATATATATACACCTTACTTTATGAACCTTATGTTGTTTCGTGTGTTGGTCTCTCTTCACACGGAGGTCAAGCTGGTGGCCCCGCCTCTAGGTCTGGCCTGGTGGAGGAGCGAGTTACTTTCTTGCGCTCTCCACCGTACATAGCCAGGCACGCCCGGCTCATCTGGTACTGTCCTGAGCCAGGCATCCAGTCTTTTCTTGAAGACTTCAACTTTGACCCCCGTTACGTTTCTGAGGTCCTTAGGAAGCTGGTTGAAAAGTCTTGGCCCCCTGACAACCAAGCTATTTTCCTTCAGGGTTGAGGAGGTCCCTTGTCGTGCTTTTAATTTGGGAACATTACACATTCTGCCTTTCCTATTTTCCAGTGTTGTTTGAATGGTAATTGGGTTTAGTTTTAGGTTTGGTACCAGTTTTTCGATAATTTTCCATATGTAGATTATGATGTACCTCTCTCTTCTTCTTTCCAGTGAGTACAGATTTAGTTTACGTAGTCTTTCCCAGTAGTTGAGTTCTTTGCAGCCATCAATCTTGGCTGTGAAATGCCTTTGCGTTTCTTCTAGTTTATTAGTTTCTTCCTTTTTATATGGGGACGTCAAAACTGAGCAGTATTCAAGTTTTGGTATAATCAGTGTTTTTAGCAGGGGAATCATTACTGTCCTGTCCCTTCTCTTGAACGTTCTTAGAACCTGTCCGGCGACTCTTTTTGCTTTATTTATCGCTATCTGATTTTGTGTTTCGAATTTCGCATCATCTGCCAATTATTATCCCGAGATCAATCGCTTTCATGCTTCTCTGAATTTCCTGTCTATCTGGAGCATAATATGCAGTCTGTTTAAGTTCTTCTTTTCTACCATATCTCAAGAGCTGAAATTTCTCGGCGTTGAATGACATGTTGTTATCTTCTGACCATTTGTATATTTTGTTCGTGTCCCTCTGCAAGGCCTCCACGTCATGTACATCGCTGATTTTTCTGCTGATCTTTGTATCGTCTGCAAAGGATGTTACTATACTATTGCTGTTTACTCCGCTGTCTATGTCTGTTAGCATGATAATGAACAGGAGTGGGGCCAGTACTGTTCCTTGTGGTACTGAGCTGCGTACTTCCGATTCTGATGATGATATACCTTGAATTTTGACGACCTGCAGACGATCACTAAGGAAGTTGTAGATCCATTTTCCCACTTTGCCTGTTATTCCCATGTCTTTAATTTTATGTCTTATTATACCATGGTCACATTTATCGAAAGCTTTAGCAAAATCTGTGTATATAACATCGTAGTTGTCATTGCCTTCCAATGCATCTAGGATATTGTTGTAGTGCTCTATTAGTTGTGATAGGCATGATCTACCTGATCGGAATCCATGCTGATTTTCGTTGAATCTCTCCCGTGTCTCCAGGAAATCATAAATTTTCTGTCTAACTATTCTTTCAAATACTTTGGTGAGGTGGGACGTCAATGACACTGGTCTATAGTTCTTTGCTTGAGATCTGTCCCATCCTTTATATATAGGGACAATGTTTGCTCTTTTCAAGATGCTCGGTATTTCCCCAGTGTCTAGGGATCTTCTCCATATCCAGTATAAAGGTGTAGCTATTTCATTTTTACAGTTTTTAATCAATAATGCGTTCCAATTGTCCGGACCTGCAGCTGAATGTAGTTTCATTTGTTCTATAGCTCTCGCTACATCTTCTGGTGTAAACTCAAAGTCTGTTATATACTCTCCTTGCAATTCCTCTTCAAAGAATGCATTTATGTCAGGTATCGCTTTGTCACTTTTTGGGGTACTGAAAACTGATTCATATTGAGCTCTCAATGTATCAGATATTTCTTTTGGATCGTCGGTTAGTTCATTATTTCCCGTCCTTAAGGGCCCAATAGCGGCGCGCGTTTTTGTTTTCCTTTTTGCATAGCTATAGAAGTATTTTGGATTTTCCTTTATTGCTTCTACCGCCTTTTCCTCTTCCCTCTCTGTATGGTCCTTAATCAGGGCTTGTATTTCCCTATCGATACCCTCCAGTTTTTCTTTTATTATTTTCCTGCCATTATCTCCGCAGTTTCCTAACTTCGCCTCCACTCTCTTTCTTTTGCGGAATAGTCTTCTCTTTTGCCTTTCTAGCCAGCTCCTCTTTCCTTTTGGCTGTGATTTCGGAGCATATTTTTCTAAAATTCTCAGCGTTTTTTCCTCCAAAGTTGTTAGCATTTCTTCCGTTGTTTTATTCTCGAAAATTGTTCTCCATTCTATTTGGGCCATGTGCGATCTGATTGCTTCCCAATTTATAGTCTTCGAGTTTAAGTTAAAGGCCCCGAATTTACTTCTTTCCACAATATGTGTATTGTCTTCTAATGCTGCCATCATATTTGTTGATATCTCGATTAAGTTGTGGTCTGAGATAATGGTTGGGGTTATTTTTATATCAGCAATCAAGTTCGTGTTATTCGTGAATACCAGATCCAGGCAGTTATTTTTTCTGGTATTTTCTGTTATCTCCTGTGTCAGCATAAACTCGTTTGTGAGAGCCATCAACATTTTTGCTTGTTCCTGATCTTCTCTTGTGCCCCCCTTGTCCTGGTGAATATATATATTCCTATTCACCTTTTTGTATTTTATAAATGGGAAGTTAAAGTCTCCGCAGATCATTATATTAGGGGATGGAGGGTTTATGGCCTTTATTAGCTTTCTAATGTCATCAATGGCCTCCGAGAATTTTTCGGTTGTGGTGCTTGGAGGTCTATAGATGACTATTATTATCAAGTTTAGTTTTTCTATTTTCACTGCTAGGAGTTCCACATAGCTGTTTGATTTACTTATTATCGTCTCTGTCATATGACCTTCCTGCACATATATAGCACAGCCACCTTTCCGTCTCGTCGTTCTATCCGCTCTTAGTAAGTTGAAGCCCTCTATATTTATCTCTTTCTTATCAATACAATGTTCGCAGTTTTCACAATTTCCTTGGCAATCTTTAAGATGAGTTTCTGTGAGGCATGCGATGTCCGCCCTTGTTTCGTCCATAAATCCTCTCAGGTACGAAACCTTATTGAGTGATTGGTTTGGTCTTATTCCTTGAATATTAGCCAGGATAATTTTTATGTTCTCTGTTTTTCGTTGCCCCTTGTGCACTTCAAGTTCGTTTTCCTTCGATATCGCTTGATTCGTTGCTCTATGATCCTCCGAAAGAGATCCGTTTCCTCCTACTTGTATTGGTAGCTTCTTGCCCGGTAGCGATTTGGCTCGGGGTTTCCAGCTGTGTCAACTGCATGTGGATGACATTTAGCATTCGTAAGGTGTCTGAGATGTTGAAAAAATTTTCTTGTTCGCTTATTGTGTTCCGATTGTTGTTCCTATTGTTATTTTTATTCCTATTGTCATTTAAACTTTTTCCTTTGTTCGTTGAGTCCGTCGGGAGATGTTGATAGTAGCATTTATTCCCGAATTTGCAGGTTCCGTATTTTGCGTAAGTTCTGCAAATGTCCGGGTGGTAGAATTTACATCCGTCTCCAAATTTACAACGACCATTATTATATAAGAAATTGCATATTGGGGGATGTTCATATATACATTGTCCTCTTTTAAATCTGCAATTTTCTTTTATATAATATATAATATATATAATATATATATATATATATATATACACATATATATAATATATATGTAAAGAACGACGCTTTGTATAGGAGAATTATCCGCGCAAGATGAGAGCGAAAGAACGAAACAAATGAAAAAATGAGGTAACCACCCGGGAATCGAACCCGGGATCTTCCGATTGCCGGTCAGATATGATAACCACTACACCACGGGCCTCACTCAAACAAATGTCGTAATTCCTCTACATACGCGCAGAAACCAATGCCCCAAAGGGGCACCTCCCGCATGCCGTAACATTATATACATTATAACTGCAAACACGCAGTATAATTAACGTAAAGAACGACGCTTTGTATAGGAGAATTATCCGCGCAAGATGAGAGCGAAAGAACGAAACAAATGAAAAAATGAGGTTCGATTCCCGGGTGGTTACCTCATTTTTTCATTTGTTTCGTTCTTTCGCTCTCATCTTGCGCAAATAATTCTCCTATACAAAGCGTCGTTCTTTACGTTAATTATACTGCGTGTTTGCAGTTATAATGTATATATATATATATATATATATATATGAAATTGTTTAGCGTCTTCTACAGACATCTAAAACTGGAAAATAATTAAAAAAATTATGGAATGGGTAGCATCGCATTATCCCCTCATAAAGTTTATGGTGTCGAGAGAACGTATGTGTGATCTGTTTTATTACCTGTGGTATATATATATATATATATATATATATATATATATATATATATATATTATAGTTACTACCATCTAGAACTGAAAATAAATTAAAATTTAATTGTGTGAGGACGATGGAGAGAATGAAAGTGTCATAAACTTCTGTTTTATTATCTTACCTGTGGTGTATATATATATATATATATATATATATATTAGGGCTGGCAGGTCGGACCCGGACCCGGACCCAGACCCGGGTTTAACCCGAAAGTGAGATAAGACCCGGACCCGGACCCAGACCCGATAGTGAATTAGAAAAGAAACCCGGACTCAGACCCGGACCTGAAAGTGAATTTTAAAACTGACCCAGACCCAGACCCGACCC
The DNA here is from genome assembly GCA_023014485.1 of Bathynomus jamesi. NCBI lineage: Eukaryota > Metazoa > Arthropoda > Malacostraca > Isopoda > Cirolanidae > Bathynomus > Bathynomus jamesi. The sequence continues at coordinate 475,718 of JAJOZX010002219.1, forward strand.
AAAAGGGAAGGACCCGCACAGCCGGGTTTTTAGTTTACAAAATTTATGTATGCGCCTTTAGATTTGGCAACAATGTATTGAATTATCACTCCACCCTCCAAATGACTCACTGGAAGTGGAGAGTTAACGGTGACGGAAGAATAGCCTAATCCTAATATAGTTTATTGTTTGTTTGTGAGCTGTGTACTGTGTACATTGGTTGGTCTCCAGTGCTTCGTTTACTATTTATTTGAATTTGCAATGCCTTTACAAGGTCTTTTTTCGGTGGGGAGTGGTAGCAAAAAAAATAGCCTTACAAATGAATATTTTAAATATAATAATATTGATAAAACATCTACATGCCAAATTGAAAAATGTGGAAAAGTGTATCGTTGCAATCATGTGACAAACCTAAAGCGACACCTAAAATCGTGTCACCAAGCCATATATCGTAAAGTTGGGGATCATGATAAAAGCCTACCAAGCACTAGCAGTACTTCGAAAACTCAAATACAAACCAAGGGAATGAATGTAGGCCAAACTAATGTTAAAAACTTTTTTAAACAAATTAAAGTTGGAGTTCACCCGCAACTTCATAAGAAAACTTTAGAAAATGGCCTTATTTCGTGGGTGACAATAGACGGGCAGCCTTTTAGCATTGCATTGTAGAAGATATTGGATTTAAAATTTTGGTTGAACCATTTCTATCTGCAATGAATATAAACATGAACAAAAAATCTTGCTACTTTGACTCTCGATAGAGCAATAGCTGAAAAAAATAAGTTAAAAATACTTCTTAAAACAATGTTTCATTTAAAAGTAGATTGTTGCAGTCGCTTAGATAGAGGATTTTTAGGTATTCAAGCCCAGTATGACTGAAAACAAAATTGAAGTGAAAACATTGGCTGTCAAGGAACTTCACTACTCGCATACAGGTAAAAATTATTTACATTTCACACGAAAAATTATTTTACATTTCACACAAATATATATATATATATATATATATATATATATATATATATATATATATATTATATATATATATATTATATATATATATATTATATATTATATATATTATATTATATATATATTATATATATTATATATATATCGTACAATATTACAGTATATGTAAAAGAATGTTACTTTAAATCTAAATCAATAACAAATAATTAATTTCATAGGAGATGTTTTGAAACAAACCATGCAGTCTGTGTTAACCGAGTACGACTTGGCATCTGCACAAGTTGTATCCACTGCAACAGACAACGGGTCCGATATGATCAAGTGCTGTCGCCTTTCCATTTGAGTTCACTCAAAAAAATATAGAATTTGTTTTCACAAAATTAATTAAAATTTAGAATAAGGGGGCTGAAGAGAGCAATCATACATCGTACGTTGCCCCTTAGCAATGCATGTATAACTATACCTAGTTACTATTAAATATTAATACAATTAATACACCTACTTTCAAACATTTCCAAAATCGGATTAATTAATATATATGGTTAGGCTACTACCGTATAGCCATATAATGTTTTACTATGTTTCAGAAAACATGTTAATGTAGCTAGGGTAGCAGTCTTATTACCTATCCTATACCAGATTATAATTATTACATTTTTAATAATGACCCGACCCAGACCCAGGTCATATACTGAAAGACCCGACAGGACCTGAAAGTGAACTTTCGGGTCCGACCCGGACCCGGACCAGGATCTGAAAGTAAATTAGAAAAATGACTCGGACCCGGACCCGGACCCGAAAGTAAGTTAGAAAAATGACCCAGACCCGGACCCGACCCGAAAGTGATAGACCCGCACAGTCCTGATATATATATATGTATATATATATATATATATATATATATATATATAATATATATATATATATGAGGGTCTTAGCGAGATTGGAAAATAAATTTGGAAATCAGGGGCAATTTTCATCGTTTAAAACTTCGTTCGTGGATTAGAAATAAGATTCCGTAAACAAGCAAGCTTAAAATACGCGTTTTAAGATTTCTCATTAATTTTTAATAATGGTTGGAAGCGTAAGGTATCGTATATGCGGCCTTGCTGATGAGCTTATTTTAAATCTAATAATAATTTTTAATAATGTATATATAAAGAATGATAAAGGTTATTCAGTTCATTGTTTCAGATTGTGTAGGAAATTTCTGTGATCCGTTAATAATAACAAAGCTTAATTGAAGGACCAACTAGCTGCCTTATTTTGATGGTTGCTATAATAAAGAACATTTCCTAGGTTGGGGCGTTTTCGCATGGGGAAATCATGATGTGTGTGTGTGTGTGTGTGTGTGTGTGTAGAAGTTGTATGACGTGACATTTTAATGTAAAAGTATTTTACTTTGTTTTCTATAAAAATTAACAGTTAATTAACTTTGAATTGGCGGAATTTTCTTTATAAAAGTTTATAGAAAGGATTGCTGAATGTTATTCTATGAGAATAATTTACCAATATAAGAGATGAATGACAAAAGTAAATAGACGTCTCTCTCTCTCTCTCTCTCTCTCTCTCTCTCTCGCGAAAATTCTCTATAAATAAATAATTAGTATATATAGCTGTGTGTGTAAAAAAGGGGATCTATGTGCGTTTGTGTGCGCTTCTTGATTGTTCAGGCGATGTATACACTGTGCCAACTGGCTGATAATGCCTGGAGGCACCGGCTTCTACGCCAACTGGCGGATTTTGAGTTCTAAGTCAAGTGTTGCTACCATGATCACTCATTGAGCTTCCATCTCTCGTGGGAGCTGGATGGTCTCTTCCTCTCTCTCCTCCTCTCTCTCTCTCTCTCTCTTAGGTTAGCCTTCGCCCCCAAAGAGGTCAGGTGGACTCCCCCGGCTTGCTGGGGGATTTACCCTCCCCCCCTTTTTTTTGGCACCCCTTTGCACTCTACCTTTTGCGGTCATACTACTATAGTGAAACAAATCTAGCCTAACTGCCTAAGCTAGAAATAATAAAGATCCAAAGAAATTCTTTAGTTTTTATAAATAGCTATATTAATACTACTACTACTACCACTACTACTACTACTAATAATAATAATAATAATTATAATAATAATAATAAAAAGCATGATAGGATTGGCCCAATAGAACATGATGAAAGGATATTTGAAAATGATCAGGACATTGTTGGTATTTTTAATTATTATTTTAGCTCTATTTTTACTGAAGAAAATTTGAATAACTTTGATTTTTATTCTTCAGATTTTGTAAATTCAAGCATCCTTGATAAGATTCACACCAGCAAGGATGATATCAGGCAAGTGAGTTATACAGTCAGGGGCGTAACTGGAGTGAAAAGGTTGGGGGGGGGGGGACGAACACAATTCTATTGTTAAAAGCATTCATTATCTATAGGATTAATTATAAAAGTTGTTCCCCCAACTTTTATAATTACTCCCATAGTTAATAAGCAGTAGCGGATCTAGGATTTTCGAAAGGGGGGGACGGACCTTTACATATGTCAAAATTGCGCCAAAATAATGTTTGATTATATATAGATATAATTACATACACTGGAATTAAAAATACATATGTTAACTCTTTAAGTACCAGCAGGCAAATTTTTAGCATTTACTAAAATGTAGTTAAAGACCAAGTTTCTGGTAGTAAATATTGGAACTAATTTGATTGACGTTATCTAATCCATCTGTTCAAAGTATTACTTGAATCAGTCATTTAGAGAGAGGAAGATCGTGAATGTGAATACTACGCAAAGGGTTTACAAGCACATTAACCTTGTGTCTACAAATGCTTACAACCATTAATAAATGAATATGTAAAGCTGGAAAGCATAATTTAAGGGAAATATTATTTTTATACACAGTTTCTAAAAATAAAATTGAAAGGTAAGTTGCCAAGTATTTACAAGGGTGGTGTTGATCTTTTTATAATTTAAAAAAGTATGTACTTTTTTGCTTTTAGATATTAAAAAAATTATTATAAAAAAATAAAGCATTTGAAACGGGCGCCAAGATTGACCAAAAGGAGCGACAAATTGACCAAGGGGGCGGCCGCCCCCATCACCCACCGTAAATCCGCTTGTGATAATGAGTGCTTCTAACAATAGGATTGTGATCATCCCCCCTAACTTTTTTACTCCAGTTACGCCCCTGCATAAAATGAAGTCAAATAAAGCTACTGGACCTGATAATATATATGCTAGGATTTTCAGAGAATGGGTGGACTGGCTAGCTTATCTGAGGCACTAACTATTTTGTTTGCTAGGTCTATCAATTATGCAGAGGTACCAGATGAATGGAAAAAAGCAAATGTAGTACCCATTTACAAAAAGGGTAGTAAAAAGGAGAAAGGAAATTATAGGCCCGTTAGTTTTACATCATTAGTAGGTAAGATGCTAGAAAGAATTATAAAGCATAATATTCAAAATCAATTGGAAAATTTTAATCTTATTTCAACCCAGCTAACAATTTTACGTAGATACAACGTTGTCACAAGATTGCATTTTAGCACTGTGACGTAGATACAACGTTGTCACAAGATTGCATTTTAGCACTGTGACGTAGATACAACATTGTCTCAACGTCTCAAAGATAGAATTTGGTCCAACAAAGGCGCCCTATTTCAAATAGTAGTATGCCATATGTACCTCCGTTTCAATTTTGTAACAAAGAATAATGTAATACGAAACTATATGCTATGGATGTAAAACCTTATGTGCAATGTCTATGCTACGTACAAAAAATTACGTCAGAACGTGTATACAACGTCATTTTGCAACGTTGTATCAACGTAGCAATATAACATTTAAGTTTTACGTTGTGACTACGTCAGTACAACGTCAATTTCTGACATAGCCAAGATTCAACCAGGATACAACATTGTATTTACGTAATATGTTTACTGGGATGTTTTCCAAATGAAATGTAATGTAATGACTAAAAAAATGCACCTGGTCAAATTTTCAGAGGCCTGTTTACGTGTCCATCCTAAGCTCACATAAAAAGAAATGGAAGATAACATTTCAGAGACCCTAAAACACGTGCCTTTTCCACGTGGTGGAGCAAGACACTTGGTAAGAATATTTTTCACTAAATGGAAGCACAGTGGTAAACTGATGTGTTTGTGCCCTACTAAATAGGTACCTCTATGCTTTTACTGGACTTAATTTCAACTAATTGTTGAAGACGCGAAGCAATGATGTTTTGGAACTGGAACAGCGTATTAAGTGGTTTTTTTTTTTAAATAAGTTGTCTTAAATAATAATGTAACTGATGTAACAGACTTCTGTCACAATGAACCCTTTTTTTCTGATAGTTTTTTTAAATCGTCGCCCGTTATAGTACTTATTTTGATGCATAATATTACCACCGGACCAGTAGCGTTTCGCTACTACCTTAAAAACACCTGACGGTGATTAAGACCATTCACAGAATATATATCATAGGAGGCAGAATTTGAGGAGGGCGGTGGCCCCCTCTTAAATTTACAGAGGGGCCCAGGCCCCAGCTTACCAGTGAAGATATTTTGACACTTTAAACTTCGAAAAACAAGTTTTTCAAAGTAAAATGTAAGTAAACATTTACTTTGTGTTTGGGCTATGTAACATATTTCTTAAATCGTAGGTTCAGAACTGTAGCACTTTAGCATGCATGGGCGTAGCCAAGCATTGAAAAACTATACGCACGAGGTCGTGAAAATCGAAAATAGATCAAACGTCACAAGAAAGTGTATTAAGATTTCATTCTCCATTTATAAACAAATAAATAAATACATAAATGAATATACCTTTAAACCAATACACAAATTAATGACTCACAGAATACTAGACTAATGATTCAAATAAAAACTGAAAATGTATAGGTGTTTTATGGTGTTTATACGTACAACTGTTGTACGTATAAACATGTACGCATGTTCGCATAAAATTGTACAATCGAAACGCAAAGATTCTCAAGACAATATAATGAAAAGGTGTTATCTGGTAACCAGTCGCGAAACAAATTTTTTTTAAAGAAAAACTATGCACGTGCGTGCATAGCTAGTGAATACAGTCTAGTAGTATGCTAATCAATCTTATTTGGTACCCCCTTGCAGGCTGACGTTCCGCCGCCACTGATATATACAGGGCCAGATTAACCATTAGGCTAATAAAGCTGTAACCCTAGGCCCTCATATTTTTTTAGGGCCTAATTTTTACATCATAAACCCTAAATCTTTGTCACAAGGTTGGTTAAGTAATATCATATACAATATAACTGCATAATTATATCTTCAGAGGTGGAAAATAAGAGGGTTTTTTTTAGTTTTAGTTAATAGGTTTTTTTTATGTCATTATATCTGCTGGTGTATTATTGTCGATATGCATGTATGATTTTCATCCATTTTTTGTATGATTTTGGCTTCAAAGGGTTAATCTGTTTCCGAAATTGTTTTTCAGACGTTGGGAATTTGGGCCTTGTGTAATGACCATTCAGCATGTCGAAGAAAGGGGGATGTTTTTTTTATATTACATTTTAAAGCCAGGAAGGAAGAAATCACTCTCTATTTGAATTGTATGCTGTTTTTGTAATGTACATAGCTTTGAATTTTGTTAATTGTTAAATTTGGATAAATTTATAAATTTATATTTCTTTAAAGGTTTTATGAATTATATACCATATAGAGTATAATACATATATAGGCCCTTCCCTTTCAGGCCCGGCGACAGCATGATGTTTGCCGGGGGAGCACATTTTACAAAACATATACTACTTAATTATTTTGTGTTATTTTACTTTACTGCGATAACAATGATTGATCAATATTAACGAGTATGAGTAATTAGCGGCGCTCCACAGATATTTTACGTGATTCGCAAACTACAAACCCCCAATAAATTTATTTAATGATCAGTACATTAGTGAGACATAGTTATCCTACAGTTGCGCCTATTATTCGCAGGGCACTCTTGAGAACAGATAGCGACACTTGGTATATATTTGTTTTGTGTACTACAAACGGTTGTAACATTTTTGGAATGAATCTGGTGTTTAGTTAGTGATCGCTGATTGGTTGGTGAACTCATTGACAAATGTCTTTCGAACATAATTACTTCCATTCATCACTGGTTTACATATAACTGAGGAAAAAATTAAATAATTAATAATGAATAATTAAATATAAATTCAAGAAGGAGATATATATTAACAAGGGGAATGTCAATGAAATGAATAAAAAATGGTCTTGTAAAAACTAAGAAAAACCTTTGGACGTGATGACAGTGTTCATAGTATTGGCAAGGCTGTCATTCTGAACGAATTGAAATTTCAATGGAAAAAAACAGAGCCGTTCGTAGGTATTATTGCGCACTAAACAAATTGCACGACCTGCACCACCCATCCTCCCTGGATTTATTTATTGATTAATTTATTTATTTATTTGCATTTAATATACCTCGTTGACCTCGTTTATTGAACATAGATTCAGATATTATTTTGTGTTATAACAAAGACAGAACAAAAACCTGATATATATATACGAGGGCTACTCAATATATTTTGCCCCACCTTTTTTTTTTCTTTCCGCGTTTCCTTGTAAGTTCCAGAAATTTTGTATACAAGTAGTTACATACCTTTTTTACAAGTTTTTATTTTTCCACAAAGTCTCCACCATTTTCTACGGCTTTCCACCACCTCGAAACATGGGCCTTTAATCCTTGCTGGTAAAAGTCCGCTGGGTTCCGCTGGAGCCACCTCTTAACCTCCTCAACAACCTCATCGTCACTCTGAAACTTTCTTCCACGAATAGCATCCTTCATTGGCCCAAACAAATGGAAGTCTGAAGGTGCCAGATCCGGGCTGTATGGAGGGTGGGGGTAACACAGTCAAGCGCATTTTTGTGATGACCTCTCTTGTTTGCAAACTGTTGTGTGGTCTTGCGTTATCGTGCAAAAGAAGGACGTCTTCCAGTTTTCTCTCCGGTCGAACTCGCTTTATACGTCTCTGGAGTCTCTGTAGGGTAGCAATATATGCCTCTGAGTTGAGTGTTTGTCCTTTCTTCATAGTGTCCACCAGACTCACCCCTTTCATGTCCCAGAAGATGGTGGCCATAACCTTTCCTGCAGAGGGAGCCATTTTGAACTTTTTCTTGCGTGAGGAGTCTGCGTGATGCCACTCCATGGATTGGCGTTTTGTTTCAGGTTCAAAGTGGTGTACCCAAGCAGGGGCGGAGCTAGCTAGGGGAAGGCGGGGAAGTGCCCCGGGGCCAGGGGCTTTAGGGGGGGCCCGGGTCGTTTCAACAAGTGATGAGGAGTTATTTGAGAGAGCAACAAAGCTAGTAAATAAATATAAAAATGATATTTCCTCTGGATTTCCAAGTCAATTACTCTCTTTTCGAATGTGCTTAAAAACAGACATTGTAAAAATGACGACAATCCATGAGCTATATTAATTTTTAATTAAAGACAACAGTACTTTGTGCTCAAGTTTTCCCGAAGTTGTGACTGCCATAACATTGTTCCTCACAATTCCTGTGACAGTTTCAAGTGCAGAGAGATCGTTTTCAAAACTTAAACTAATAAAGAACTATCTTCGAAATTCTATGGATGAAAAAAGATTAAGTGGACTCTCAATTATATCACTTGAAAACAAGAAAGCTAGAAATATTAACTTGGAGGATTTAATTAATGAATTTGCTGAAAGAGAGGCAAGAAAAGTCAAGTTCTGATGTTGTCGTAAGTAAACTTTTATTTCACGGTATCCTTTTTAAAGCTCAATATTTTGCTTAATGTTTTGCCTTCTATGCCTCCATGCGTACAAGTAGTATCATAATTCTTAAATATATGCTAAATAAATAATGCAAAGAAAAGCAATATAAATGTATAATAAATATTTTGTTAGGGGGCCCGTAAATAAGTTTTGCCCCCGGGCCCGTGACACTCTTGCTCCGTTCCTGTACCCAAGTCTCATCCCCAGTCACAATTCGTGAAAGGAAGTCATCCCCTTCTGTCTCATATCGAACCAACGACTCAGAAGCAATTTCTTTTCTTTGGGCTTTGTGATCTTCATTCAGTTCGCGAGGAACAAAAGACGGCCCAAAAGACATTTCAGCCCCATGGCTTATTATTTAACTAAGAAAAAAGGGTGTGGCAAAATATATTGAGTGCCCCTAGTATAAATACATATATAGGCGGTTTATGAATGAAAAAACAATGTTGTGATGTATATTAAATTTTAATAGCATTATAACATTACCAGATTGATGGGAATCTGTAGGTTTCATACGTCACTGCTTAGAATATCTTCCAATTGGCAAATGGATGATAGCTGAATGGATACTGCTGGTATGACATTGTTATATCCGGAGCAAATGCTATTTCTAGATCAGCAACACTGATATAGTAATGAACAGTTACTGAAAGAAATATTATTTAGAAACGAAGAATGTCTTGTGTTGAGGCAACATCATAAATGCATATAAGTGTTTTGTATTAATAGGTTCCATGTCACGACTTAAGTGTTGAACCACTGCAGCTGTGACTCTTGGCGCTCTCTCACCTCAAAGGAGAGAATTACAGAAAATAAAACTATTACAGTGATTCATATAAAAAAGTGGGATTCATATCACAACCCTTAATTTGGCCAATTTAGAAGGTCGATATTTCTTTGCTCAGAGAACCAGCGTGTGACGATCCGTGCTGTGTGAATTGGGGACCTTTCTTCAGGGCCGTCGAGAGCTGCTCCGGGGAAGAATTGGTATATGGACCCCCCCCCCCCTGTTTACTCAGTATTTCATTATAAATGTTTTTTGTGTACATAACAAGTAAACTGATTATATGTCCAAGTTACTATTCAAAACATACAGTATGAATAAACAACTCAGAAAAAAGTGACTATTTTATTTTTCGAATCAATTATATTAATTTTATCACCATACAATTTACAAATGCAGTACCAGTCCATGCAGGCAAGACAATTGTTTACTGCAAAATTTTCATAATTATAAGTATACTTTCTTTGCCTTCTCTCTAGCAAAGTGGTAAGTGATTCTGATGAAATTTAAAGTACGGGCTAACTGGCTTTCAATTACAATGGTTCCCAGATCTGTCAGTCGGTCTTGGGCATTGGTGGACCGCAGATAATATTTTATCTGTTTCAGTTTGACTATGATAATCTCTATAAAATGTATGTTCATTAATTATATTTCCTCTCTGTTGTTTAATCAATTGCTTTATTAATATTTTTAGATTTTATTCCCCCTCTTTCCGGGCCCCCTAGAGGTCCGTGCCCAGGGGATTTTTCCACGGTATCCCACCCTCTCGGTGAGCCTGCCTGTCTTGCATACAAATGATTCGCTCATGAAATGGTAGAGCATATGCACGCACAGAAGGAAGCATGACCTCTTCGAAAATTTTTGTATACTGGTCTGCAGTAAATCTCCCTTCTATTTTGGTGAGCTCTCCTACACCATACAGATTAATCCATCCCCAAATGTTACAGGTGACATGACCGCTACGTACTTCCTCATAGATGTGTTCTTGAGTATATCGAGTATTATTCCTCCCCCAACAATGAAGATGGCCGTGGGATGTGGAGGAAAAGGTCTTTTTGTCGATAAATATCACTCGGCTCCAAAAGTCAAGTTCTTTGTCAACATGTTGCTGAGCAAATCGAAGTCTATTTTCTCGATGCTGCTGATTACGTGAAAACAGATTTTAATACTGTATTGTTCACCGATGAATGAAAAGCAACCCTTGAGGGACTTGATGTTTGGTCAAGAAGATAGATTGCTGAGAGCCAATTTCTACCATCAAGATTAAGACGCCAACAAGGTGGAGGTAGTGTCATGTTTTGGGCAGGATTGATGGGCAATGAAGTAGCTGTCCCATACAGAGTGCCTGATGGTGTAAAAATGAATGCCCAGTCTTACACAAACTTTCTAAAAGAAAACCTCATTCCATGGTAGAGATTGACCCTTAGCAATCCATCTTCTTGACCAACCATCAGATCCCTCAAGGGTTGCTCTTCATTCATCAGTGAACAATACAGTATTAAAATCTGTTTTCACGTAATGACGCGCCCATTCAACAGGCTGCTTCTTGTACCTGGGTGTTAATGGTGACTGAATCGTAGGTTTACATGTCTTGCCAATTGTTTGGAGGATTCCACATCGAGATGTTCTTGGTACATTATGTATGCCAGCCTGCTCAAAAACCTCTTTACTTGAGGACAATGGATGCTTTGCAATTTGCGCTTGATTACAGATATCTTCGCCTTGTCATTTTTCTTATAGCTCCTTCATCACTTCGCTGCCTCACTTTGGTACCCTCCGCTACAAACTTGTTTACAGTTCGATAAGCTCTGCCAAACTGCTTCGCAATTTCAATAGATTTTATATTTTCAGCGAGTAACTTGACTATTTTTCTTTTCTCAGTTAATGTTAAATCCTTCTTCTTACCCATTTTCACCATTTAGAGCTGTAAATAGAATACTTGCTTAATAATTCGGAACACAATATTTTACATATTTTTCAATAAAATGAGATAATTATTTTAAATTATCAAAATATTTTATCGAAATGAATACCATCAATGCTGCTATATATATAGTTATTATTTGCTACAAATTTCATTGAAATCGGGGAAAAACTTTTGAAAACATTGGAGAAAATGTAATCTGCTTAATAAGTGCGAACGCAGGTGTATTCCTTACCTCTCCCTCGTTCTAACTCTGTCTGTCTGTCTGTCTGTCTCTCTCTCCCTCTCTCTCTCTCTGAATACTATCTCTGACACTAATATATGAATTGAAAAGTTTTAACGACAGACCATAGTTTACATGGCAAATATTAATAATACAATGACAGTTCACTTACTAAGAATAAAAATATACACAATTAATTAGAAATATTACCATAACTGCTATTCACCTTCAATTACCCGCTTAAAACCCCAGACATTATTTTCAAAATGGAGCAATCCAAGAATAAGCACCTCAAATCAATTTACGGTGCTTTTACTTGGATTGGGGTCGAACAAGGGTGCTTAGTTTTGAATTGCTCTAAAATGGAGTTCAAATGGAGTTAAAATAGAGTTAATTGCTCTAAAATGGTTAATTGAATGCCCGGTTCGGTTAATTGTACGCCCTTGACGATTGGTTAGGTTAAGTCGTGATATTTTCGTTAGTTTTAACGAAAATATCACGACTTAACCTAATCAATCGTCAAGGGCGTACAGTTGACCTAACCTGGCATTCAATTAATCTAACCGGGCATTCAATAATTTTATCATAGGTTTCGATATATATATATATATATATATATATAATATATATAATGCGCCTCGGTGGTGTAGTGGTTAGCGTCTCTGACTACGAATCCATCGGCCCTGGGTTCGAGACCCGACGGCAGCTGGCGCGCAGCAAAACCCAGCTGTTCATCCTTCCACACAATAAAGAAAGTGGTTGGCAGATAAATGGGTACCCTAGGTGGCCTCGTAGTTAAGACGCTGGGCTGCTGATGGGGCGTGGTTCGGATTCCACGTTAAACTGTAGGTCTAAGATGGAGTGAAAAGCTTGACCTTCGTCAGAATGAAGAATTCGGGCGGAAGCTAACCATGAGCAATCCAAGAATAAGTACCCCATAATAATGGTAGCACTTCAAACTGAAGTGTTAACATTATTGGGTGAAGATCCATTGCCAGTAATAAATTGGTGTAAGGGAAAAAATCTTATTAAAAAAGTGATGCTATGTACTAAGTGCGATCGAGCGATGATCTGGACAAAGTTTTCGACGAATGCTGATGTTAAAATCCTTTAATTTGGATTGAGGTCGAACTGGGGTACTGTTTCTTGGATTGGGGTCTAACTGGGGTGCCTTTTTTTGGATTGAGGATTTTGGGGTGCTTATTCTTGGATTGCTCCTTCCAAACTAATAAATAATTTTAAACATGTAATTTTCTCTAGCGCTTTATCTGTAACGAGAAAAATTGTTACCATAATAACCCTAAATCATCAAGTGACCCTAAATCATCTATTTAGCTATTATTATTATTATTATTATTATTACTATTATTAACTTTGGTTACCTTTGGTTAGCTTCCGCCCGAATTGTTCATTCTGACGAAGGTCAAGCTTTTCACTCCACCTTAGACCTACAGTTTAACGTGGAATCCGAACCACGCCCCACCAGCAGCCCAGCGTCTTAACCACTAGGCCACCCAGGGTACCCATTTATCTACCAACCACTTTCTTTATTGTGTGGAAGGATGAACAGCTATAACAGCTATATCATTATATCTTCAGAGCTAGTGCGCGTCAAACGTAAAAATTAATTTCAAAGTACTGTAATAATAAAGAATATATTTTTAAGTAAATATTTTTAATCGAAAAGTTAGAAAACAATAATTACTTTTTGTCAAGTAACTAAATCAACGGTTTTCAAATAGGCGGTTGTAACTCGACTCCAGTTATACGGCGAATTTAAAAACAGTTTTATAATGCGTAGACCATTAAACACGAAATATAATATTTCCAATCAAATCAAAATGAAGACTATAATATCTATAAACATGTGTTTATTTTAAAATGGTAGAACTATACATGATATGATATGTGATGATAGAGCTAGCAGATTCAATTTAGCAGCGTTACCCTAAGTAACGCAAAGGCAGTTTCAATCTCTCTCTCTCTCTCTCTCTCTCTCTCTCTCACGACTTGGTAAGAACTTAAGGACCGCCCAATAAAATTCGTTCAGAGACTGCCCACTAAAATTCATTCAGCCAAAGAATGTTTTGCTTTCTGAAAGTGTGGAGAGGAAGTCCTTTCTCCATCATGCCCCATTCTAGAGGGAGTCTTCTCCCTGTCCTATAAAATCTGTAGCAGTGACATACGCAAATCATTTACTGTTGGTGAAGCATTTCAGTTGTTGCATACAAGCTCATAAACAAGAATGCAGTCTGACGATTATCCCAATATCAATCTGTAAGTTATTTTACGTCGTATATATTGTGTTGTACAGAGCTAGTCTTATTCAATAGTGCTCTGAGTGAAATATATAGAATTTAATTCTCCTGTACCAGCATTTATGTAGAAGTGTGTTTTTATGAAGTTTTCGTGATTATGTGGTTTTTGTGCACAATTTTAATCTATTATTATTTTATCTGAAAGGGTCGACTCTTCCATACATGAGTGTCTATCCGAATATGCTTCGCCACCGGTATATCTCTGTTGTGATTCAGTGTGAGTAGCTATTTTTTATCTATCTATCTATATATATAATATATATATATATAATGTAGAGAACGACGATTTTTAGAAGAGTGTTCGCACAAGGGGAGAGGAGAAAACGAGCAATGAAAAATGAGGCACCTCCCAGGAATCGAACACGGGATCATCCGATTGCTGGTCAGATATGCTATCCATTACACCAAGAGCCTCCACGCCCTCAAAGCTCGTAATTCTCCACGTACTTGCGAGCGGAATCAAATACATTATATATACACACTGTGTGTCGTTTGCAGTTAAAATGTATATACATATATACGGCATGAGAAGGTGCCCCTCAAAAGGCATTTGATTCCGGTAGCAGGTACGTGGGGAATTAGAGCTTTGGGGGCGTGAGGCTCTTGGTGTAATGGATAGCATATCTGTTGCAACACTCCGGAAGCGGAGCTTCACGGTTAAGCTCCCGTAACCGAATGGAAACTTTTTCCCCTCATTCGTTCTTATATATATTGAGGTACTGGTTAGTAGGTTAGGTGCAACTTTGACATAATGAGGTTTATCATATGTAATGCTCAAACTCTTTCCTCTATGATCGGGGATGTGCACAATGCGTAAAAGACGAGCCTGGGCATCTCCAAGAAGTTGGTGATCTATGATATTACTGTAAACAACACATGCCCGCGGGAGGGCCTCCAGCGGGTAATTTCAACAATTTTAGTTAGTCCAATAAGCTGAATAAGTTATGCTGTGACTCGTGAAAAGTATCTCTTTGGAAGGCTAGGCCATATCCGCCGTCAGGTATAATTTTGAATAGTTCATTGTCCTTAATATTTCTACTAGCCACTGATTTTAACAACAAAGTATGGGCCGATGTGTCCTTGTTTACGACTTCAAAAAGTAAATCGGGGGTGAAGCTTGACTTTTCCAGACTCCAATTTAAAGCTCTCACAATATCCTCGGCTGTGTCATAATGCTCCAGCCCTAATGTTACTTTTGTACTGTAGTACTGCAACTCGCCGATCCAGGCTGAACGCATGGTATCATCTAAAGTTATGCCTAATTTTCATACTCATCGAGCCTCCCAAGAATAAAAAAAACGGCCTCTTTCTTCTCAATACTTAAAAACTTAGTGGTCAATTGAAACTCACTTAAGCCGACCTCGTATGATTCACGCCCCAAATCGATAGGACCATGCAGTTCTGTTCTAAAGCTGGACAGGGTGTTGTCCGGATGCGTGCCCAAAGAGGCAGAAGCGGGTAGTGTGACGTAGAAGTGGTTAGGCATCATTTTGTATATACTTAAGTTTCATTATTGAGTGAGTTTTTATATAGGAGTTGAAGCTTTCAGGGTACCCTAGCCACTTCACCAGATATATGTTTCTCTTCCCTGTACTTTTACTTCCTAAAATTTTGTAAAAACTTTTTTCCTTAAATTAAACGCCACTTTCTGCGCCCACAACTTCTTCACCATTCAAATCTTCAACGTAATACATCATCACATCGTCTTTAGGCCTCATAGATCTAACTTCAAATATCTCCTGAGTCCACCCTTGCTCAAAGCTTTTGCGAACTTATTCCCAGCTCGTGACAGCTTTACATAATCATTGATTTTGAAACGCACAGAGCATGGTGATGCTCTACGATTATCTTTTCTCGACTCAGGCTCAATATGAGGCCTCTTTTTAAAAACTCGGCAGGGGATGTACCAATCATGCGATGGCGTGAGCGGTTGTAGGATGAAGCCAGCGACTGAAGAATGTCTATATATCTGTGTGTTTTTATGTGTGAAATAACGATGCATACGTTCCTTTATGGTACTCTGAAATCTTTCGGCTAAAGATGCCTTATGTATAGAATTGGATGTGGAATAACTAATATTAAACTCCGTAATAGCCAGGAATCCTGTTTTCTTTCAACATCAACGCTTTGGCTGCTTTAGTAACTGTTTCAGGCGATTTATTTTTCAGCGGAATTAGCTACAAGTATCTAGAGAATAAATTTATTATAAACAGGGTGTATCTATAGCCGTTATTATACACTGAATACCTATGCATGTCTGTTAAATCCGCCTGCCAAATAGAATCAACCGAGGCTGTTAATGTCTTGGCAGTTTTAAACTTTCTTCTCACCGGCTTATGTAGTGTAAAGCGTCCTGCTCACGCAAAATCCTCTTAGCATATTTTTTCTCTATTCCCTCATTATAAACGCCTCTGTACAGTCTATTAACACCCCGGTAGGAGGCTGGATTAGAAATGTCATAATTTTTTTTTAATATATTAGCTATTTGCGTATTTTAGAGGCGCCCGGGTAGGGTTGCGCTTTGCTGCGTGGTCTCTTCTTCTTCCTCTTCAGAGATATTACCGCCGGGGGCGAAAGTGTGTTCAGCTGTGGTACATGCGTTGCTTCCCCCAAGTCTTTTTACCTGTTCTGGTTACCTATCAATTTTTTTGGGATGTTTATTTGCTGTAGTCTAGCTTTAATGTTCCCACCCTGCTGGTGAAGGCGTATCCCACTTTCTCACCAAATCATGTACAATATCAATGATATTCGAGCCCTGCACCTTTGACCCTTCAACGACAGCTTCGCCTGTATCGGACCATTGTATAATGGGACCCTCACTCAATAGATTATAAAGACTTAGCCCTTCATTCCTCAATTATGAGGTAGACTACTTCTTAATACATGTTCGAGGTGTTGTGGGCTCACTCCGTTGTTCTTTGGTTGTTCGTCTCTAGTCTCGGCCCCAGGCCCTGTGCCGCTACGCTCAACATCATCAGTGCTATGTCTGATAACTATGGGCACCTCGGCCGGTTTCTTATAATCTTCGAGCTCTTGAA
Organism: Bathynomus jamesi; assembly: GCA_023014485.1. Taxonomy (NCBI): domain Eukaryota; kingdom Metazoa; phylum Arthropoda; class Malacostraca; order Isopoda; family Cirolanidae; genus Bathynomus; species Bathynomus jamesi. The sequence continues at coordinate 492,724 of JAJOZX010002219.1, forward strand.
GAAATTTATGTCGAGCTTCTTAATATAAAATTCTTTTCTCGTCAGGGGGCTTCTCGCTGTTTAATAAATTCACCAATTCATTCTCCATTCTTTTAAGATTATTTTTACCATCTTCTAGTAATGATTCCTGATTCTTTGTATTTTGTAACGAAGCATACACCTCGTGTGGAATCACAACTTTCTTCAATATATTATACTAGAAAATAAAGGCCCCAAAACTGAAAAAGATGGGGAGGAACGATCCCCCTCTTTGCACAATAATTCGCTTTTTCTTTCCCACACTTTGTTTTTTACGAGCGAGTGCGCGTATTATGCTCTTGTAATGACGTAAACGCGACTTCTGAGTGGCCTTCATTGATACATTGCATTTTATAACGTTAAGGCAGATTTCACAGATGCATTTTAAACGTCTGGGTCAATATTTTTAACAAACAGCCGTTGAAGAGTGCGCGGCAATCGTTGATAGATTTTTATTAATTCACATTATTTCTTTAACTTCTTTGTCATTCTGGGCTGTACACCGTTTCAGCCTCGTTTGGGAATATATTCGTTCTTAGAAGCATCCTAAACGTGTTTCGCGGGTGAAGATCACAAACCACATATCCGTAACGTTGACTTGTAACTTCTTTATACACTTCCAAAAACTCCTTACGCTGATTCGGGAACATTTGATTGGCTAATACCCTCAGTTTGTGACACATCTCTTCGTTGTGCGAATAAAACTAGATATTGTGCATTTAGCGATACATTACGCATATATCTATTCTTGAAAAATAGGTTTTGATTGATGAAGAACATACTTATGTTAAGATGGTGGGAGAATACTGTAAGTGTCTCGGCAAACGTTTTGTCTATTTCTAACATGAGATCGTCAATTACAGTAACCGCGCGCTCATCACCCTTTATAGAACTAACATCATAAACGCCCTTGTGGAACAAAATATCATCTTCATATTCGTTGAATACGGCTTGGTATACCGAATAGCACCATATGACTTTGTGCACAAAATTTGAGAACTGTTCGTCCTTATCTTTAATGATTTTAAGCATAAACACGGTTTTTTCCACAGCCTTTAGGACCGGATATAATGCATGTAGAAGACTTGTAAACCTGAATTTTTCTACAGAATTCATCTCTAACACGTCACACTCCTAAGTGGGACATTTACAAAGTGTAATAAAATTTTAAGTGTTGCTCCTTATATTCTACAATCTTGTTTTTCTTCTTCCCCAGAACCGTGAATGATGACGAGGATGAGGTACTGTACCAGCAACATGTCCCCATTGTAGATATTGCTGATGACGTTGATGATGGCGACGATAGTGTATTGAGGCTACAGACTGCACCCTCGCCAGCGAACCATCAGCAGTGAGAGACGTAGCACCCCCACTCGTCAATTCGAGAAGAAAGCGGGTGCATGACAACATCGCTGAAACACCCTCCACGTCAGGTGTAAAGCACATAAAACTGTCGATCGTTAGACCCACAGTAAGTTCTGAAAACGCAATGGAACCCCAGCCCTCCACGTCTTACGGTACAGCCCCTACAATAGCTCCTTCTACAAATAAAACTGTACCCACTTACCCTTATTCAATACCCCTCCCCGCTGTGGCCTCCACCTTGACAGCAACACAGCAACCTGTAGACAGTAGCATATCATTCAAACTGGCGCAACCTGTAGACAGTAGCATATCATTCAAACTGGCGCAACCTGTAGACAGTAGCATATCATTCAAACTGGCGCAACCTGTAGACAGTAGCATATCATTCAAACTGGCGCGCAGTGTCACCACCACCCCATCCCTGACTTGAAACCGCTCCGTAGTCAGGATCGATCCGCGAGTCATGTATAGCAACGGCTTTGAACGCGGACTGCGGCGTATAGTTGAGTGTATTGTGGAGTTTGCCCTTCAAAGCAGTGAGGGACGTGAAGCCAGGACGCGATAGGCCATCGGATTCGGGTCAGATGATAGTGATAGAGACGATTTTTGGGTAGTAATACCCTACAGACGTCTGGCCGCCGCAGATGTAGAGCACATTTTGGGGCGTATAATGCAGGCCTATCAAAGCGGCATCGAGCTTAATATGGAGAATTTCACGATTGATATAGATCACATCTCCCGACCTGTAGGTCACGACGCAACACCTTATACTCTTAACTTTAACAGTTACCAGATATATAAAAGACACACTGATTTCGATCGCGGTTGCGAGTTTATAGCAACAGTCTTGGCTCATATGTTTACTGTGGTAAATACAGGTGCCCAAAAAATTTGGATTGGATGATAGTCGTAGGACTGTGCATGTTTTTAAAAGCAGCGTGAGAGAATGTGAAAAGCCTATACTTATTTTAGGCTTGTCTGGGACAACGTATCTCCCCATCCGTAATATAAGGGTTCTTTCCGAGAGTTATGATAAAAACCAAAAATATGAAAGACATCACGATTAGTGTAAGGGTTGTCTCGAGTTTACGAATGACCTGTTGAAACAGTGTAAGGAATACCACATGTTTCGATCAGTGTAAAAGCCCCAGATGTGAAAGTCGAGTAGTTTAAACCAAGAAGCGTAATTGTAATGTATGTAAACGCATGTTTTTCAATAATACCTGTTTTGAATTCCATAAATCACATGGGACGTGTAGGAAAATGAGAATTTGCGAGTGTGGTATGTTTCATACAATGGACAGCTGGGGAAATTCGAGCATAAATGTGATGAAATTCACTGTTCTACATGCTATGAAGAATATAAGGCGGATGGTGTAAAGCACGTATGAAAGATGCCAAACCTAAAAATAAGCCTTGTATAACTGTGTATTATGAGTTATGACATAGAAACTTACACAAACCCCGAAACAAAAGAGGTTATCCCGCATTTACTCGTAAGTCAGACTATTTGTGATGAATGTATGAACATTGAGTGTGATGAATGCCGCAAATGTGGTAAGCGGACAAACATTTTTAAGGTGTCTGCAAGAGATCCCCCGGTGAAACTGTTTGTGAACTATACTGTCAAGCTAGCGGAGCACTTAAAAAAATTACTGTATATGTTCTTGCCCATAACGCTGCAAAATTTGACACTCAGTTCCTTTATAAGGAGCTGCTTGAGCATGAGTCTTCAGAGATATTCACGGATGATCCCTTGAAAAGAGGGGACAAACTTATACAGATGCAGATAAGAGGAAATGTTCAGTGATGGGAGTAGACGCTGAAGTTTCAAAAGGGTACTTTTCTTACACATTCCTCACTCACGACACTTTAAATTATGTAGGACCACCACCCCTTAAACATTACTTTAACTATGAATCGTGATTATTCATAGTTAAACGTGATGTTTCCTAGTTAAATGTGATGATTTTGAGCTCTACTACAACAGGTTTAATGAAGATAATCCTTACAATATAGCGTATGAATGTGAACGTTATTGTGTGAATGACGTAGGCGTACTTAGAGTATGCTTCCAAGCCTTTAGAAGGATGTACATAACGCGTTTCAACTGTGGTCCGTTACAACCAGCAACTACGATCGCATCATTATGTTTTACCGTATTCAAGAATAATTTCATGCCTAAAGACACACTTGCAATCATTCCCCGAAACGTCCTGCGCAGTTATGAACATAGGGCTATTTACTAGTTCACTCGCATTCAGCAGCAGAAGGGCGTATATATAAAGCACGCTCTCTACACGGGGGAAGTGGCAATGAAGGTCAATGGCCGTGTTTTTTGGGTGGATGACTTAAGTGAGGACCCCACCACTGGTGAGAAGTCCGTGTACTCCATTAACGGCTGCTGGTGGCATGGATGCCCGCGTCCTGAGTGCGGCGTCAGAGGAGATGCCCATGGAAGATTTCCCGCCGATAGCCTCGCATGGACCCGTACCCGCGACCAGCTTATAAACTCCCAGTTCACTCACAAGGTTTTGTGGGAGTACGAATATGATGCCTGGATGGAGTCCGATGAGCAGTATCGCGAAGAAATAAGGACTATCAAACGTACAATGGTGATGGAGCCCCTCAAATGCGGTGACAGCTTGTTTGGAGGCCGTACAAACCCCTTCAAACTATACTTTCCACCTACGGACGGGGTGAAGATTCATTACTACGACTTCTGCTCATTATACCCTTATGTGATGAAGAACAATCCGTACCCCGTAGGTGCTCCTGAAAAACTCGTGGTCCCCGCCATACCTACCATCGAAAAGTTCTCAGCTAATTTGAGTGAGAGCTACTTTGGTCTTTCTTTCGTAGATGTGCTCCCCCCTCGCGACCAGGGCCGGATTAAGCATTGTTAGGGCCGGGGGCAATGAATATTTTCGGGCCGGTGTTACTAGAAAAACACAATTCTTTCCCTAATACATCATACATGAGTGATGTGATCAGCTGACTGGGATCGATCAACAGAAAACGAAACCAAAACAAAGATGTGATTAAAGAAAATGTGTACTTTGTTCACATAAATGGGATACTAAACTAGGTTTTGTAGAAGCGGAATCTAGGATTTTTTTTCTTCCTCACGGTCGACCAATTATTTCAATGGTAGATTATAGCGTTTACATAGTTTCTTGGGGTCGGTCAGCATCTAGGGGAGGGGGCAAATGCCCCCTTTGCCCCCATTATAATCCGCTACTCCTCGCGACTTATGGATGCCAATCTTGCCCGTTGTTAGACACAAACTCATGTTCCTTCTGTGTGTGAAGTGCGCAGAGGAGAACTGTGGGGACTGTAATCACAATCAATCAGAGGAAGATCAGAGGCGTATACACAAGTCCTGAGCCGCCCCTAGCCCTTCGCCACGGGTACAGAATACTGAAGATCTACAGAAGATCTACAGAAGCTAAGGCTAACAAAGACCCTAAGATCCACTCTAAGGTTAGCCTGAGAGAAAGGAAAGAGTAGGGGGTTAAGAGAAGAGAAGGGAATAAGGGGTTAAGTAAGGAGGAACACCTATCACTCGTGGGTTAACATTCATTCAGAAAAAGAGAAAAAAAGACTCACCATCATCATCCGCCGGCCACTGCCGATAATTCCCCCTCTCTGCCGAAAAGTCCAGAAAAATAGTCGGAGAAAATAGGAGAGGGGTGAAAGATGAAAAGAAGTAAAATAAGAACTCTTACAAACCATGCAAACACAGTCTTAACTCACTGTCATACCATGCAAACTACAAACATGCAAGAAAAGAGAGTTACAGACATGCAAAGTAAGGAGAGGATAAGAAGAAAAAAAGTAGGTAAAGTTAAACAAAAAGTGGGTTAGTTTACGTTACGAGCTACATCTACGTTCGTGTTAGTCTAATTTTTTTATTAATAATTTTATTGCTGGCATCACACGCTGGCATGTCAGAAGCTGGCATTTATTGTCAACAGACTCATCCTCGACCACCACCACCAGAGCTCCTGTTGCTAATTATTTTTTTTATTTTTATTTTAAACAACGTTAATATTTTTAAAATGTCTGTCAAGACGGTTCTTAAACACATTAACGCTGGTAGAGTTCACGACGGGCGCGGGAAGATTATTCCATTTATCAATTACTTTAAAGGTAAAGAAGTTTTTAGCGATATTAGTAATGAAACGTCTGCCACGCAACTTAAATCCGTTATTGCGAGTATTACTATTATCGAAAGTGAACAATTTGTCAAAATTTACGTTATCGATGTTATTAACGATTTTGAAAACTTCAATAAGCTACCCCCTTAATCTCCTAGTTTCGAGTGAATACAGGTCTAACTCTTTAATCTTATCTTCATAAGGCTTGTTGCGCCGCAATGACGGAATTAGTTTCGTGACACGACGCTGAACACTTTCTAACCTATCAATATCCTCACGCAAGTACGGGCACCAAAACTGAACGGCATATTCTAAATGAGGCCTGACTAGGGACTTGTAAAAGGGCAATATAATATCCTTCGATTTAAATTCGAAATTACGCGCTATGAAGCCTGACATCCTATTAGCTTTTGCGCAAGACTCCAGGCACTGGTTCCTAACCTTTAAATCCTTAGATACGCGTACGCCTAAATCTACTTCCTCGTCAACGCTCGCCAACTCCCTATCATCCATCGTGTACGTGTAATTATTGTTACGAGAACCTACATGCAAAACTTTACATTTGTCTACGTTAAATTGCATCTGTCACTTATCCGTCCACTCTATAATCCTATTTACATCGTCTTGGAGCCTATTTCTATCGTCCTCGTTAACAACCTTACCGCCTATTTTAGTATCGTCCGCGAATTTTGACACGTTACTAGTCAATCCTACATCTATGTCGTTAATGTAGATTACGAATAGCAATGGGCCTAACACTGAACCCTGTGGGACACCGCTACCTACATCCAACCACCCCGATTCACTACCATTAACTACCATCCTCTGCCTCCGAGCACGAAACCATTCTTCTAACCAGTTAGCTACCTGACCGCGTATACCGTGCGCTTTGACCTTCGCAATTAATCTCCTATGCGGAACTGTATCGAACGCCTTTTTAAAATCTAAATAAATAACGTCAGCCGCTCTATGCCTATCGTATTCGCGCACTATTTCGTTATAAAATTCTAACAAATTAGTTAAACAAGATCTATGGCGTCGAAACCCATGCTGACTGCTATTAATCAAATCTCTACTTTCTAAGTGATCGATGATACGATCCCTAATTACAAATTACAAAAGTTTACCTACAATTGACGTTAAGCTAATGGGCCTATAATTACTAGGTACCGTGTGGTCGCCTTTTTTAAAAATGGGCGTGACGTTAGCTAATTTGAAGTCTTCAGGTATAATTCCCGTTTCGAGTGACTGATTAAAAATCTTCGTTAAAGGGCCTACGATAACGTCTTTCAAATCTTTCAAATGTCTGGGAGAAAAAGCGTCAGGGCCTGGAGCCTTGCTAACTTTTAGCCTATCGATATAATGCGCAATCTCACCCTCGTAAAGTTATTTCATCCAATATAGTCTCGCTACTAAATGGAACGATATCGTCCACGTCGGGGACATTATTTACGTCTTCTACGGTAAAAACTGTCGCAAAAAAGTTATTGAAAATACCCGCCATCGCCTGAGCGTCAGAAGCCAAAGCGCCATTGACATCCACAAGAGGGCCTATGTTATCTTTTATTGGTTTACGATTATTGACGTATTCAAAAAACTTTTTTGGATTATGTTTACTATCCGCAGCTATAAGTATCTCTAAATTACGCTTGGCATTCCTAACAGATCTTTTAACCTGACGTCTAAGCTCGATATATCTATTAAAGTTAGCTGCCGTGCCATTGCGCTTATTAAGTCTATAGGCCTACGCTCTATTACGCTCGTTTATGTACTCGCCTATTTCCCTTGTTCACCACTTCGGCCTACCATGATTTCTAGCGCGCTTGGGCCTACGAGGAATAAACTCTCTTTCAATATTCCTAAAACTTTCTTTAAACGCCACCCAATGCAAATTTGTGTCATTACCCATAAATAAGTTATCCCAGTCCACTACTCTCATCCTATCCACAAAACTATTAAAATTAGCCCTACGAAAATCAGGGACTTCTATTACGTTACTATCCTTAGTGTTTTCTATCGATAACTTAAACCTAACAATTTGATGATCACTACATCCTAAAATCTCGCCTACTTCTAAACCTTCGACTATATTCTCGCTGTTCGTCATCACCAAATCTAAAATATTGCCACCGCGCGTTGGTTCGGTAACTATCTGTCGTAAGAAGTTATCTTCCATAAACTCAATCAATCTCAAACCCTCTTCATTATCAGTAAAATTCTCGTAATTAACATTAGGGCAGTTAAAGTCTCCGACAATTATACTATTCCGATTGTCAATAAGATTACCCAGAAGTGAGTAAAATCTAGTATCTGTATCGAAGGGTTGAACGGGAGGTCTATAAACAACACCAAAATTAAAACTAATACTACGCGCCCTAACTTCAACACATATCGCATTAATTGTTGCCGGAAAATCTAACTTAACCTCGATAGCCCTAAGGGAATTACGAATGTACAGCAAAACGCCGCCACCAAACCTATGTAACCTATCATTAGTAAAGAGTTTAAAACCAGGTATATCAAGCTCCCTCAACAAGTCCGGAGTCACGGTATTTAACCAAGTTTCAGTGATAGCAACTATATCGTAGTTGCCGGAATAAATTATCGCCTTAAATTCATTTAATTTATTTATAATACTACGCGCGTTACAATAAAAGACGTTTAAGTTATTTTTTACCACGGGCCCCCGTTTTAAACTATTTTTTCACGTCGGGCCCGCGTTCCCCGGACCCACAACGTTTAAAGAAGGCTTCGACCTATACAGCTTTCGCACGTTTTCGTCTATTAACCTACCTAGCCTAGCATTACCTATTTCATTAAAATGCACCCCTATCTTTTATAAAAAGGCTAGGATCACTGAATTCGGACCACAGCTTTACGAAGGGTACATTTTCTTCAGCACAAATCTCTTCTAATTTATTATTAAAAAATATTGTTTTTGACGTAATCCTAAGACCCAACCCGTGTCTAGGGGTAATACCTAGAACTAAAGACCTATCTGACCTCGCTTTCAGGGACCTAATTAACCCCCTATATATCTCCAAAAGGTCAGGCACTCTCGTATCGGGCCTATACGAGTCGTTGCCTCCTACCATCGTCACCAACATTGAGTGACGGGAGGCAACGTCAATCCTATCCACTTCGTCTCTAACTCTGTCAACCCTGGCCCCTGGGAGACAGACCCTCCTCCTCTTGGTTGGATGCCGTTCAACGAACTCTTTGTCCATGTCCAGGTGTGGAGGTTTTAGAAGCTCCTCAACCTTTTCAAGCCATATATAAATACTTTTTTGAAGGACAAAGTACAAGCATCAGGCTACCCGCGAGGAGTTGTGACTGAAGATGAAAAATCGGATTATATTCAGCGCTATCGTGATTGGGAATGGATGCAATTTGAACGTGGCCAGATTGTGAGGAACCCTGGCAAGCGCTTTAGTGCAAAGTTGTGCCTAAATAGATTTTCGGGGAAGTTTGCTCATAATACAGACAAGGGGAACGTCCATGTAGCTCATAGTTATAGTGAAGTTTGGGATTATGCAAACGCCAACGATAAAGAAGTCATAGAAATCATGAATGTGGGTAATACGTACATAATAAGGTACAACAGAACCGAATTGGCTACAGTTACATCACGTGTCACAAACATACCTGTAGCCAGTTTCACAAGAGCATACGCACGTATCAAGCTATGGTATCTGTTGCATTCTCTCGGACGACGGGTTCTATACGCAGATACATATAGTGTGATATTCACGGAGACTCGGAGAGGGAAGGCGAATATATGCCTCCTATTGGGGAATTTCTCAGAGAGTTGAATGACGAGATGAAGGATGAGTATGGCGTAGCTAGGGAGGGAGTAGGGGGAGCGGTCGCTCCCCCTGAGCACATTCTCCAAAGGTGGCGCCTTTTCAACTTTTTTTAAGGTAATAAGTTACATGACGGTAGTTAAGACTATGATGTTACATATTATTATTACATTTTGACTATTATATTAACTATGATTATATAATATATAATTATATACGGTTTATACGAAGGCTTCCTTATATACGAAAGCTTGCATCTAACTATGGACCAATTTCACTTGCATCACAAGGTTAAATTATTGGAAAAATAATCAAAAATGGAATGGCAAATTATCTAGAAAACTAAAAATACTTTCAGATACACAGCATAGTTTCATGTGCATAATTACCAAGGAATGAAGTGGTGATACAATGGAAAACGATATCAAAAGAAAATTTAAATTTGATCAAAAGTATATGTAATATAAAAGGCGCGTTGCATTGAGACAATTCATACTTAATCGATAAAAATCTACAAACCTACTCTTATTAATCATAATCATTAAACGGTTATGAACTTCATGCAGTTACTTCATTTGTTTTGTTGTAAGCATGTGATATATGTTCTCTAAGTAATGAGTAAGTGATACAGTGCACATGTAAGCTACATACATACATACATACATAACGTGTTTTATACTTGTCCAAAATCTGTACAAACAGGTTTGGACGAATCCAAAACCAGTACAGTATTAGAATAAAAACCCACTCTAATAGACAGAGTTTATTTCCACGACAGTTTCGACGCCCACTGGCATCCTCCTCGGGTGTTTCTGTATCCACCCGAGGAGGATGCCAGTGGGCGTCGAAACTGTCGTGGAAATAAACTCTGTCTATTAGAGTGGGTTTTTATTCTCATATTTTGACCTTCACGTAAAAAAAAAAGTGAAGTTTTTTGCATTCAGTACAGTATTGTTTTGATTTTACTTTTGAAATATAAAATAAGTAAATAACACATGTTTTTATTATGTTTTGATTTTAAATACAATATAAATATATGAGCTTACTGTAAAACTGTAATTCTTGTGTTTTGATTTTAAATACAAAATAAGCATGTATAATGAATTTAAAATTATTTTATTTGGTATGCAGGGTGGCGCCTTTTTTATGTGCTCGCTCCCCCTGACGTTAGAACCTGGCTACGCCACTGGTATGGAGGCAACGCCTACGCCGATTCTTTTGTCTCAACATGACCAAAAACTTACGGGGTAGGCGTGAGGGTGGGGGAGGAGCACAAATACATCGTGAAAGCTAAAGGCATCACGTTTAACCATGACAACCACCAGATCGTCAACTTTGATTCGCTGCGAGATCTAGTGAACTTAGAAGCTGATGGAAATAAGGGTGACCAACCACCCCACCTGGTTGTAGAAACTCATAACTTCCGGGCACAGAAATTAGGGTGTGTGAATGAACTTATGGATACGAAGATGTGTCGTAACACCTATGGGAAACCAGAGTCGGACCTGCTTGGGGACGGTACCAATTTAGTGGGGCGAGGCACAGATTTTTATGTGTTCCAGTCTTCAACCGAAATTTACTAAAACACGTGTTACAAAAAAAGATTGGATCAGGCAAATGATGGAAGACAAAAATAATTGGGGAAAAAAATATTTAGAAACTAAAAACTTTATTATCCAAAAAACAATTTTTATATTTATAGGCAAATTTCAGACCATTAAGCACTTTTTCATCTCAGAAGAAGTTTCTGAAAGTTTTTGGTAGACTGCTTCATAATCAATAGCGTTCAGCATGTCCATTTCGACTGAACAAATAAGTAGTGCTTCCATAAGTTCATGTCCTAGAAGCGAACGAAGACGACTCTTGATAAAACGTAATTTTGAAAAGACTCTTTCACATGAAACTACTGTGTATGGCAAGGTTAGCGCTGTTCTTAGACATGTGTATAAATGATTGTAACTCCTGGAATGGTAGCGGTACTCAATGAGGAGTTGAAGAATAGTGACGGTGACGCTGAGGCTTGCAGAATGGCGGAGTTACAATAGTAGGATGTTCCGTTTCATTTTCATCATCACTTTTCTCCTCGGAATCTGATTCTAGGATGAGTTTCTGAAGCGTTTGGTGAACTTGTGCAAAGTGAACTAATTCATGTTTCAGCTCTAACTCATCCACCTCTGCCAGTTTAGTAAGGCTTTTAATTGAAAATGAATTGACATTTGCATCAGTAACCCATTTGTAATTGTTGGAATTGAGATACCAAAGTTCCTTGTAGAGTGCCGAATTTCTTTCACTGAATCTGAATGATATTTCTTGACTCATACGATCAATGACTGGAAGGTAAACATCTAATCTGAATCTTTTAATCGGATCAGTAATCCGGGTGTCTGGTGTTGATTCATCAAAAAAGCGGCGTCTCTTCCGGGATATCGTAGTAGTTCGAAGATTTTCTTGAAGAAGGACATCGAAATCAGGATTCTCATCTTCATCAATAAGTTGCTGCACTTGCTGTCGGAACTCTATTGCCTCCTGAAATTTCTCATCAAACTTTGACCGGTCGTTTGTGATTATGCTCATTTCATAATCAACTAGCCCAACTGCTTGAGTGAGATCCAACCCATGTGTCTGCAAGTATCAGGTTGTAACATAAATTGTGTTCGATTAGAAAATGGACGATAGATAATAGAATAACCTCAAGATAATGTGAAATAGTTTTAGAAATGTTGCAAAATACACGCGGCGACAGGTTCGCACATGTTTTATCACAATACAGAATGATACAGAATGACTTAGGCTAGTGTAGGGTTAGGCTAGTGTAGTATTAGGCTAATGAATATTTTCTCCGCATGATTTGTCACAAGCGAATCTTCAACATCGAATCGATATTTGCACATCACTGCATTCTCGGCAACTGCAGGCACCGTTTTTGTATCGGATCGTCACTGGGGATGAAAAATGGGTCCTCTATAACAATATTAAACGTCGACATCAGTGGCTTAGCCGTGAAACAAAGCCTGAACCTCAGCCAAGGAATGGACCCCATCCAAAGAAAATTTTGCTGTGTTTGGTGGGATATGCAAGGAATTATTCATTTTGAGCTTCTGCCAGATAACCAAACAATTACAGCTGAAGTCTCCTGCCAACAACTCCAACGACTGAAGATGGCATTACAAGAAAAAGGTCCTGTATTAATTAATCGCAGAGGTTTCTATTCCACCAGAAGTCTGCAACACCACCTAGATGGACAAAAGTTGCAATCCAGGGAAGCTATCGAAAACGAAGTGATCGCTTTTTTTAACTCGAAACCAAGGGATTTCTTCGAACGTGGCATAAAAAACTTTTCTACAGGTGGGAGAAGGTTATAGAAAAAAAGGGAATTATATTGATTATTAATTTGTCATTATGCCATTTAATTTTTGTTGTGAATAAACTAAAAATTCGAGCAAATTTGTCTTTATAAGTCATTTAATTTTTGTTCTGAATGAACTAAAAAATCGAGCAGAATATACGTTACAACCTTATACTTTGTTACAGGTTCGAAGGTTTTGAGCAATTGCTTGAGAATTATGGCAGTAAAGAGCGAACGAAAGGTTATCCAGTTAGTCAGTAGACCATCACTGAGACTTTTAGTTGTACACGTACTCTCCGGCTCAGTGCTCAACTCTCACAAAGTTCCAATAAGAATGAAATAGCTTTTTGGTTCGTTACAAATTTTTGTAATGGCTTTGTAAGATGACCACCATCGTGTTTTCCCCAATTTCACCAGCTTTTTTAGTTTGGCAGGTCCTGTGCAACGTTTATTGACCCAACTTTTCCAAACGTCAATCCTTCTTGAGCTGTCACTGAAGAAGGTACACGTTTGTTGAAGTAATCCAAGAAGATTACGACATTCCTTAACATGAGAGAAAACAGGAGCGATGACAAGAATTTGCTGATGGGCAAATCCCCATACAAAATACTCTGATGGCACATAATCGCGGTAGTACTTCACAACACCGATGTTTTCAGACATATTCGCTGAAGCACCATCCAATGACAATCCAATTAGATTAATGATTTCCAGACCGAGTCTCTGAAGCTTTTCACTAAGCAGTTTCCATAATACTTAGCCCTTGCCAGAAGTTATTACCTTAAACCCTAAGAGTCGCTCTTGAACTTTCCCATCCTTGCTGACGAACCGTACTACAACATTCATCTGGTCTGTCCCAGATACATCAACAGTTCCATCTATCATTACACCATACTTCTTATTACAATCGGTACTGATAATCTTTACAATTTTTTCTTGGATCAGATGAGCCAGAATCATAAGAAGGGTATTAATAGTTGATTTACTGATGAAGGTAACAAAATTCCCTCTCCCCTTCTTTTGTGCTATGCCTTTTTCAGCACATTGAGACACATGAGACGAAAGTAACGGGTCATACTTGCTTAGCAACAGTACCAACTCCAGAAAGTTTCCATGACGCTTGTTTGTGTCCACTAGGTCACGTGCACTTTCGGAGCATCTGCGATAAGGCAATCCCTGAGCTACAACAAATTTGGTGATATCAATGTTGCGATTTCTTAACAACCGGTTCTGATAGAGATCGGGGTGTAAACCGGCGAGCGCCAATGGCTCGAGTCATTAAGCTAGGGGGTCTGGGGTGAGCGGTAGCTCCCCCACCGGGGTCCGGGGCAGAGCCCCGGAAGCCAACGCATTTTAGCTTTTCCAAACAGCATTTTGTAACATTTTGGCAGAAATTATTTAACATATTCTTTATACTCACTAATGACATAATTATCTAAAAATAAATTAATTTTTCATCAAAAAATAAATAAATATTGAAAAAATGAAAAATTAAATATTGAAAAAATGAAAAAAAATTTAGATATAAATAAATTTCTACTGACTGTTAAATATTTGTTAAAAACAAACAAACGGTTCGGTGATCCAATCAAAATTTAACAACCGATTCGGGCGAACCGGACCGAACCGGTCCCAGCACACCCATGGATTAAGGGTACTATGGATCCGGATGTTCCCTAATCAGGCCACCATCCTCGTGTAGTCTGAAATAACAGTAGCATTATCTATATATAAATATTCAATGTAAATTTAATATTTACATTTAGGATAAACAGTTCTAATTGTGGCATATGTGCATGTATTATGTGTATTTATATGGCTTCCAAGACAATGCTCCCAAGACAACTCCCAAGACAATTCTATTTTTACAAATTTTGAAAATTCCTTGTCGCCCAGTACCCTAAAATTTAATTTACTGGGCGACAAATTTTCTTCACTGGGTGACAGTCATGGTGACTGGTTGAAGGCCATCCAATTGTTGGTGCGGACGATTTTTTCATATCATTAAGTGCATGGAGGAACATCTCACTAGCATCACATTGCATTGCATTGCACTCTCTGAGGCTTTGTCTTCTGCCGGAGTGGCAACATCAGATGCGATACTGTTGTCATCACAGACAATATCACCCCACAGACAGCATCAGACTTGCGTTGTCAATACTTTCTGGGCCCCTTTCTTCGTCAGAGACTGATAGTTGACTAGTTGCAGAAAAGGGGCAAAGCAGAGTTTCTTCTGTCTTGGCTCAGAACCTGTAGCATGAAGGTCTCTTCTACATTTTTCCTTTCGGAATTGAGAACCGCTTTTTCGTTTTTTCGATTTATCCAGAGCACACCGCTGAAATGAAAAAAAAACCACGTGTAATGTATATATATATATATATATATATATGAAAATTATTTCACGAAAGTAACACGTGAAAAATATTTATGATGAATAAAACCACGAAGGAAAGGAAACACAGAATGGTGCTCAAGCACTTTCGTCTAATGACATCCTCAGGAACACTGAAGTACATAAAGAGTTACAGCCTATATATAGGTTACAGAAAAAAAAAAATAAATAAATATATATATATATATATATATACACACACACATATATATATACATATATATATATATATAACTGCAATGACCGCGCAGTATATAAATGAATAGAAACGACATAAGTGTTAAGGAACGTCTCTGCACAAGAGGAGGAGAGATAACGAATAAATGAAAAATGAGGCGAACCGCCCGGGAATCGAACCCAGGGCCTTCCAATTGCCGGTTGGACGCTCTACCATTATGCTACGGACCTCACTCAATCACAAATCGAAATTCTCCCACATAGGGCAGAAACCAATGCCCTGAGAGGGCACCCTCGCAAATCGTGAATATGCGCATATAACTGCAATGACCGCGCAGTATATAAATGAATAGAAACGACATAAGTGTTAAGGAACGTCTCTGCACAAGAGGAGGAGAGATAACGAATAAATGAAAAATGAGGCGAACCGCCCGGGAATCGAACCCAGGGCCTTCCAATTGCCGGTTGGACGCTCTACCATTATGCTACGGACCTCACTCAATCACAAATCGAAATTCTCCCACATAGGGCAGAAACCAATGCCCTGAGAGGGCACCCTCGCAAATCGTGAATATGCGCATATAACTGCAATGACCGCGCAGTATATAAATGAATAGAAACGACATAAGTGTTAAGGAACGTCTCTGCACAAGAGGAGGAGAGATAACGAATAAATGAAAAATGAGGCGAACCGCCCGGGAATCGAACCCAGGGCCTTCCAATTGCCGGTTGGACGCTCTACCATTATGCTACGGACCTCACTCAATCACAAATCGAAATTCTCCCACATAGGGCAGAAACCAATGCCCTGAGAGGGCACCCTCGCAAATCGTGAATATGCGCATATAACTGCAATGACCGCGCAGTATATAAATGAATAGAAACGACATAAGTGTTAAGGAACGTCTCTGCACAAGAGGAGGAGAGGGCATTGGTTTCTGCCCTATGTGGGAGAATTTCGATTTGTGATTGAGTGAGGTCCGTAGCATAATGGTAGAGCGTCCAACCGGCAATTGGAAGGCCCTGGGTTCGATTCATTTTTCATTTATTCGTTATCTCTCCTCCTCTTGTGCAGAGACGTTCCTTAACACTTATGTCGTTTCTATTCATATATATATATATATATATATATATATATATAATATACTGTATATACAGGTCGTCCGATAAGTGAGTGGCGATTCGGGAACAATTTATAAATAAAAGATAAAGGATAATAAAAATTTTATTAGAAGGAATTTTATTAGTAGTAAACTTGCAATTAATTCGATAATTAATTGTCATAGGGATCAACCTGATCGCCATTTACACGAACAGCAAGCTGTATGCGTCTCCATGTCCTGTCTGACATTTTTTGTAAAAGTTCTTTATCCTCATTGATGTCACTTAACACAACTTCTGCGATTTTTGTCAGATCAGATTCACTTTGATTTTCACGGCCATTAATCTGCATCTTGAGGATTCCCCAGAGGGTATTATCGGGGTAGTCAAGTCCGGACTCCGCGGAGGCCAAGGTACAGGACCATACTTTCCGATCCATCTGCCAGGAAAATTTCTGTCTAGGAACTCACGCGCAGCGAAAGCGGTGTGTCCTGGAGCACCATCTTGCTGAAAAATAGGGTCGCGAATATTCGTATTTCTTAAAGCGGGTAGAAATCTGTTCTCCAACATGTCGATATAACTTCCTGAAGTAATTCGACCAGTGCACACAAATGGACCAATTAAACAATGCGCTGATATTGCACACCATATCATGATTCGAGGGGGATACTGTTTTACTTGATCATAATAATGAGGATTTTCTTTCGACCAAAAAAACGAAAATTTGCTTTTGCCATCGCCATAAAGGGCACATTCATCACTGAAGAACGTACGATCTCTCTCGGCTTTACTTGGAAAAGCTTCAAGAATTTGTTGACAAGCATTAACTCTGACAATTTTATCTTGTGGCGATAAAAACTGAACGGAGGTTTTGCGGAAAGCTTTAAAATGCAAGTCTTTTTTCATCAAATCATGCAGTGTTGATTTCGGAACATTTAATGCAGATGCACGCCTACGAATACTTTTGGTTGGCGATTGTCGAATTGACACTTGAACATCATTTTCCAATCTTGCTCTTGCTTTGGGGCGACCACGGCGTTTTTTATCAATTATCATCCCAGTTGTGAATAATTTGTGTTCCCATTTTCTAATAATTTCGCCCTTTGGCGGCACATCATTAAATCTTTGTTCAAACCTTTCGCGTACTACCTTCATGCAATGCTTCGTTTTTCCAGATTCATGCCACCATGTTGCTGCTAATATCCGTGCTTCATATGTGTAGGGACTTTGATCACAAATTTTATCAACACGTGCGTCTACCTCAGCCATTGCAACGCCAATAATTAGAAATAATAAAAATAAAACAACGAAAAACCAGAACAAACAGGAATAAACATGAATTACTGCAAAATTAAAAATTTGGATTTCATGTGAAACTAGCTTAATTGAAAAAAGCATAGACATTTATTAGATATCAAAGATATTAGTACACTATGCTAACTGACAGAATCGCCACTCACTTATCGGACGACCCTCCTCTCCAATATTTATATGGAGTTTTTCGAAATTACTAACATTCCGAGAATCCTGGGGGTTGGCATCCCTTGGTTGCGGTACATCGACGATATTTTGTGTATCTGGCCCATGAATCGTGACCTGGATAACTTCCTCCTTCAGTTAAATGATCAAATCCCCTCCATTAAGTTTACTTTAGAAGTGGAGCAAGACAACTCAATCCCGTTTTTGGATGTGCGTGTACATAGGGAAAGCCCAGGTTTTAAGTTTAGTATCTATCGGAAAAAAAAAAACAATTTGTCCTACGTACACTTTTACTCGGGACATGACACCCCCACTAAGAAGGCCATTTTTTCTTCAATGTTTCTCCGCGCCCTTACGATCGCCAGTCCGGAATACATCGATGCCGAATTAGAAAAAATCAACTGTATTGGAAGTGATCTGTGTTATCCATCTGCCTTTATGGAATCTTGTCTCAACAAGGCAAAACGAACTTTCTATCGTGTGAATAATAACACTCTTCCTTTGTCAAAAAATATTTTAGTACTTCCATTTTTCCCGGGCTTTTTAGGCATTGCTAATGTACTTAAACTTTTGGATATTAATATAGTATTTTCATATAACAATATTGTGAAAAATATCATAGTAAAAAATAGCCCTACCAATAATTCAGGCATTATCTATAAAATTGGTTGGAAACAATGTGATTCCTTTTACATAGGTCAGACGGGAAAGGATTTGCACACACGTATAAAACAGCATCAATATTCCGTTAGAACAGGACACTCGTCCAGTGCCCTTTTTGTCCATTTGTCAGAGTTATCCCACTGTATTGATTGGAAAAATGCTTCAGTTTTATTTCACTCTAGCAACATTGTTAATAGAAATATTCTTGAGTCTGCCATTATCCAACTTACAAATAACTTCAACATAAGCAAAGGTCTTTTTCAACTCGATCCTGTTGTTTTGAATTCCTTCAGAACAGAATTAGATAAGAAGGGTAGAACGCTAAATCTTTGGTAAACTTGTATGCTACTCTAATAACTTTTGTTTTTCAATTTATTTTTATATACATCGAACTTAAACAAGAAGGGCAGAGTGCTAAAACCCGGCCAGATTTCCAGTATAAATCTGTATTTTTTTTAATTATCTATAACATTGGTTGGAAACAATTCATTTGATCTTGTGCTAAAAATTGGTAGTTTTTCCTTACAAATTTGTATGCTCCTCCCACAATCCTTTAATGTTTAATTTTTAATTTTTATTTTTATTTCTCCGTTTATTATATATATATATAATATATATATATATATATATATATATATATATATAATATATGTGTGTATATTATATATATATATATATATATATATATATATATATATTTTTTTTTTCTGTAACCTATACACGGTGAACCAAAAGTAGGTGGACAGTAGGTTGAATACGGTTTGTGTTATATTATATTATAACTATGGTGTTCATTATAACTATGGTGTTTGTGTTATATTATATTAAATATTATAACTAAATTTATTTAAATTTTATTTTGTATTATAGTATACAAAAAAATTAAATATGTATTCTCAAAATAAACGTTATCATTTACTGTCCACCTACATTTGGTTCACCCTATATATAGGCTGTAACTCTTTATGTACTTCAGTGTTCCTGAGGATGTCATTAGACGAAAGCGCTTGAGCACCATTCTGTGTTTCCTTTCCTTCGTGGTTTTATTCATATATATATATATATATATATATAAATTAAAGATTCCAAAAAAACAGTTAAAATATATTTAAAACTATGCCTCCCTTATGAAAAAATCCCAGAGTTTCCCAAACAAAAGGTTAGACATGTCTAAAGTGCATCAAGGTTATGCGTTGCAAGTCTTCCTATCACGCGAGGTGACGGGAAGACTTGCAACGCTTAATGAGGGCAGGAGTAGGCTTACAGTTGACGAAGGCCGAACCTATACTAACGTTGAAGACATTAGTAAGTTGAAGGGTGAGGTTAAGAACCTAGTTTCTAGTATAGGTAATTTATCGGGAAGGTTAGATAGAGTTGAGGAAGGGTAGTTAAGGGTGGAGCTAGGCTGCGTACGTTAGGTGATAGGAATCTCCCACCTATCGAGGTTTCGAACCCTTTCGCCCAGCTGGATAGGGATGTGAACGAGGGGGGAACGATTTTAATTGGGGACTCCTTAGTGCGTCATATGTATAAGGAGTTCGTTGAACGGAATCCAACCAAGAGGAGGAGGGTCTGTCTACAAGGGGCCAGGGTCGACAGAATTGATGTTGCCTCCCGTCAATCGATGTTGGTGACGATGGTAGGGGGCAACGACTCGTATAGGCCCGATACGAGTGTGCCTGACCTTTTGGAGAGATACAGGGGTTAATTAGGTCCCTGAGGGCAAGGTCAGATACGTCTTTAGTTCTAGGTATTACCCTTAGGCACGGTTTAGGCCTTAGGATTGCGTCAAAAACAATATTTTTGAACACTAAGCTAGAAGATATTTGTGCTCAGGAAAATGTACTCTTCGTAAAGCTGTGGTCAGAATTTAGTGATCCTAGCAATTTCATAAAAGATGTTTTGCATTTCAATGAAATAGGGAATGCTAGGCTAGGAAGGTTAATCGATGAGCCCTCTTTAAATGTTGTGTGTCCGGGAAACGCCGGCCCGACGTGAAAAATGGTGTAAAACGCCAATCCGTGGTAAAAAATAATTTAAACGTCTTTTATTGTAACGCGCATAGTATTAGAAATAAATTGAACTAATTTAAAGCGATAACTTATTTCGGGAACTACGATATTGTTGCTAAACCGAAACGTGGTTAAATATCGTGACTCGGAACTTGTTGGAGGAACTTGATATAGCGGGTTTTAAACTTTTTACTAATGATAGGTTACATAGGATTGGTGGCAGCGTTTTGTTGAACATTCGTAATTCCCTTAGGGCTATCGAAGTTAAGATAGAGTTTCCGGCAGCAATTAGTGCGATATGCGTTGAAGTTAGGGTGCGTAGTATTAGCTTTAATTTCGTTGTTGTTTCGTTGTTGTTTAACCCCTCGATACCGATACTATATTTTACATACTTCTTGATAACTTTATTAATAATCGGGATAGTATAATTGTCGGAGACTTTAACTGCCGTAACGTTAATTACGAGACTTTTACTGGCAATGATGAGGGTTTGAGACTGATTGAGTTCATGGAAGATAATTTTTTACGACAGATGGTTACCGAACCAATGCGTGGTGACAATATTTTAGACGTGGTGATGACAAACGACAAAAATATAGTCGAAGGTTTGGAAGTAGGTTGGAAGGTTGGAAGTAGGTTGGAAGTAGGTTTAAGCTATTGATAGAAAACGGTAAGGATAGTAACGTAATAGAAGTCCCTAATTTTCGTAGGGCTAATTTTGATAGTTTTGCGGACAGGATGAAAGTAGTGGACTGGGATAATTTATTTATAGGTAATGACGCAAATTTTCATTGGGAGGCGTTCAAAGAAAGTTTTTTAAATATCGAAAGGGAGTTTATTCCGCGTAGGGTCAAGCGCGCTAGAAATCATGGTAGGTCGAAGTGGTGGACTAGGGAAATAGGTGAGTTCATAAAAGAGCGTAACAGAGCGTATAGACTTAATAAGCGCAATGGCACGGTAGCTAACTTTAATAGATACTGTACATATATCGAGCTTAGACGTCAGGTTAAAAGATGTTATGAATGATGAACGTAATTTTGTGATACTTGTAGCTGCGGATAGTAAATATAATCCGAAAAAGTTTTTGACTATGTCAATAATCGTAAGCCGATAAAAGATAACATAGGCCCTCTAGTGCACGCTAACGGCGCCTCGGCTTCCGACGCTCAGGCGATGGCAGGTATTTTTAACAACCTTTTTGCGACAGTTTTTACCGTAGAAGACGTAAATAATGTCCCCGACGTGGACGATATCGTTCCATTTAGTAGCGAGACTATTTTGAATAAAATAACTGTTTACAAGGGTGAGATTGCGCATTATATCGATAAGCTAAAAGTTAGCAAGGTTCCAGGCCCTGACGCGCTTTATCCTAGACATTTTAAAGATTTCAAAGACGTTATCGTAGGCCCATTAACAAAAATTTTTAATAAGTCATTGGAAGCGGGGATTATTCCTGAAGACTTCAAATTAACTAACGTTACGCCCATTTTTAAAAAAAGCGACCGCACAGTAGCTACCAATTATAGGCCTAGTAGCTTAACGTCAATTGTCGGTAAACTTTTGGGATCCGTAATTAAGGATCGTATCGTCGATCACTTAGATTCAGCGGTGTCCAATAGAAATTCCACACTTATGGTTTTCTATTTTTCGTATTCGCCACATCACGAAAAAGGATTAAAAAACATATTACAAACGACATTTCAAATTATTTATTATTAATATTAAAGATAAATATTACAAAAAATATTAATAATATTGCCACAACGCAATAGCCTACTCGCCGCATGTGGCGAGTGGCGAACGTATTGGACACCGCTGAGTCTTTGAAAGTCGCGATTTCATTAATAGTAATCAGCATGGGTTTCGACGCCATAAATCTTGTTAACTAATTTGTTAGAGATTTATAACGAAATAGTGCGTGAATACGATAGGCATAGAGCGGCTGACGTTATTTATTTAGATTTTAAAAAAGCATTCGATACAGTTCCGCATAGAAGATTATTCGCGGTCAGGTAGCTAACTGGTTAGAGGAATGGCTTCGTGCCAGGAAACAGAGGGTCGTTGTTAATGGTAGGGAATCGGGGTGGCTGGATGTAGGTAGCGGTGTCCCTCAGCGTTCAGTGTTAGGCCCATTGCTATTCGTAATCTACATTAACGATATAGATGTAGGCTTAACCAGTAACGTGTCAAAATTCGCGGACGATACTAAAATAGGTGGTAAAGTTCTTAACGTGGACGATAGAAATAGGCTCCAAGACGATGTAGATAGGATTATGGAGTGGACGGATAAGTGGCAGATGCAATTTAACGTAGACAAATGTAAAGTTTTGCATATAGGTTCTCGTAACAATACACGTACACGATGGACGATAGACAGTTAGCGAGCGTTGACGAGGAAGTAGATTTAGGCATACGCGTATCTAAGGATTTAAAAGTTAGGAACCAGTGCCTGGAGTCTTGCGCAAAAGCTAATAGGATGTTAAGCTTCATAGCGCGTAATTTCGAATTTAAATCGAAGAACATTATATTGCCCCTTTACAAGTCCCTAGTCAGGCCTCACTTAGAATATGCCGTTCAGGTTTGGTGCCCGTATTTGCGTGAGGATATTGATAGGTTGGAAAGGGTTCAGCGACGCGCCACGAAACTAATTCCGTCACCACGCAACAAGTCTTACGAAGATAGGATTAAAGAGTTAGACTTGTATTCACTTGATATTAGGAGATTAAGTGGGGAGCTTATTGAAGTTTTCAAAATCGTTAGTAAAATCGATAACGTAAATTTTGACAAATCGTTCATTTTCGATAATAGCAATACTCGTAATAACGGATTTAAATTACGTGGTAGGCGTTTCTTTACAAGCATCGCTAAAAACGTTTTTACGTTTAATTAAAGTAATTGATAAATGGAATAATCTTCCCACGTCCGTCGTGAACTCTACCAGCGTTAATATGTTTAAAAACCGTTTAGATAGGCATTTTAAAAATATTAACGTCGTCTAAAATAATAAAACAATTAGCCACAGGAACTCTGGAGGTGATGGTCAAGGTTTGAGTCTGTTGACGATTGATGCCAGCTTGTGACATGCCAGCGTTAAATTTATATTATTAAAAAAATAAAAAAAAACAAATAAATGAAAAAAATAGACTAACACAAACTTAGATGTAGCTCGTAGCATAAACTAATCCACTTTTTGTTCTACTCTTCATACTTTTTTCTAATCCTCTCTTTACTTGCATGTCTGTAGTTTGCATGGTATGACAGTGTTTGAGTTAAGACTGTGTTTGCATGGTTTGTAAGTGTTCTTATTTTACTTATTTTCATCTTTCACCCCTTACCTATTCTCTTCGACTATTTTTCCGACTTGTCGGCAGTGGCTGGCGGATGATGATGGTGAGTCTTTTTTTCTCTTTTTCTGAATGAATGTTAACCCACGAATGATAGGTTTTGCTACCTACTTAACCCCTTATTCTCTTCTTTTAACTCCCATTTCTCTTCTTTTAACTCCCATTTCTCTTCTTTTAACGCCCTACTCTCTTCTTTCTCTCGGGCTAACCTTAGAGTGGATCTTAGGGTCTTTGTTAGCCTTAGCTTCTGTAGATCTGTAGAAATTGTTCGTAATCTGTGTTGTTTCTATGCATAATGAAATATAAGACGTATAAGAAAAGTTGAATTATTTTGTTAGGCTTGATATTCATATTTGCATTGAAATTATATTTTTGTTTAACATATAAAATAAAGGGTTTCTTTCAAAATTCCTAGGCAGATGCCCAGTAAACAAATCACTTAATGAGCGATAACACACTTGCTTTTGATCATAGTTCTCAATCATAGCTAATCTAAAACAAATGACAATGAAAAATTCAATTACAGCTTCAGAAAATATCGGAAATAAAAAAAATCAAAATATCCTGCGTATACTGTATTGTTATAAATGGCAAACGGTTTTATAGACATATTAAAGCTGGAAAATAACCTAAGATTCAAAATCAACTCATTTGAAAATCCTAATAAATAAAAAATCCCAGTCTAAAACCTAGAAATGGCTGACCTATACCAGAAATTCACGGATAAGAGGCGGGCAAATACAATTGATTGAAGCAAACAAACAAATAATAAGTATCAAGTAAGAGAAACCAAATATTATTAAGGTTACCTTAAAAAACAGTACCAGGATTTTGTTTTATGTTGAAGGCTAAGTTATATTTTAGTTTACCTTAGTTTAAAAATTAAACAAAAAAGCTCAAAAAAAGTTTTTGGCTGCATACTTTTTCAATATATTTATGTAGATTTTATTGACTACATAAAAATTACATATTTCTGTACTGTATGTTTTATGTAGCACTACAATTTTAAATTTTTTTAAAATAAATGTTTTTTCAAGGGTATTTTACATAATTCATGAGTTAAATGAGTCACAAAACAATATACACACACTTTTTTCATCGTATACGAAGTACATAAAAGGCACATTTTTCTATAGAGTTTTTGCACAAACAATGCAAATTTATGGACTTTTCATAGACTTTTAATGTAACTCTCTAAAAATAAGTACATTTTATTGAGTTTCATTTTTACTAGGGTGCCGTATAGAGGAGGTAGACGAGAAGGGCGCATAACACTGCCCAACAAAAAAAACATTTTTTGCTGGTGATTTAATTCTAAGACCTGTTTCTGGATAATATTGATGTGCTGATTTAAAAAATCACCTTAGATTTTGTCCATCACATCAGGTTTTCGTGCAATGTGCAATGCAATATCACTATTTTGGGTGATCCATGAAGGGCACTTATCAAAATTGATGATTTTTGAGACCTGTTAACAGCTGTTTTGCTGTTAAAATTTTATCTGTGGAATACGCAAATCTGTGCATTAAATCTAAAGGTCATGTACAACATATTAAAATCTTGGGTATCTGTGATTTCCCCAGGTGTGAGCGTGACGTCATGATCATGGATTCATTTTTTGCTTATTTAAACACTTTTAATCACTTGATGTGTCAATACCATTGTATATTAAAGTTCACTCCCTGCACAATTGTTTACTTTTCCATGCTGATTCTGAGTATGTAAAAACTTATTTTTTGAAAAGAAAAAAATTGGGCATAACCCTGCCAAAATGCGATATCTCTGTATTTGATTGCTCGAAAACCTGACGTGATAGGCAAAAACTAAGGTGATTTTTTAAATCATCACACCAAAGTTACCTAAAAAACAGGTGTTAGAATTAAATCAGCAAAATTGTTGTTGGGCAGTGTAATTGAGGTGGGCGACGGGGGCGCATGTTTCATGGCACAATGGCACTATGACCAGTCCGACACTGCAGGAAACGATACCATGTGCCTGGCACCTACGACACTGTTCCCTTTGGATACCATGGTTCATGAATATTTGTTATATATATATATATATATATATATATATTATATATATATATATAATTTATATATATATATACATACAGTGGTGGGCACCGTTAACCAAAAAGTTAACTTCGATAACGATAATCCGTTAACCCCAATTTTTAACTCCGATAACGATAATCCGATAATTTTACTACAAAGTTAACGGAAGTTAACGATAATCCGTTAACGATAACTATTTCTTTACTAACATTTAAAAAAATCAAGGAAAAAAGCTTTAAAACCCATAGAAAATGTTTATTTATGCAAAATCCAACAATAAATAGGTATTTAACTGTATTTTTATCAAGTTTTGCAACTTTTTTGCTTAATAACTTTTTTGAAGTTTAAAAGTTGTAGAGAATGCTTGGTAAGAGAGAACTGAACGCTGTCTAGTTGACGATAATACAGAAGAACCTAAAAAAAGTAAAATATCATCGTATAAAATATGTAACTAAACTAATAAAATATTAATTCAAACAAAATAGCAAAATTAATTCAAAATAATATTAATTATAATAATATTATAATATACAGGGTGGGCGGAAAGTAGCTCCTTATTTTGGATTGGTAAAAAAATACGTATATTATTCATTTATTTCAGAAAAAATAATATGAAAAGGTAGGCATACATGGTAGGTTTTCTCTAAAATTCAATGTGGGCTCCAACTCTTTCCACCAGCTTCTGGAGCCGCCCAGGAATGGCGTCCACTGACTTTAGCAGGAACTCCGGCGGGATGGAGGACATGACTTCCCGAATTCGGTCCTCCAGTTCTTCCAATGTCCTCGGTTTGGTGCGGTAGACTTCTTCCTTTACCCACCCCCAAAGAAAGAAGTCGCACGGTTACCGCTGAAAAACGGCAGAATCGGTTCAGTGTAACGGTGTGGTGTGGTATGACCTCAGATCAGGTTGTGGGCCCGTTCCTTCTGCGCAACACCATGAATGCTGAGCGGTACCTTGCTATGTTGCGAAACGAGGTCTGGCCGGTTGTCAGCACATGGGAGAACATCGACGATCTGATATTTATGCAAGATGGCGCCCCTCCGCACTTCGCTCTTGTTGTCCGTGAGTGGCTGGATGCCCACTTCCCTGGGCGTTGGATGGGTCGTCGTGGTCCACATCAATGGCCAGCCAGGAGCCCCGACTTGACACCGTGCGACTTCTTTCTTTGGGGGTGGGTAAAGGAAGAAGTCTACCGCACCAAACCGAGGACATTGGAAGAACTGGAGGACCGAATTCGGGAAGTCATGTCCTCCATCCCGCCGGAGTTCCTGCTAAAGTCAGTGGACGCCATTCCTGGGCGGCTCCAGAAGCTGGTGGAAAGAGTTGGAGCCCACATTGAATTTTAGAGAAAACCTACCATGTATGCCTACCTTTTCATATTATTTCTTCTGAAATAAATGGATAATATACGTATTTTTTTACCAATCCAAAATAGGGAGCTACTTTCCGCCCACCCTGTACATATAATATATAATATTACGTTATATAAAATATTTTATTTTACTTAACCTTTTTTTGTGAATTTTCAATAGTAGTAATTTTTCTCTATGTAATTATTTTATCTATAAAATATTTTATCTATGAATTATTTAGTCTATAAAATAAAAATACTTTGTCCATGAATTATTTTGTCTATAAAATATTTTGTCTGTAATATA
The DNA here is from genome assembly GCA_023014485.1 of Bathynomus jamesi. Classification (NCBI taxonomy): domain Eukaryota; kingdom Metazoa; phylum Arthropoda; class Malacostraca; order Isopoda; family Cirolanidae; genus Bathynomus; species Bathynomus jamesi. The sequence goes on from JAJOZX010002219.1 coordinate 520,300, forward strand.
CGCAATTGTTATTTAATTCGACGACAATATTACAATCAGTGAATAAAAACTATTATTCAAATTTTACATACTATATATACTTTTTTAGAGATTTACTAACGCAGTGTAAAAATACTTATTCATTAGTCATTACTATAAATTAATTTTTCTCAACCGTACATTTTACCATACGTATCTCCATACGTATTAATATATATATAATATTATAGGACTTTTACTAACGTTAAAAGAATCTTCTTACCTTCAATAAAAAGCGCACAACCTCCCCTTGCGAGATCTGGAAGCAGACTGAAGTTATGGCGGTTTGAATTCATTCGCGGAGCGGTGATCTTCCGTGAATGACTCCTCGCAGTTAACGTGTTAACGGACTTTAACAGACTAAATATCGAGTTATCGGAAGTTAACTGGTCCGATAACGATAAATGGAAATTAACTTCCGTTAATAGTCCGTTAAAAAAAGTTAACTTCGTTAATTAACTGTTATCGGATTAACGCTTTAGTGCCCAACACTGTGTATATATATATATATATATATATGTGTGTGTGTGTGTGTGTGTGTTAACCCCTCCGTCTATGGCCTGGGTTGGTTCGAAGTCGACGGGAGTTCTGGTTAGGAGGCAGCAACGGATCTGTTACTTGTAGTAGTTTCTTCTATACTACTCTCCGAGTTCTTATTTAGTGGCTCGGAGGATTCTGAGAGGCTTATTAAATTCTCTGAGGGTTCCCCCCGATTCTTCTTGTAACGTATCGGGAGATTTTAATGACTAAGTTCTCTGAAGAGAGCACGGCTCGAAGAAGATGAAGACTTTTTCTTACTGTAATTTACTGCTAAAATGTTACAGGTAATGCTCAGCCTCGTAGTTTGAATCAGAATGAACATGGGAGAAATTATTGGGGTTTATATACCCCGATTCTACTAGCATCATCATTATTAAATGTTGAAGAGGCTGCATTATTTTTGCACAATATTTGAAAATAAAGTAAATATTTTAGCTGTGGTAATGTTTAAGCGAATAAACAAGATATTTGAAGATGAAGCCATATTTTCATCTTAAACCGCGTATTTTCAGATACGATGTTATCATGATCTGCCAAGTTAACTAAAAGTGGAAATTGAACTATGCATCTTTACACTAAAATATGGATAATTGGATATGAGTCAAAATTAAAGGTTTAAAATTTACAATTAAATGCTTAGGCAAGACATGACTTCATCTTTTATAACGAAGAGAGAATGTATACAAAATATGAACATTGCAAAAAGTTTCTCAGGATTCATTATTAAGCTAAATCTAAAAATGATTAAGAAATTTTAAAAAGAGCAAGTCACCAATTATTTGGCAAAGTAGAAAGCACATCAAAATTTATCCCAACGGAAAAATAATAATAATAAAAATAACAGTATCGCCGAGTATACATTCCTAAATGGCGACATAATGTCGGGTCGTACATGGAGTACAATCCCAAGTACATCACTGAGTACGTTGTAATTTTGGTTTATTACAGTTACGATTATAATTACCAATTAATTCACATTCGCTTATTATCTCTTAATTATAGTTTTATTAAAGTACATTAATTACATTATATTAAAGTATTACAGTTAATTACAACTAAACAGTTAACTATAGCTTTGTTTTGTTTTTACAGTGTTTCATATTTATAGACAATTAAGATGTTAGGAATATAACACAAAGTACATGGGCACATACGGTATATATTTATATACAACATGACACACACGATATAGCATAACGCATGATAATGTTTTATAAATTCGAATCAGAGCGAGAGGAGATTTTACGTTTTCAGATGTCAATTTATGCTGTGATCATCGAATTGCGTACACTTGCATAAGCATTTTCGAGTTTATTGCGAGAGGCGAAATAATAAAAAATAAAAAATAAAAAAAATAATACATGCGAACGTATTTGTTTGCAGGACTTCCAACGAACAGGTACGGATGCATTAAGTTTTGTACACATTTCATAGACTGACACGAGTAAAATTAATATTTAATAAAATTGATATAGGATAATGGTCAAGATAAGATATGGACGTATGGATGAATATGGTCGAATAATAATTATATTGCATCATACCAGACAGGCCATAACATATAAATAACGAGATATAAAGTGTAACGTTTTCATACGTCAATTCATAATCAATATGCCACGGCTATTCAATTCGTACATACAGTACAAGTCATTATTGGGAGGATTTAAAAGAAACGAATTAGAGACAAAGAGTGGGTATTAAGGACTAAGAAGTACAAGTACGGGTCCAATCCTGCTATATGCAATGTGTATGCATAATCTAATAAAATTTAGGGACGAGGGTTAGATGCAAGATAACCATAATAGAATAGCACAATAGAAAGCACAAATCGAAATTCTATCCAAACTCGCTCAGGCAATTTTGGTTCTCATGTAAAAATGAACATTCAAACATAAAAACCATACAAACATAAGTACTGTATGAAGACAATGAATATAAGGATCCATATAAGAATTATATAGGAATTATTCATTGTTCATTTTTACACACACACACACACACACATATATATTATATATATATATATATACACACACGAGGGGCGGTCAGAAAATAAGTTTACACGGCGTATAATTTCGTAACAAAAGGACCTACATTGATTATTTTTGTATCAGGTGGTTGGCAACACTGCACGTCGATTCGGCTGCCATCTACCGTACATTGGTTATACGAGTCAGTTAAACATGACGGCTCGACTGGAACAGTGCCCTGCTCTACGGAGCAGCCCAGGACGTTTACGTTTAATGGCCGCTCGTAAACGTTCCAGTGTTGAACAATATGCAGCTGCATTGATTTTTGTGCCCTTTTGCATGAAGTCTGCGAGCAAAACGCCTTTGTGGTCCCAAAACACGGTAACCATCACTTTGCCAGCGGACCTCACAAACTTGAACTTCTTTGGTCGCAGGGACCCAGGGTGTTTCATTCCATGCTGGCACGTTTTGTTTCCGGAGTACGGTGATGAACCCGTGTCTCGTCTCCTGTGACAATGCGCTTGAGAAATTCTTGACCACTGACAGCAGGGCCGTTTCCTGGCATAAGCAGACTAAGCGGCCGCTTAGGGCCCCGCTGCTACTAGGGGGCTCCTAGACAGGCTCCCAGGTCATAGCTCAGTGAGCAAGAATAGGAATATAGCTGAAGTTATTATTAATAATATTGTTATTATTATTATTATTATTATTATTATTATTATTATTATTGTCGTATTAATTAAAGTTTTTGTACAAGACAAATGTGATAAAACGGAGACAAACGAAACGTTTTGGTCGTTATGTGTAAATAACTATTGTGAGATCTTATTTCTATATTATTTAACTTTATTCTTACTATATGCTTATACTTTCCTAAATGCTTAATTTTTCTAGTATTGTAAAACATTATTTCACTACTTTACTAATTATTAAGAGATTTTGGAACACTTTAAAACCTAAGATTATTTTCGTTATGTTTTCAAGTAGATTAATTCTTTTCTCATCTTTTTCAGATAATGTGAATTTTGTTGGTTAAAACCTAAATGGTCTGATTATTTGAATATATTTGATTAACATTACAATTATAACAATTATTATTATTATTATTATTATTATTATTATTATTATTATCATCATCATCATTATTATCATCATTATTATTATTTAGCAGATTAGCTGTGGTTAACTAGATGTGACTTCGTGCATCTTGGAAAATGAAACGACATTATCCATCAGGAGCTGAAAAACGGAAAAAGAAGAAAATAGAGGAGGAAAAGCTTTCCAGTAGCACAGGTGAGATGTGCCACTTGTATATTCTTATGATTACAGTTCAAGACCATCAAGCTAGGCAAGTGCTCAGAAATCGTGTAGAGTAAGCTAGTCTCTGTTATATTTATAATATTTCGAAATGTAAAATTTAATGGATCACATCACCTCAAATTCTGTTCACACAGACCAATTATAATTATAAAAGGCCATGAAAATAGTTCAGAACATGCAGATAACATGGCAACATGGAAGGATCTGGAACTGCGGCTAAAAACTGGGAGGACCATTGACCAAACTGAAATGTCATTAATGGAGGTAGAGCGAAGACGCTGGCGAGATGTTCTCACACGTCTTGTAAGTATAATCCAATCACTGGCAGAGAGAAATCTGCTTTCAGGGGGTCTTCCTCTACATTGCACAATCGAGACAATAGCAACTTCTTGAAGGAGGTTGAGCTGCTTGCCAAATTTGATCCAGTGATGAAACAATACATCAGCAGAGTCGAAAGTGGCCAATATAGTCATTCAAGTTACCTAGGAAACATCATTCAAAATGAGCTCATTGGGTTCATTAGTGGGAAGATCTTGGATGCCATTGTTGCAGAAATAAAACAAGCTAAATATTACTCACTCATTTTAGACTGCACTCCAGACATAAGCCACCAAGAACAGATGTCGATTATTATCCGAACTGTTAAAATGGGTGAAGTACCAGACTTAAAAGAATACTTCTTGGGCTTTCTTGAGGCTTCAGAAAGTACAGGCCTGGGTTTATCAGTTCTGATTCTGAAGAGACTAGATGAAATGAATATTCACTTTGATGACTGCAGAGGACAGTCATATGACAACGGAGCGAACATGAAGGGCAAGAACAAAGGTGTTCAGGCAAGGTTACTAGAGAAGAACTGTCGTGCACTCTATGTTCCATGTGGGGCTCACATTGTGAATCTTGTAGTGGCTGATGCAGCTAAAACTTCCACAGATGCCATCAGCTTCTTTGGCAATGGCAACGTACAAAAATTGTACAACCTTTTTGCAGCAGCTACACAGAGATGGACAATCCTAAAGAAGCACGTGAACATAACACTCAAGTCTTGGAGTGAAACCAGGTGGGAGAGCTGGCTTAAGAGCATTGAGGCTGTGCGATACCAGAGCCACAACATCAGAGAGGCTCTGTTGGAAGTCAGAAACAATGCCACAGATGCCATAGCCAGGATTGAAGCACAAGCACTTGCAGAGGAGGTAGGGTCTTATCGCTTTCAAATTTGCACAGTTGTATGGTATGACATTCTTCATGCAGTTAACCATGTGAGCAAACTTCTGCAGTCTCCTACAATGCAGTTTGATGTGGCAGTCAACCTCCTCACAAAAACAAGACTCATTCACCAGCTACAGAAACACAGGTTTTGTTGCAGCACAAGTCGTAGCTAGGGACATGTGATTAAATGAATGTGGAGGCTGTGCTGAAGGAGAAGAGGCTCAGATCCACAAAAAAGCACATTGCTTACGAAGCTCCTGACGAACCATTTACAGAAGCCTTAAAGGGGCTGGAAGTAAAATTTTCCAATGTGGTGGTGGATTGTGCCATTGGGTCATTAAATGAGAGATTCAAAACATTAGATGATGTGAGGGACATATTTGGGGTTCTCCTAAACTTCACCACAATGAACAAGGAAGACTTGTCCTGCAGGTGTGAAAAGCTCTCTAATATACTGAGCTCTGGAGCTGACTCTGACATTGATGGAAGAGAACTGGCCCTTGAAATTAAGAACTTGCCGACTTTACCTTCACACAACATGACTGCATTGGTAGCCCTGTTCAAAAATCAACTTTTTCTTATTTTCATAGGTTTCTGTACTTTTTCCCATGTTTTTTGACCTGAAAAGGCCGAAAATCACAACCATTTTGACCTAGGTTGTTGGGAAGCATTGCCGCATGGAGCTTTAAATTTTCTGCCTTGAAATCGGCCAAAAGCACCAGTTCCGGTGTCCCTTGAATCATGTTTTGCACTATAACTTTTTATCTAAACAAGATAGAGCAACAAAATAGGCACCAAATTAAAGTGTTTTTAATCCTCTTTCTAACTTATACAATTATGATAGTCTTGGAACAAGAAATGGCACATTGGTACATACAAAGTTTTCAGAAATATCACAAAATTCGTTTTCTCACACTCAAGGCAGACAAGGCGCCTTATTCATGACACAAATTTGAGATTAACATTTTGTCACAAGTCTAATCGATCAAGAAGTGAAAGCATTACATGATGATTAATTTCATAATGACATTTACATAGTCAGTTGTTGAGAGTTTGTTTCTTGAAGCTGTCAAAGCGGCGTCTGTTGAACTCCACAGCTTGAAGGAGATAGTCCCTTTGCTTGGCATCTGTTGTTATGACATTTGCAAAGTCGCTCATCATCTTGACACCACGTTCAGCAATGTCATTCACCGCTTTCAGATTCTTAACATAGTCCAACGCTTTTCTGTAGTCCTCATTCTGTGGCCAAGACGTGACAGGTTCCAGAAGCCACTCGGATCCAATGTTCAGTGTGTCCAGCAGGAAATGTGATTCTGGGCCAATGAGATCAACCAGGGTGGTCTTAGCTGTGACTCTCTGGAATAGAGGCTTTCCTGTTCTGAAGCTGTCTGGCTTCTCAGTGGCATGTAACTGGGCAGCAATGTCGTGTTTCAATGTCGTGCTTCACTGTTGTTAGAATGTCTTGGAGTATTTCTTCACTGTTCTTCTTCTTTTCCTTCAGCCATTTGCTGTTGATAGCCAGCATCTTTGGGTTTTCCTTGGACAAGTCCGTCCAAACATCCTTCAGATGCTCAAACCAGGGATTATCTGGCCCCTTCACCTTCCCAAACAGCTTCTCCCAAACTGCTCCTCTAGGATTTCCAGGATGTGATGTCGACAGGCCAGATAAAACACCTTTTTGTTCAGCATTTTCTCTAGCAGTTTGGCAGCTCCTCTGTGAACTCCACTGTTACTGGATGTAGTGTCAAAAACAAGGGCAGTAACATTATCCGTAAGTTCCCATGTCTCCAGTAAATCCATTGAAGCCTCAGCCTGAGCTGTGCCAGAAGAATTGTCGATGACAGGTACTCCCAATAACTTTCCTTCAGTGTATGAAGGTGGACCAGACACTAGCACAGCTAAAGTCTCTGAGGTACTTCCAGGTTCACTGCCCAAGACATCTTTGAGCAACTTTCCATCCCAGTGTAAGGCAGCGTACTGTGGGGGGTTTTCACAAAACTTGGACATGTGACTCTGGCTGATATTATACCTGGACAGCATTCTGTTGCGACGTGTTGTTGAGGTTGAGATGACGAAGTTATCCAGATCAGCCCCTCCAGCTTTCAAGGTGGCAGAAACCATGGCAGTAACTTGATTGTCTGATAAACCAAGACGATCAGCTGTATTGCAGATGACATCACATTCCATGATCTTCCTTGGAAACGTCAAAGTCACACTAGTCACAGTGTCTTGATGGTAATCCATGTCCTCTGTGTTAGCGTCGTTGTCAGTTGAGTCACCCCAGGTAATGTCATCCACATGAACAACTGCCTCTTGTTCTGCTGCAGCTGTAAAATAGTACAACATGTTAAGACAGTAATTGTTAAGTACATGCTAAATATCGCAATGGAGTAAAACTTAAAACTTTTTGTAACGTTCAAAGTAATTAGTTTTACCTTGTTCTTGTCTATGCTGCAGTCTTTCATTCCTCGCTGCTTGCTGCAGGATCTTGTCTCAAAAAAATCTTGTCATGACCAGACATATGACCTTTCCTCTCAGTCTTTGGTCTTCGTAGAACCTGATATCCTCATCTTTCTTCTCTCTGGATAACAGTCTGTTGTTCTGTATTTCCTGGATTGCATCTGGAGCTCCTATATCGAACAGGCTGTCTAATTCCAGCACAAATGCTCCTCTTTTCCCTCCAGGGTTACTTGCTCTTCCTTTGCTTTTCACCAGAGCACGATGTTTCTCATGTAGTTTCATGAAGAGCTTCATTGCGTTGTACTTGGTCATTGTCTTGATCCTAGCCATCTGCCAGAATGGGATGATAGATTCAACTGTTTCATATGCAAGGTCTTGAACCATGGGCCTCCCTGCATTTTCCGGTAAATTCTGAAGATTAAGGAAATACTGGAACGTCTGTCTGTTGGTGGGAAGCTGGGAACCACTGATAAAAGCTGAAGGGTATCCAACCAGGAAAGTTTCAGTGAGAGATCTGGTAGATGGCCCAGTTGACACCTGCCTGTGGACAGTACGTGGAGGTTCTGAGATATCAACTGTGCGCCCACGGAGCTCCCTCAGCTCCTTGCTTAATGCCATTGTGAAGTTGTAACTTGTAGATGGTTTTCTAGATTCTGATTGAGTTTCTGTTGTTTCCTGAAAAATGATAGATAATTATTATTATTATTATTATTATTAATAATTATTATTTATTTATTATTATTATTATTATTATTATTATTATTAATAATTATTATTTATTTATTATTATTATTATTATTATTATTATTATTTATTAATTTTATGCTCTTTCATTTGATACCTAATTTGTTGCTCTATCTTGTTTAGATCAAAAGTTAAAGTGCAAAACATAATTCAAGGGACCCCGGAATTGGCGCTTTGGCCGATTTCAAGGCAGAAAATTTAAAGCTCCATGCGGCAATGCTTCCCAACATCCTAGGTCAAAATAGTTGTGATTTTCGGCTTTTTCAGGTCAAAAAGTCTGGGAAAATGTACAGAAACCTATGAAAATAAGAAAAAGTTGATTTTTGAACAGGCCTACTGCATTGGAGCTTCTCTCCTTCATTCATCAGAAGCAACTGGAGGAACTATACCCCAATCTCTGGGTTGCACTAAGAATTGCCTGCCTGTGACAGTAGCGTCAGCCGAGAGGAGCTTCTCTAAGATGAAGCTAATCAAGAACTACCTCAGATCATCAATGAGGCAGGATCGCCTCAGTAGCCTTGGCATCATAAGCATAATCCAGGACGTTGGCAGGGAGATTTCATATGATGATGTTATTGATGATTTCGCCCAGAAAAAATCTAGGAGGCAAAAATTTTGAAGATACAAACTGTTCTGTATAACTGTTAGCTATTACACGATTGTATCGTAGAGTTAGTAATTGTTTGGTAGTTGATAATTGCATTATTTTTTTATACATAGTTCTGTGTCATTTATTCTAAATAATGTATAAGCTAATTTTCAGGAATTTCATGAAGAGTATTTTTTCTGTTTGTCTTCTGAAAGTACATATTTGTTGTTTTGGACATAAATGTTTCATTAAAATTGTTTCATAATTGTTTTTTATTAACACAGCCATTTTTTGTATGTGTGTGCTGAGGTGATGTAGTAAGGCGTGAGTTGGTGGATGGAGGGGTGGGGCCTCAAATGGGTATACTGTTTAGGGCCCCCTAATGGCTAGAAACGGCCCTGAGTCTGACAGACTGGGAATATCGTTGCAGAAATGACATGACACTGTTCCAGTCGAGCCACCATGTTCAACTGACTCATATAACCAATGTACGGTAGATGGCAACCGAATCGACGTGCAGTGTTGCAACAATGATTAATGAATTCACCTGATACAAACCTAATCAATGTAGATCCTTTAGTTACGAAATTATACGCCGTGTAAACTTATTTTCTGACCGCCCCTCGTGTGTATGTATATATATATATATATATATATATATATATATAAAGGGTGATCCAGAGAAATGGGACCCAAAAGAAACCCCTGTAACTCTTAAAGTATAAGTCCTTTTATAAAATCATACGCATCATTCGAAAGAGGATAGTTACAAGTTGTAAAGGATTGTATAGGTTTTGACAATACAAGACAAGATAAGATACAAAACAAAATAAAAGTGTTAGTTAAAACTAACCCTTCAAGATGACTGCATGGACTGTGGGACAGCTGCGTTTCATAACTGAGCAATATTATGAGCATGGAAGAAGTGTAGTTTCAGCTCTTAGGTGATTTTGACATCTGAAAATTTGTCTTGTAAGATCTTTGAGCTGAAACTACACTTCTTCCATGCTCATAATATTGCTCAGTTATGAAACGCAGCTGTTCCACAGTCCATGCAGTCATCTTGAAGGGTTAGTTTTAACTAACACTTTTATTTTGTTTTGTATCTTATCTTGTCTTGTATTGTCAAAACCTATACAATCCTGTACAAACTTGTAACTATCCTCTTTCGAATGATGCGTATGATTTTATAAAAGGACTTATACTTTAAGAGTTACAGGGGTTTCTTTTGGGTCCCATTTCTCTGGATCACCCTTGATATATAAAAGATTGCCAATGAAACTGCGATAACTGCGAACACTGTATCAATAAGAAAGAATTGCACATCGATAGATTCAACTTACTAAGAGCGGATAGAGCAACGAGACGTAAAGGTGGCTGTGCTGTTTATATATATATGAGAGGCATATGACAGAGACGGTCATAAGTAAATCCAACAGCTTCGTGGAAGCCCTTACAGTGAAAATAGAGAAACTAAACGTGGTACTGATAGTCATCTATAGACCTCCAAACACCCGAAATGAAAAATTTTCGGATGCCATTGATGATATCAGAACCCTAATAAAGTCCCTAAACTCTCCATCCCCTAATATAATACTCTGCGCCGATTTTAATTTTCCATTTATAAAATGGGTAGAAATATATTTATACAAAAAGATAAGGGGGGGGGGCACAAGAGAGGACCAGAAGCAACAAAAATGCTGATGGCTCTCACAAACGAGTTTATGCTGACACAGGAGATAACGGAAAATATCAGGAAAAATAACTGCCTAGATCTGGTATTCACAAATAACACGAACTTGATTGCCGATATAAAAATAACCCCAACTATTATCTCAGACCACAATATAATCGAGTTATCAACAAATATGGCGATAAATTTAAAAGACAATACACATACGGAAGGAAAAAGCAAATTTGGGGCTTTTAACCTAAACTCCAAGACCATAAATTGGGAAGAAATCAGATCACACATTGGACCAAATAGAGTGGAGAACAGCTTTAGAAAATAAGACAACTGAGGAAGTGCTAACAACCTTGGAAGAAAAGACTGAGAATTTTGGAAAAATATGCTCCGAAAGTACAGCCAAAAGGAAAGAGAAACTGGCTAGAGAGGCAAATGAGAAGAATATTCCGCAAAAGAAAGAGAGTAGCGACGAAGTTAGCAAATTGCGGAGACAACAATGCCAGGAACGTAATACAAGAAAAACTGGAGAGTATCTGATAGGGAAATACATACTCTGATAAAAGGCCATACAGACAGGGAAGAGGAAAAGGCGGGAGAAGCAATAAATGAAAATCCAAAATACTTCTACAGCTATGCGAAAAGGAAAACAAAAACGCGTGCTGCTATCGGGCCCTTAAGGAAAGGGAAAAATGAACTAACAGACGATCTAAAAGAAATATCTGAAACATTGAAAACCCAGTGTGAATCGGTCTTCAGACCCCAAAACATGACAAAGCGATACCTGACATAAATGCATTCTTTGAAGAGAAATTGCAAGGAGAATATATAACAGACTTTGATTTTACCCGAGAAGATGTAGCGAGAGCTATAGGACAAATGAAATCACATTCAACTGCAGTCCGGACAAATGGAACGCACTATTAATTAAAAACTGTAAAAATGAAATAGCCACACCCTTATATTGGATATGGAGAAGATCCCTAGACACTGGGGAAATACCGAGCATCTTGAAAAGAGTAAACATTGTCCCAATACATAAAGGCGGGGATAGATCTCAAGCAAAGAACTATAGACCAGTGTCATTGACGTACCACCTCACGAAAATATTTGAAAGAATAGTCAGAGAGAAAATCTATGACTTCTTGGAGACACTGGAAAGATTCACTGAAAATCAGCACGGATTCTGATCGGGAAGATCATGCTTATCACAACTTATAGAGCATTATAACAATATCCTAGATGCACTTGAAGGCACTGAAAACTATGATGTCATATACACAGATTTTGCTTCATCTTTCGACAAGTACGATCATGGTATAATAGCACATAAAGTGAAACATGGGAATAACAGGCAAAGTGGAAAAATGGATCTATAACTTCCTCAGAGAACGACTACAGGTCGTCAAAATTCAAGGTGTATCATCATCAGAATCAGAAGTACGCAGCTCAGTGCCACAAGGTACAGTTCTGGCCTCACTCCTGTTCATTATCATGTTAACAGACATAGACAGTGGAGTTAACAGCAACAGTATAGTAACATCCTTTGCAGACGATACAAAGATCAGCAGAAAAATTAGCGACGAAAATGAAGTGAAGGCCTTGCAGAGGGACACAAACAAAATATGCAAATGGTCAGGAGACAACAATATGACATTTAATATCGAGAAATTTCAGCTCTTGAGATATGGTAGAAATGAGGAAATTAAATTGACTGCATATTATGCTCCAGATAGACAAAAAATTCAGAGAAGCACGAAAGCGGTCGACTTAAGGGTAATAATGACCGAAGATGCCAAATTCGAGACACAAAATCAGATAGCAATAAACAAAGCAAAAAGAGTCGCAGGACAGGTACTAAGAACGTTCAAAAGGAGGGACAAGACAGTAATGATTCCCCTGCTGAGAACACTGATCATACCAAAACTTAAATACTGCTCAGTTTTGATGTCCCCATATAAAAAGGAAGAAATTAATAAACTAGAAGAAACGCAGACACATTTCACAGCCAAGATTGATGGCTGCAAAGAACTCAACTATTGGGAAAGACTAAAACTAAATTTGTTCCCTGGAAAGAAGAGAGAGGTATACTATAATCTACATATGGAAAATGATCGAAAAACTGTTACCAAACCTCAAACTAAACCCAATTACCATCCAAACAACGCTGGACAATAGGAAAGGCAGAATGTGTAGTGTTCTCATATTAAAGGTCCGACAAGGGACCTCCTCAACACTGAAGGAAATAACTTGGTTGTCAGGGGGCCAAGACTTTTTAAACAGCTTCCTATGGACCTCAGAAACGTTACAGGGGTCAAAGATAAATTCTTCAAGAGAAGACCAGATGCCTGGCTCAAGACGGTACCAGATGAGCCGGGTGTACCTGGATATGTGCGGTGGAGATCGCAAGAGAGCGACTCGTCCCTTCACCAAGCCAGGCCTAGAGGCGGGGCCACCAGCTTGACCTTCGTGTGAAGAGAGACCGATGCACGAAACCGCAACGAGGTTAACGAGGTATCATATACACATATATATATATAAGCAAACAACCACAAGGAAAAGGAAACACAAAGTCCGAGCGCTTTCGTGATATATTCACATTATCAAGGAAGAACAGAAAAAATGATTATTATTTTATTTTTTTTTTTTTCTGTTCTTCCTTGATAATGTGAATATATCACGAAAGCGCTCGGACTTTGTGTTTCCTTTTCCTTGTGGTTGTTTGCTTATTAATAAGGTCACGTGTTATTTTGTGATTCTAGTGCACATATATATATATATATAATATATATATATATGTATATATATATATATATATATATATATATGCATATAACTTGTCGATGATATTTTACAGTTCATTTATTTTTCTATTTATTACGAGTATTTAAAATAAATCATGTTTCACTTAGCGTTTCATTTTCTCCTATATATGGTGTGTGTGTGTGTGTGTGTGTGTGTGTGTACAGGAAAGAATCTTAGCACCGCCCACTGTATGGTACAGTCCAATCAAAAGAGTCACGTAACTCTTGCTACTAATCTAGTTGGTGGGACATATCTCCGCCCTACGTGTTCAGTTGACCTCAGCAAACCCTGGTTCTCAGACGTGTCTTTTACCTGTTGAAGAATTCTCGCGTAGACGGAAAATAGTGATGGGTACCTCTGATATTGCATGCGCTACATTCCTGAAGTAGTACTCGATAAATCCTACAGATGTGGTGAACATTCAAAGAATTCCTAGTCATCCCTCCTTTGAAGCCTTTAAGGCCACATTAAATCGTTCGAAGCATGAGGAGCAAGACGTCCAAATACTCTGGATATTCTGATGAGAGCATTGCGGCCCTTCATGGCTCAAACGATGTAATGGAATATATTGTAGGATTAAACTCTGTAAAGGAACACATACACCGTGAAGTGAAAGAATCAACACATGCAGAAGGAAAACAGCGGATCTGGGTTGTGAACCTTGTTGTTGTTGGTTAGCCGATCAGCCCACCCTGATCGAGCAAGCCGGCGGCACACAGATAACCGATTGCCCTCTCCGGAGTAGACCAGAGGTTCAGCGCACTAGTGATGTTGTGTTGTGTTCTATGTTGTGCTAGAGCGGTACCGTCTGTCATAATGTGTTCAATTGTTTGTGGTGTGTCCTGGCACAGGAGGCAGGTATCGCCTGTGGAGTTGTCTAGTCTGTGGTTATATGTCTGTAAGTTGGGGTGATGTTCACATCAGAATCGTGCTAAGTTAACTCGATCCGATCTGCTCAGGCTGGTCTCTGACCTGTCAATGGGTGGCGGCTTCGCACCTAGGACCGCATTCGGACCGAGTCGTGTCAGTGTTTTGTGGGTTAAGTGTGTGTGTATGTGTTTTTTGTACTGTCTGTAGGGCGTGGTACGGAATGGAGTATTTGGTTATAATGTCTCTCTTGTGTTACCTTAATGGTGCGAGGTGTTGGTGCATGATTGTACATGTAGTGGCAAGGGTGTTGTGGGTTAGTTGTTGCTGCTGCCATGAATTGTGTTCCCCTCATGTCTAAATGTTCCCTAACTTTCAGTATTTTTGTTTCTGTGTGCAGGTGTTCTATTGGTGTTGTTTGAGTACATCCTGTAATGATACGAAGTGCGTTGTTTTGTATTGTCTGTAAGGTGTTTATGTGTGTGTTTGAGATAATGGGTGCCCAGCATGGGCTAGCATAGTCCATAACTGAGCGAATATATTGTTTGTATATAAGTGATGTTGTTTCCTGCTGGTGTCCAAAGTTTGTGCCTGTTATACCCTAAGCGTACCCTGTAAAGGAACACATACACCGTGAAGTGAAAGAATCAACACATGCAGAAGGAAAACAGCGGATCTGGGTTGTGAACCTTGTTGTTTGTATATAAGTGATGTTGTTTCCTGCTGGTGTCCAAAGTTTGTGCCTGTTATACCCTAAGCGTACTCTGTAAAGGAACACATACACCGTGAAGTGAAAGAATCAACACATGCAGAAGGAAAACAGTTTGAGTACATCCTGTAATGATACGAAGTGCGTTGTTTTGTATTGTCTGTAAGGTGTTTATATGTGTGTTTGAGATAATGGGTGCCCAGCATGGGCTAGCATAGTCCATAACTGAGCGAATATATTGTTTGTATATAAGTGATGTTGTTTCCTGCTGGTGTCCAAAGTTTGTGCCTGTTATACCCTAAGCGTACCCTTGACGTACATTTGTTTTAAATGTCCTGAATGTAGTTTGCAAAAGATAATGATGTGTTGTATGTGACCCCAAGTATTTTGGTCCTGTGAGTCTGTGGAATGTTGGTGTTGTTTAGTGTAAGCTGTGGAGTTGTCTGGTGTTCTTTTGTGTTGCTTGTTAGCAAGGTGATGATTGATTTTGTGGGCGCTACTTTGAGTCTATTGTGTGTGAGCCAGTAGGGTGTGTCAATTTTTGGGAGCAAAGTGAAATCTTTAGATTTTCAAAGACTACTAGTGACCAAATGATGCATTTTTATGTGCTAAATCGAAATATGGCTTTAAAATCCAGATTTGACCACTCCTAGCTATTTATATTTGAAGTTGAAGTTTACGAAAAATCAGCGATTTTTGAAAGTATTTTTTTATTGTGTACAACTACATTTTACATACATTACATACATTACATACAATTAAAGACATTTTGATTGTATTTCAATATTAAAACTTAGAACTATAGATAGGTTTCTTGAACTTTGCCAAGAATGCCATATATAACTACATTTTACATACATACAATTAAAGACATTTTGATTGTATTTCAATATTAAAACTTAGAAATATAGATAGGTTTCTTGCCATCCAGTGCAGTCACCAGGTGTCTGAGACTCAGCTCCCAGGTGTGCAAGTCACAGACAATCCACACCAAATTCCTGCTAAGCTTGGCCTCCACATAATGCATTACTCCTCCCCAGTGTTGGGCACTAAAGCGTTAATCCGATAACAGTTAATTAACGAAGTTAACTTTTTTTAACGGACTATTAACGGAAGTTAATTTCCATTTATCGTTATCGGACCAGTTAACTTCCGATAACTCGATATTTAGTCTGTTAAAGTCCGTTAACACGTTAACTGCGAGGAAGTCATTCACGGAAGATCACCGCTCCGCGAATGAATTCAAACCGCCATAACTTCAGTCTGCCAATTCCGTCCTCTGCCGCAGTGGAACGGCTCTTCTTTCTCGGCAAGGACATCCTGAGGCCCAAGAGGTCAAGACTGGCAGTTGGGCCTAACTTTGAGAAGTTGGTCTTTCTGAAGGGCAACCAGCACATTGTGTCAGTCTTTAATAAATGTGCCTAAAATTAAATTTTACCTTTCAGTTCCCGCCATAATAATTCTCTGGTAAATTAAAATTTAGTTAATGGTTAGTGGTTACAAGGGTTTCAAAACATGTAATCAGTACATTTTTTATTAAAAATAAAAAAAAAGTTATTAAGCAAAAAAGTTGCAAAACTTGATAAAAATACAGTTAAATACCTATTTATTGTTGGATTTTGCATAAATAAACATTTTCTATGGATTTTAAAGCTTTTTTCCTTGATTTTTTTAAATGTTAGTAAAGAAATAGTTATCGTTAACGGATTATCGTTAACTTCCGTTAACTTTGTAGTAAAATTATCGGATTATCGTTATCGGAGTTAAAAATTGGGGTTAACGGATTATCGTTATCGAAGTTAACTTTTTGGTTAACGGTGCCCACCACTGCTCCTCCCTCCCAGCCAGTATTCACATTAGTACTGTCACCTCCTATGGCCAAAAGGGTCTGGTCTGCTCCTCTCTCTCTTAGCCAGTTCACCAGATGATCAGCAATGACCTCAGCATGGCTTCTCTCCTCTGCAGTTTCCTCTGTTACAAAATGCCACAAATATTTCTCACCTGGTTCATTGCACACTGTGTAGTGTTCTTCCTTAATGAGGCCAGGAAACTGCCTGTCACTGCCCTCAGCTTCCATCATCACTTTGGTGTCATCTCCTTTCCCATCAAAGAAGATACAGGTGATGCCATTCTCCCTAATCTCTTCATCAAACTTCTTGACCAGCTCCTTAGTCAGTCTCTCCTGAGCCCTCCTCACCTTGTTGTGGTCAATCACCAGTGCTGTGTCAAACTCTGTGATAAGACCAGCATCAATCCAGGCAGCAGTGGCAATCTCTACAGTCTCTCTCAGCCCAGTGTGATGTCTCAAGCTAGCCAGAGCTATGTTGGTGATATTTTCAGTGTTGTATTTCTTCTTAGCCACAGGCAAGGAAGAAATTGTCGCAGCCTCTGGTATGAAGTCTTCGTCCTCCTCTCTCCTCCATGCCTCCTCCAGTATATCTCCAGTCTCCTCCAACTCCATCTCCAGCAGTGACTCCTCCCTCAACTTCTCTTCTTTCTTGGCTGACTCCTCTGCCTTCCTCCTCCTCTTCTCCTCGGCCTTCCTTCTCTGCTCCTGTCTCTGCAGCACTGTTTCCTGTTTCCTATCCTAGTCTCAGGGTGATCAGCTAGACCCATCTGGTGTGCTCCCACACTGCCCACCTTTTCTCTCTGACCTTTAATGAAGGCAAGCTCCTGCACTTGTATCTTCTGCTCGCTCCTGCAGCTGCAGTCAATGTGAACCTCACTGTTGCAGACAGGGTTGCACCCATGCACACTGCAGCTCCTGATCACACAGTGACAGGTCAGGATGTCCACCAATTTGTCCAGTTTCATCATGAACCTATCTTTGACCTCTAGCTTCACATTGCCAATGGACACCTTCACTGCCTCATCCCACAGTGCCTTCACTTTAGCCCTGATCCTGACCTCAGTGTTGAGTACAGGTCCTGTGAATAGAGCGTTGGCCTTTCTCCACTGAGCCAGTAGCCCTGGAACAATGCCGTTGTTAATCAGGTCATTAACTGGGTAATTCCTCCTGTCTTCCTCACTCATCTCTCTCCTCAACAAACCATACCTCAGCAGATCTCTGGCTGTGGGCAGCTCAGCAGAGGGAAGTTCCCTCCCAGACCCCACCAAATGACGTAGGTGACAACTTGATTTGCTTCGGTTTCTGATTTCTTTCTGACTCATTCTGTGGACCTGCGAACAAAAGAAATGTCATTGAAATTTGGATAGGCCTACTGATTATGATTATATAAAATTAAGTTAATTGAAATTCTTAATATCTTCCTATAAGCTCAGATAAAAGGTTGTGTTGTTATAGGTACAAGACTTAATTATTCAAAGTAATGACAATTTCATATATCTATCATATCAAAATATACAGAAAGTTTGGGTCACACATAACATTTCGAATAATTTGAATTACACAATATTTACATTACGAAGTAATCAAAATTGTCAAAAAGGAGGGAAAACACATGCATTCACAATCAAAACTCCAGCATTTGTGACTATGTGAAACTTGGAAACCATACTGCACACCAAAAATAACCAAAGTTGACCACACATATCAATAGCATATTGATATACGATGCTACAGTCATATTTAGGTTATATTTCAAACCTTTATGGTCAAATATAAGTAGGTAAATGGCTTTTTTAAACAACACTAAAGATATTTCTAAGTTTGCTAGATAATATGACATCATTTGAGCATTAGTAGTTTTTGAATTGTTGACTTTACTAAAATTGACACACCCTAGTGAGCCAGTCTTGTATACTGTTTATGTATGTTTGTATCATAGGCTATTTGCAGCAGTGTCGATGTTGTTGTGGGTGGATGTTAGAGTGATGTCATCTGCATATGATGATAAGGTAAGCTTGTTATCTATGGGTGTTGGAATGTCATGCATGTATAAGTTGAACAGTGTTGGTGAGAGAGAACAGAGCCATTAAATGTGACAAGTGAATATCTTCCTGAAAGATAGTTGCTCAGCCACCTTTTGGTGTTATTGTGCATGTTTGTGTTGAGTATTTTGTTTATGAGAGGGAAGCGTGGGATAGCATCAAATGCTTTACTAATGTCTATTGTTGCTAACAGTGTACGTTGAGCTGGTCGTCTGGAGTTGATGCCATCCATGATGTGCTGCGTGAGGTTAGTGAGTAATGTCGTGGTTGAGTGGTGAGGTCTGAATCCATGTTGAGTAGGCGATAGTGGTATGTGTGGGTTGGTGATTTGTAAGAGTAGTCTTTCTGTTACTTTGGAAGGTGTGCATAGTAAAGTAATGGGTCTATAGGAAGCTGGTTCTGTTGGATTTTTGTTTGGTTTGAGTAGTGTAATAATTTTACCTTGTTTCCATATGTTAGGAATAGAACAGTGTTGGTATGAATATGTGCTGATGTTTGTGAGAGCTAGTATGTCCTGGGGGCCCAAGTGTTTAAGGTGTATGTTAGATATGTTGTCTGGTCCAGTAGCCTTCAAATTCTTAATGTTTTTGATGATCTTGGTGGTCTGGTCTGTATTGAAGGGTGTAATGGTCGTCGTCGTGTCGAGTCTGTGTTTTCTTGTGTCTGGCTGTTTGTCTGTCTGCGTGTTTCTGGTTGTTGTCTCTGTTTAAGTGACTTATCTTTGCGTAGTGATTAACTAGAATGTTAGCTTGTTGTGTATATGTTGGGATATTATTTTGGCTGCGACAGATAGCCGCATGTGAGATGTGAATGTCGCTGTTAGAGTGGGTAATGCTGTTGATAGTCTTGTATAGCCTGGATGTATCTGTGGAGTGGTTTAGTGTTGTTATGAATTCTCTAAGTGTTTCTGTTTGTTTTTCTTTAAGTTTGTTGTTTATTTCTGTGTTGAGCTGTTGTATCTGCTGTTTAATGGTTTCTGTGTGTGGTGTTTGTGTGTTATGTTTGAGGTTGTTACGTTGCCTTATGAGGTGGGCTATTTCTCTAGTGTAATTTGGGTTGTATTTCCTAATGTTGCCCTTGGGTATTTGTTTGCATTATTGATGATGTGATTGAATGTCTTGAGTGTTGTATTGATGTTTATGATGGGTGTGCTGTTTAATGTGGTGAATTATTCCTCAGACTGGATTTTGAACTGTTCCCAATCAGCTTTCTTTGCTCGAATTTTGAGGCATTTGCCCGAAAATATTTGGAAACTTGCGAATCGGGGTGGGGGTGGGGCTGCAGCCTTCTCAAACTCCCAGACCCCCCCCCCCCCCGTCCATAGGCCTATGGTAATCATTATCAAAGTTATGTTTGAGATGCAAGTACTTTTTACTATTACTTAGGTGCAAGTCACGAATTGTACTTGTACTTCAGCTAAAGTAAATTTTTGTCAAATTACTCTTAATTTAACAAGTAACAAATGTCAGTACTTTGCACACCTCTGTTTATTTGTGGCTATTCGGTGGTAAACTTGTAACGTTTACACACACACACACACACACACACACACATATATATATATATATATATATATATATATATATATATACACACACACACACACAGAGGGCCTAGTATTTGCCGAGTGAGGTGATTCTGATTTAGTGCTAATGATTAATTGACAGGCTGGGTCATCAATTTATGATGTCCTTCGCCGCAGTGATGGTGAACCTTTTCAACCCTGGGTGTCAAAGATTAAAAATTTTCATGATCATATTCAAGTGGCGTGTCACATACATAAACGATCACTGTTATCAAAGGAACATCGCAATTATAATAATAAAACTATCTATTCTAGCTCATTTGAACAATAAGGAAAAATAAAAATAAATGACAATAAAATGTTTTAAAATAAAAACCACAATTTTACCTGTTATTTAGTGACTTCTTTGTTGCTGTACTCTTGAAGAAAGCTCTTTTATAGCAGGTGTGTAATTCGTACATTTTAATGCTACACAAGCAGCACTGACATCATCAACCACTCTGTTTCTCTTGTCCGTTTTGATGTTATTCAAAGTTGAGAACAAAGTTTCGCAGGAGTGAGTTGATGAAAAAATTGTCAGTATAACTTTGGCAAGTCTTTTAAGAGTGTTAAAAGTTTCCGGGATCCAGTTCCAAACTTTCAGAATTTCATTGTCAGAATTATTATTCAACAGATCCCTGCAAGCGGTCTCGCTCGAGTGTTTCTAACTCAGATCTAAGATCAATAAACTTTTGCTTCCAAATAGAGCTGGATTGGAACTTTGCTAACTGCATTTCAAAGTCATTTAAATCTAACCAGTCAAACAAATCTAACTTCAGATTTGTAAAAACAGCTTTATCAGGATATTTTATAAAAATTATTGTTCCTTCTAACTCTCTGAACTGCACAAATCTTGTTGAAAACTGTTCAATTATAGAGTTTAAAATTTCAACAAATTGTTCTCGAGCTTGTTCCAAGTCGTCTCTCTCTTGGCACTTCATTTCATCAAAATGTTTCTTCAACCTATGAAAGTACTTATAACTTCTACTTTCCAAGTCATGTTTAAAAATGTTGAGCTTGCTTTCAAAGCCTTTGATCAAGCCAAACATTACATCAATAGTTTTTCCAAAACCTTGTAATTTAATATTGAGTTCATTCAGATGTAATGACAGATCAGTGAAAAACATAAGTCCACTGAGCCAAGCCACATCAGTTAATTGAGGAAACTGTTCTATATTTTTCATATTTAAAAATAGCCTGATTTCATTTAAGCATTCCACAAAACGTTCAAGTACCTTACCGCGACTCAACCATCACACATTATTATACATAAGTAATCCATTATAAACTGAATCAACTTCATTTAACAGTGACATAAATTCTCGTTTGTGCAAAGCCCGTGAAGCTATCAAATTGACTATTTTTGTCACAACTGCCATTACATCATTAACTTCTTTTAAACTTACCTTTGCACACAATACCTCTTGATGTATAATACAGTGAAAGTATACAAGCGGATGACCAACCGTTTCTGTAAAATGTTTCACAAATCCAACATTTCGTCCAACCATATTTGGGGCACCATCTGTCGTAACTGACACTATTTTTGACATATCTATCTGTTTATCACGAAGCATTCTAACAACAACCTCACATATATCTGCTCCTGTTGTATTCAGAGGCCAATTTTCTAACTTTAGTAATTCCTCATATATTGCATTGCCACTGGGATATCTAGCAATAATAGCTAATCGAGCCGATGACGTAGCATCGGTGGTCTCATCGAGACAAATAGAAAAGAAATCACATGCATTTAAGTATTTTTTTCACTTGATTTTCTATATCAGAGTTCATCTCCATCACTCTGTCTTTAACAGTATTTCTACTAATTGGTAATTCATTAATAAGCTGAATAATAGCTGCTTTATTTTGAAAGTCATCAAATAAAAATGGTGCACATTTCATAAAAGCTTCCTTAATGAAATCTCCATCACTAAGTGAGTTTCCATGCTGGACAATAGTATGTGAAATACTGAAGCTTGCAGATACTAAATTTGAAGGCCCACTTACAAATTTAAGTAAATTATCTGATGGAGACTGTTTATCTTTTAACATTCGCAATATATATTCTTTACGTTCTTGCTCACTTTTTTCTAGAAGCCACTGGTGGTTAGTGTCGAAATGCCTTTTCACATTCCAAGTTCTGCTCACAACTGTTTCACTTACACAGGATACATAGAGCTTTGTCGTTCGTATCAATAACGCCATGTTTTTCAGTCCACCAATCTTGGAAACTCCTTCCACTTCCTTTCTTTGACAATTTTATTTTTTGTTTACTGATTCCGCCATTATGATAAGGCTGAAATATTAAAAAACAATAGCAATTCAAAATCGTTAACACAAATATTTAATGTGACAAATGGACAAGTAAAACAATGAATTAACGTTAGGCCTAAATTAGTTTCAACGGTACCACAGTTAATAATGTTAATGGAGATAAATTTTCATTTTCCAACACAATAATATCAATAACACTTAATACTAATAATTAACACCAGGAAACACTTAATATTAATTAATAATGAAACATAACACTACACAACAGTGATTAATAATGGCTTAATTAGACTTATTAAATCAAAATGCCCGTGTAAAACGACGCCATGGCTCGACTAAAGACAGAGAAAGAAGAAATCAGGGTTGCCAATTCTGAATTATGAATATATAATTCAGAGTTGCCAGCCAAAATTAATGTTTAATTTTATACTATTTATAATGGTAATTTATTTCAATTCAAACCCAACCACAGTAATATGTAATTAAATAGCCATCAAATATAGAGAATTTAATGTTTATTTACAAAAAATATATATAATCATTTCCTATTTAATTAGATGAAATTAAAAACGTCTCTTGATTTGATCGATTTTCATTCTTTATAGTTTTTGTTTAACTTTTTGACGATAGAAATGTCAGTTTAGGCGTGTCAACAAAAAAACAGCAACGTGTCACCTTTGACACGCGTATCATAGGTTCGCCATCACTGTGACCTACGGTATCACCGGTTTGAAGATGGCTAATGGAGTAGGCCTACTATAATTACTTCTGAGTGATACGGATTGATTCGCGGTCACCAGCTTGGAGCCTTGGACTACACCCAAGCAAATAATATTAATAAGGCTAGAAAAATTACTTTGTGGTTTTGTGTTTAATTAAGAAAATAAATCAGTTATTTGTTCACAGTGGATAACAATGACATACACAGTAATTTAGTGATTAACAATTATATAACGGCATTTATATTATGCTAAATATGACAGGATAAGCAAATAAGGAAATGGTTATACAGATTAATTGTTAAGTAATACACTCATTTATGGTAGACTAATAGTATGCAAAATGGAACGCAGCATAAAATATGAAGCCTATTGATAATAGAAATTCTGCACGTAGTGCTTAATTATATAACGGCATTTATAGTATGCTAAGATAACCTGAGGAAAAGGTTATACAGATTAATTGTTAAGCACTACACCGGGTGATGAACACTAATTTAAGTAGGCTAAAAGTTATGCAAAAATGGAAACAAAGAATGAATGATGCAGCCTAATGATAATACAGGGTGGGCCGTAAGTTTCCATACATAGGAAAATTTAAATTATGGTCTTCACGTGCGTCGGTATTTGGATCAGCAGTTTCCGGATGCTTGGATTGGTCGGCGTGGTCCTGTGGAGTGGCCTCCCAGATCCCCAGATCTCACCCCCCTTGATTTCTATCTTTGGGGGCACTTGAAGGCCATGGTGTATCAGGAAAAGATACGAGACATAAATCATCTAAAGGAACGTATCACCAACGCCATTACAAGCATAACGTCAACTGTGCTAATGCGTGTTCATCAACAGTGGGGAACACGTATTGAAATGTGTTTTCAAAACAATGGCAACCATGTAGAGCATATTATATAAATAAAAATGGTTGTCCATAAAAAAATGTTTATTTTTCCTATGTATGGAAACTTACGGCCCACCCTGTAGAAATTATGCACGTACGTTTTGGTACACTGAATGGATTAGGCCGTCTAGAATGAAATGCCTAAAAGAATACGTAAACAGTAGGATGCATGATAAGTAAATTGAACGATGATCACAACAGGATAATACAAAATTATGGTATTTGATACAACATTAAAATAGGAATAGGCCTAATGCATGTTTTAACGAGAGAGTTAGTTTGAACGTTATTGAAACACTTTTGGTATAGCCTAGTCACGCCGCTGCGGTTACGCTCTGCAGGCTTAGCGAACATTGCTTTTGCTTAAGAACAAGGCACAGAAAGCTTACCGACATTGTTGAAAATACCTCTCGAGATGAAGAGATGCTTGAAGGTTGACCTTGTAGAACGTAGGCCCGAGGTGAAGTTGACCGTCCTATTGAAGCTTGTTGAACGGGCGCCGGTCGACTTGAGGTGAAGGATGAGTTAAGCCAGAGTCAGAAAGATGTCGGCTCGAGTGTTGATTCGCGTCGTGTATTGTTGAGAGGTTGCTTGAAGGGATCTTATTAAAAATTTGGACTGTGTTAAATTTTTATGAAAATTTTGTCACTAGTACAAGTTTTTATGCTGATTCTAAGTATGCAACTCATTTTCTGCGGAAATAAATACTTAACATTTTATTGGCGTTTGTTTGCAGGAACAGTGCCTGTTTTTGCTGGTGAGTAAAAATGAGTGATAACCTATAATCATTGTTTTCGTTAAGCGAAACTGATGCCTTGCACAAAATGCAAAGTGTGGGGATTGTGCCCAAAATGAAGCAATGGCGAAAACGCCACGATATACAAATAAAATGTATTGACGGAAGAATCAATTGGCGCGTCTTACCGGAAGTCACTATGACGGCATAAATTGATGACGTATTAAATGCAAAAGGTGTTAAGTCCTTACCGGATGTAAAAAGGATGCTGTTGCGGCTTTCGCTGGGTAATACTAAACCAGCGAAAACACAGTAGTCGGGACGCAAAAAACCCAAAAATTAAAATTTAGGGTAGGAGCGCATTACGTGGGCTCTGCCCCCGTACCCCTGAGACCTAAATTATACACAAAGATTGTACCCACCTTGCCTGAGTAGCCGGAGCCAAAAGGACTAATGTAAAGGATAAAAAGGTGAGTTGTCACAAAGGGCAAAATTTGTACGAGCTTATGTTAATCATGATTGGCAAGCACTTCTGATTCATAGACTTATAACATACAAATAAAAAAATTCCGCAAAAAATGAGTTTCATATTTGAAATCATCGCGAAAAACTGTATCTGTAATGCAACTTTCTAAAAATTCGAACACAGTCCAAATTTTTAATAAGACCCGCTTGAAGGACGGCGACCGGTTGAAATCGAATGGCGCTGTGTTTCGAAGGAGTGCTTCTACAGGCTGACGGCGGAGGGTCATACTTGATGATAAATCGGAGACGTGAAGGAACAGCAGGCCGCTCTCCGGCTTTCGCCGGAGAGCGGGTGACGTGAAGAGTGTTGCTGCTGACGAAGGTTGCGAACAAGACGAGGAAATGACAAGCGAAAAGCGAGGGAGCGAGTGAGAGTGAGGAAGTGTATCAGTGGACCCTCACTTATATACCCTCTGAGACGCCTCCTACGCGTCCTTTGTTGCTAAGAGGCTAGCGTTATTTCTGATTCCTTGAAACCACGTGCCTCTTTCACTTCCATGTGATTCTAAGATGTTTGAGAATGGCGGGGAAAATATTCCTTTGTCTGCCCGCTATATATATATATATATATATGAAAAATTATTTCACGAAAGTGACACGTGAAAAATATTTATGATGAATAAAACCACGAAGGGAAAAGAAACACAAAGGGGTGCTCAAGCGCTTTCGTCTAATGACATCCTGAGGATGTCATTAGACGAAAGCGCTTGAGCACCCCTTTGTGTTTCTTTTCCCTTCGTGGTTTTATTCATCATATATATATATATATATATATACACAGGGTGATTCAGCAAAGAGTACATTAAATTGGAGGATGAAATCCTTGGATAATTCTAAACCACAATGTCTCTACGGTAAAATGTCAGATTCTGCATAGTTTTCATGTTACAATACATTTAAGATGTTGTATTAATGAGAGTGAATATGAAGTGAAACCCCCGTAGGTTTTTGTAATAATTTATTCACAGATCTCTACAGTGTGGCCCCTCTTTGTTACAACCTAAAGGAAATGTTCAAAGTTGCCCCCTTATGCCTCAATGCAGGCCTGTACACGTCGTACCATTGAATGTCTGACGCGTTCCAGAATGCCTGGACTATGTTTAATTTGCTCCCACCTGTCACGAACACGTGGCCATAATTCCTCTCGTGTTTGAACCTCTGTATCATACACCAACGTCTTTAAATGGCCCCACAGTTAGAAATCCAAAGGGTTAAGATCTGGGAAGCGGGGTGGCCAGGGAACTGGGCCACCACGCCCTATCCACCTGTTGGGATAAACAGTATCCAGATATTCCCTTGATGCTCGGGCAAAATGTTCTCTTCTGGAACGCGTCAGACATTCAATGGTACGACGTGTACAGGCCTGCATTGATGCAGAAGGGGGCAACTTTGAACATTTCCTTTAGGTTGTGACAAAGAGGGGTCACACTGTAGAGATCTGTGAATAAATGATTACAAAAACCTACGGGTGTTTCACTTCATATTCACTCTTATTAATACAATATTTTAAATGTATTGTAACATGGAAACTATGCAGAATCTGACATTTTACCATAGAGACATTGTGGTTTAGAATTATCCAAAGATTTCATCCTCCAATTTAATGTACTCTTTGTTGAATCACCCTGTATATATATATATATATATATTAATATATATATATATATATATACAGGGCGTCCCAAAAAAATGTATACACACTTTAAATACTTATAAAGGCAGTGTTTATTAAAATACATTTCATTTTCAAAATGCAATAGAATCTACAGACATTATTTAATTGTTTTGTCAACGCCTGTTTTCAAACTGACGTCCGTTCTGGTCCAGGCACTGCTGATAACGCGAAGCAATGGAATCGCAAACATCACGAAACATTTCGTTTGGTATTTGTGTGCATTCTCGTTCAATGGCTGCTCTCAATTCAGCGACTGTTGCAGGTTTTATAGCGTAGTCTTTGTCTTTTAAGTATCCCCATAAAAAAAAGTCTAGTGGTGTGAGGTCTGGTGAACGCGGAGGGTATTCTACGAAACCCCTTCGTCCAATCCACATCCACATCGTGCCAAGTACCACTCGCAATACTCCACTCTTCGGTCCGGATCATCTTCATTAATAGCATGGACTAATCTTGGAATGTAACTTTTCCATTGACAGCGCTTCAAAATGCGTTGGACAGACGATTCTGAAATTCCTACCTCACGACTCGCTTGCCGCACAGATTTTCTTGGACTTTGGTGATACGTTTCCAGTACTCTTTCTTGCTTTGTGGGGCTTGTCGATGTCCGTGGTCTTCCAGAACGCTTCTTGTGGACATTCTGAACAGTTCCATCGGCTTCAAACTTATCTCTAATTCGAGTGATGGTAAGTCGCGTTGGTGGATCTGTTTGAAACTCCCTCCTAAACTGTCTTTGCACTTCAACTGCGTTTTCACACTTCCAGTAGCATTTTAGAATGAATTTCCTTTGTTCAAAGCTTAGTCTGACTGCCATTATTAATTCTAATGGGTTTAACTTGGAAAGAAAGAAACATCAATTGAGCTATCAGCTGTTAAAGTGTGTATACATTTGTTTGGGACGCCCTGTATTATATATATATATATATATATATATATATATATATATATATATATATATATATATATGATTGAAGGGTTTGTTCTTGGGGAACCGTAACTTAGTAAGAAATAAGAGGACGAAGAGATGGTACATGTTTATTTACAGACGTTTCGGAAAAATTCAATTTTCATCATCAGTATTAAAAATTTTAAATCAAATATAAAGAAGGAATAAATATGATGAACAGAAACATAAAATATATTTAAATAAACGTGCAATAATTAATAGTATAATTACAGTATATATTTAATTAATTAGAATTAAAAATAAAATAATATAAAATTCAGGAGTGTCTTATCAGGTTATTGTCGGAGTGAGGGACTAATTGAACATAAGATTGGGAATGATTGGTTGTTGGAAGAATCCATATTAGAAAAGTTAGAGCCAGACGGAGTGATGGTGAGTAGTATGGGCGCAAAAGGAGAGAGTGCAATGCAATTGCAAATGTTGATAACTGTTGCTTAAGGTTATGCAACAAAAGGGGTAGGGGAATGCTGCAAGATGTTATGCAACAAAGGGGGAGGAGGAAAGTTGCAAGAGCAAAAAGGGTTATGCAACTTGGAGGCGGAGTTATCCCCCAAGAGAAAGAGAGGAGAAAGAGAGAGAGGAAGAGAGGTGTTCGCCTGGCAGGAGCCAAGCGCATATTAAGACTTCAGCCGAGCGGCCGTTGTCTTAATATGTTCCTAATCAGCCAGCTGGCTTAATCAGCCAGTTGGCTTATCTGGCTGAGGTGCCAGATTGCGCTATTTATTTAATTAAACCATATATTCTGGCTTAACCAGCCAGATGACTTAGAAGGCGTAAATGGCTTGTTCAAGTGTACATTATTGAGTTGCCAGATTGTGCTATTTATTTAATTAAAGCATATATTCTGGCTTAACCAGCCAGTTGACTTAGAAGGGGTAAATGGCTTGTTCAGGTGTACATTATTGAGTTGCCAGATTACGTTTATTTATTTAATTAAAGCATATATTCTGGCTTAACAAGCCAGTTGACTTAGAAGGCGTAATTGGCTTGTTCAGGTGTACATTATTAGGGTTGCCAGATTGTGCTATCGAGATATTTTTGGCAGTTGGTTTAGAAATCCGTTTTAGAAGGCAGCCATTTGCTGTAATTAAATGTCATGTACAACCAAAATAATTAAATAAAACACCATTACATCATTCTGTTTATTTAGACGAATTAATGGATTCAATTTCACGAAAAATATGGAAAATAAATATACAATGGAATATATATGATCAAAAATAATAAAATACGAACGATGAATATATAATCAAAATAAATATACAATGGAATATATATGATCAAAAAGTAATAATATAAGAAATACGAACGAGAAATATATAATAAAAAATATACAAAACGTTGTAGTATAACCATCAATATATTAGTACAGGAAAAACTATATATATATATACACAGTTATATTAAATAATTAAATATATTGAAAATAATAATATACGAAACGTATAATCATTTGCATATTAGTACATGAAATATATATATATACACACACACACACAATTAAATAATTAAATAAATAAATATACATCAAAATACTTCATGTTCTACGGCGCAAAACGCTAAACTCACGTAATCGAGTCTACATTCACATCGTTATTACTTTGTACTACACGGTAAAACCGTCCAAGCATTACTTCACCGCTCAAGTTATACGAATACCTATACTCGATATAAATGGCTTTCATATCGTTCAATACTATTTTTGTGCCCACTTTACGTTCGGTTGGCAAGTTATCTTTAAACATGGTTAGAATACAATCAAAAGCACGCACAAAGAGGTCATCGTTAGCCACAACATCATTATTAAATACAAGTTTATAAACACTCCTTTCCAATCGAGGGTTTTTTCTTACCGTCCCTAGCTTTTCAATCGTGAACTCTTCTTCACTCTGCATAGCGGCAATTGAAATAATCTTCCAAGTCGTAACGACAGCTACTCATTATATAGAGATACAGCTCTTCAGGGTGAACAGTGTAGGCAACCTTTACCCTGTACCGCTCAAGTGCTTTGTACCAAAGTTCGGGATATTTCGAAGAGTCTAAACCTTTTAAATATGCATCCAGCTCTAGACCATTCTCGCCTTGTTCATTCCTACATTCGATAAATCCATTGAGCAAAGCAGTGTATGCAAGAACCCTGTCAAAATAAATCATATCCGTAACACGAGCGTCTAATATAGGCTTCAGCTTGCGGAATCCGACGATTTCAAACATTCTGTCGAGGATGAAACGGTTTCGCGTAGGGACAAGAACATTATTAGATGCATTCTTCCACATCAGTCGTATATCAATGCATGGCTGATCGTTATTTACACACAACGTGCAAACAACGGCATATGAGTGGCATCACTAATCTGCTCTTTTCTTGTACCTACACCTGCAGGTATTTCATAACGGTCCTCTCCCCACTTCTCAACTATGACGAAGACTCTATTCATCTCCTCAACACTTAAATAAATAACATTACGTTTACCAGAGTTTGCTTGCCTGCAAATTGTTTCAAGTACATAGTTAATGGTGCCGGTTTCACGCCTGAACAAGCGCAATGACTTCGTCACGGACACACCGTACGCGGCGTTGAGAATGCTTCTCAAAGGACTTTCCATCGTATTCGCACGTCTAGTCGGTTCAAGCTCTGAGATGAGAGCCACAGGTGGGCGGATTGGCTCGATGGGCGGAGTGAGTCACGCTGATGAAACGTGTACGGGTTTGTTCGAACTCGTGTGTTTCGGAGGGGTGAGGTACACGGGTGGGCGGCTCGATGGGGGGAGCGAGTCACACCATAAACTGTTGAAGCGTGTACAGGCTTGTTCGAATACTTGTGCCCATTATACTGGACAAATAGAATTTTCCGCTACATGAAGCAATACCGGCTTTAATGTTTTATCACTCACCAGACGTTCATTTCTACAAACTAAACATCTTCACAATCCGGTGCACTATTTGAGAGAAACATATGCCCATATTTATCCTTTTTGTTTAACAAGCGATACTCGTCTCTAAAGTCTGTTAAAAACTCACAAGCCATTAGCCACAACCTCACTACAAACCTCATCATAATATATATTAATATAGTGGTAAAAATACTTAAGATTCTCCATGATGACAAGATTTACATTCTCAGCTTTAGGGTACGAGTAGTAGGTATGATGTAACATAACATAATATCGCTTGTCACACCACTCATCAACAAGACTCACTATCCATAACCGTTGCTTATCTTCTGAACGTGTTGTTTCTTCTACTTCGCGGTATATGTGAGCTTTTATAAAGGTTAGGTCTACAACATACTTCAATACATCGTTTGTACTACGAAATCCTACAATGCCCTCGCCAGAATACCCGTAGAGTATTTGAACATCTTGGTCCTTCGCACGGCTCAATGTAGCCTTAAAAATATCAAAGGAAGGGGGAATAGGGAGTTTTTCAGTATCCACCACATCTTGGCACTTTGTGGCAAGAGTCACGTGACCGATCTCACAGTGGGCGGAGCTTGGCTTTTTACTGTACACACACACACGCACGCACGCACGCAACGGAGAAAATGAAACCTTAATTGAAGCAAATATACTTGATAAATAAACATACCGTTATCAATACACACACACACACACACACACACACATATATATATATATATATATATATATAAATACAATCAAGGATTAAGGTAGTCAAAGGGTACGGTATCATAGGTACCAGGCACCTGGTAACGCTTCCTACAGGTGTTACGGCATACCTTCGTGCCCTTAAGTTCCTTCACGCCCCCCACTTTCTGCGCCCGGAAATTGTGCGTCCCCACAATCAGTTGGGGTGGCTGGTCACCCTCATCTTCCAAGCACACTAGATCTTTCAACGAGTCAAAGTTAACGACTCGACGGTTCGCATGGTTAAGCGTGATACCCTTAGCCTTCACGATATACTTTATATCATCCCCTACCCTCATCCGTACCCGATAGGTTTTTGGCGTATGCACCATCACCATACTCATTCTTGATCTCGCCAGTTAGCTCTCCGAATAAATTCCCCAATAGCAGGCATGTATTCACCCTCCCTCGCTGTGAACATCACGCTCTCTGTGTAAGCGTACAGCACCGTCCGTCCAAGAGAGTGCAGTAGACCCCAAAGTTTGATGCGGGCGTAGGCCGTTGTGAAGCTGGCTACAGGTATGTTTGTAACCCGTGAGGTATCTGTGGCCAGTTCGATGATGTTGTACTTTATTATGTAAGTATTACCTACATTCACGATCTCCATAACCACTTTATCGGGAGCGTTGGCATAATCCTAGACTTCACTATAACTTTGTGCCAAATGAACGTTCCCTTTGCCGGTATTCTGTGCAAATTTCCCCCAAAGACTGTTTAGACAGAACTTTACACTAAAGCTCTTGCCAGGATTCTTAACAATTTGAGAACGGTCAAGCTGTATACCTTCATTGGCACGGTAACGCTGAATATAAGCCGTTTTTTCATCTTCGGTATCTACCCCTCGCGGATATCCTGATGCTTCTACTTTATCCTTCAAAAAAGCGTTTATATATGGTGTGAAAAGGTTCTGAAACCTCCACACCTCATGTATCTTCAATATTCTGTACCTATGGCGAACAGCTAGGGCCAGCTTAGGGCTTATATACACACACCTATGATCTTACGCTGGTTGGTTGTATGGTTACAATCACCGTTGTTCTCCTCTGCGCACTTCACGCACAGAGGAAACATGAGCTTGTGATCTATAATGACGGGTAAGATCGGCATCCATAAATCGCGAGGGGGGAGCACGTCTACGAAAGAGAGTCCAAAGTAGCGCTCATTCAAGTTAGCTGAAAACTCCTCGATGGTTGGTGTGGGGGACCCACCATTTTTTCAGGCGCACCTACGGGGTACGGATTGTTCTTCATCACGTAGGGGTATAAAGAGCAGAAGTCGTAGTAGTGGAGTTTCACGCCCTCTGTAGGCGGAAAGTATAGCTTGAATGGGTTTGTGTGCCCTCTAAACAAGCTGTCACCGCATTTGAGGGGGTCCAACACCATTGAACGTTTGATAGCCCTTATTTCTTCACGGTACTGGGCATCTGTTTCCATCCGTGCATCATACGCATGTTCCCACACGATTTTGTGAGTGAACTAGGAGCCTATAAGGTGATCACGGTTACGGGTCCATGCGAGGCTGTCAGCGTGGGATCTTCCATAAAGGTCCCCTGTGACGGCACATTCAGCGCGCGGGCATCCATGCCACCAGCAGCCGTTAAAGGAATACACAGTCTTCTCACCAGTGACTAGATCCTCACTTAGGCCATCAACCCAAAAAACACGACCATTGACCTTAACGGGTACTTCACCCGTGTTGAGGGCATGTTTTATGTATACCCTGGTCTGTTGCTGTAGGTGTATGAGCCAGTAAATAGCCTTGTATCCATAACTGCGGGGTTGTTTCTGTGAATGACTGCTAAGGTGTCTTTAGGCATGAAATTATTCTTGAACACTGTAAAACATAATGAGGCGATCGTGGTAGCGACCTGCAACGGATCGCATTTGAAACGGGCTACGTACATCCTTCTAAAGGCCTGGAAACATACCCTAAGCACACTCACATCATTCACGCAATAACGTTCACATTCATCGGCTATATTGTATGGACTAGCTTCATTAAAACTGTTGTAGTAGCGGTCAAAATTTTCACGCTCACTATCACTCATGTTGGTGTAGTTAAAGTAATGTTTGGGCGGAGGTAGCAGGCCCGGATCCAGACCAGTGCGAAACGATGCCAAAATTTATCTGACCGATGCCCTGGCAGATAAATTTTGGCATCATTTCGCACTGGTCAGATTTTTTTGAAAATAGCGCCCCCTAGCGAGACTGCCTTGAAACGATACTCTCTGCTCGATTTCTGCTGGAAAATGCATAGGAACTTATACTTCGCGCATGCGCCGTACACTTTTTCTCAAATGTTTTCAAGCACCATCTTTGTATGTAACAAGTGTTTTGCAGTGCAGCTCTAATTTCACTTTGAATAAGTTTATCTTTTGTATTTTTTGTGTTATAATATTTTATATGCTAAAGTGAATCTGAGTGAACGTCGAGGTCTACAGAAAAATGAAGAAGGTACAAGCAAAGATCGGGACTTTCTTCAATACCAGTCGGCAAGTCGGATCAGACAATGATTTATTTTATGCTTGGAAAATCAGTCAAATTGTAGAATAATATATTCAACTCTACTCCTCCCTACTGGGGGTCTCACAATGTCACCTTATCATTATTCATATTATTGGTCATTCTTTTCAGGGAAGTACCACCAGTACCTTCTTGCTCAACTGACATCTTAGATGATTTGGGTGACAGACCATCGCAGAAAAGGAAGTTTGATGAAATCAGATATGACGCAGATGATCCAGTGTGCAAAATACAGAACACAGACACAACATGTGGTAAGAATTGATTTCTTATATTGTTGCCGTTAACTAAAAAAATATCCCATTCATTTATTGTCATGAATGTAGTACAAAACAAGTTTGAACAAGATGTTCTCTACAATTTATACTGAACCTAATCATAAATTGATGGTTTTATGACTGGAATTAAAAAGAATATTGTTTTGAATTTTAGGTGAGGACATAATATCATCAAACCTCAGGAATGACATCGGCCTGTATTACCAGTGTGTGAGCGATTTGAATGATGGCAAGAAGTATGAGCTTTTGACTTCCCACTGGCAACCTCCTGCAAGATACAAGTTTCCAGGTATCAACAATTATGGCAGAAGCGATTCTTCAATGGAGAATGGCTAAAGATGTATCCCTGGCTGGTGCATTCGCCATCAGAATGTGGCGCATTTTTTAACCTGTGTGCTGTTTGGTATAGCAAGTGGCCACAACAGCAGCAAGTTGGAGAAGCTGTACAAGTCACCTTTGACGAACTGGGTAACAGCTACAAATAAATTGGCCGAACATAAGAGCAAGTCAGATTTCCACAAACACGCAACACTTTTTGCTGATAATTTTCGCAGAATCATGTCCAAGTCAACCAGTGAATCGACTTATTTCATCAGCAATCAGCAAACGTGTCGCAGCAAACAAACAAAAAGTAGCATCAATGATGAAGACTGTGATCTTGTGTGGTAGGCAGAACTTCGCTCTTCGAGGGGACCATGAAGATGCTGAGGACGACTCGAAGAACAGAGGCAACTTCTTGGCACTG
This sequence comes from Bathynomus jamesi, assembly GCA_023014485.1. Taxonomy (NCBI): domain Eukaryota; kingdom Metazoa; phylum Arthropoda; class Malacostraca; order Isopoda; family Cirolanidae; genus Bathynomus; species Bathynomus jamesi. The sequence goes on from JAJOZX010002219.1 coordinate 555,650, forward strand.
TTGCAGTTCCGCGTGGATGCTGGTGATGTGGTCCTCGAAGAACACTTGAAATCAGCTCCCAAGAATGCAACATATACATCAAAAACAATACAGAATGAACTGATCTCCGTCATCGCTGCCCACATTCAAGACGAAATTGTGAAGGAGATTAACACACGTCCTCTGTTCTCCATTCTTGCAGATGAAGCTACTGATGTCAGCAACAAGGAACAACTTCCACTTGTGTTGCGTTTTGTTGACAACACAGATTCTGTTCGTGAAGAGTTTGTTGGTTTCTTTGAATGTGTGGATGGTGTCACTGGCAAAGCCATTGCTGACTTGCTGTTGCAAGTGGTTAGTGATCTCGGCTTAGATATGGAGAAATGCAGCGGCCAGTACTATGATGGAGCAAGGCAATATGGCTGGACAAGTCAAAGGTGCAGCAGCTTTGATAGCACAGCAGTATCCAAAGGCACCTTATGTCCACTGCCAGTCTCACAGAGTGAACCTGTGTGTTGTAAAAGCCTGTGTCTTACAAGAAGTACGCAACATGATGGGCACGTTGGAGGAAGTGTAGCGTTTCTTCAAGTTCTCACCGAAAAGACAGCTGCTGCTTGAAGAACAGATCAAGGTGTGTTTTTTCCTTGGTATAGTCAGTACATTTTCTATTGTAATGGCTGTGTATTGTAATAGTGAATTTAATGCTGTGAAATTTATTTTAAATTATTTTAATTTTTCATACATCTAATCTGAAAATTATTGCTTTCTGTTTTTGTCACTCAGGAGAAGTGTCCAGCCTCTAGTCATCATAATCTGACCGATATTTGCCGAACTAGATGGGTCCAGCTTTTGGATGCCCTAAATGCATTCGAAGAGCTACTGCCCGCCGTGGTTTCAACCTTGACGTGCATCGAGGATAACGTGACTCACTGTCCCAGTTATGAGTGATCAACAAAGGCCAGTGGTATGCTCCACCAAACTGGAATATTCCAGTTTATCTTCACTTTTGTTGTGACAAAGAAAGTTTTGTCATACACCCGTGGTATCATAGTCAAGTTGCAGGTGAGGAGTCTCGACACAAAAAAGGCATATGACAGTGTTGGTGAGGTCCTTGGGTTTCTTGAAACAGTCAGAGACAGTATTGACTCAAAACATTCTGAGTGGTTCAAGGCTGCAAAGGAAATAGCTGAAGACCTCGACATAGCAGTGACAAAGCCCAGGACAGTCGGCCGGCAAGAAAACAGAAACAATGTCCCTGCAGAAACTACGGAGGATTATTTCCGTCGCAGTGTGACTGTGCCATTCTTGGATCATCTCCTGGCAGATATTGGATCAAGATTCAAAGATGGCCAACAGAAAACCATTCTAGGATTTTCAGGTTTGTGATGGAATTATTTAGCTATAGGGATAATTTGAGAATGATAATTAAGTTGATGGACTGATATGTACTCTCTTTCTGTTACAAGAAATTGACAACTGGTTTATTCATTTTAGGACATTTTAGGTGTTCCTGCAAAGATGATAGAACAGCCAGACACATGGAACCCAGAGTTCCAGCAGTTCTGTCAGACCTACCAAGATGACCTTCCCAGTCCCAATACTCTGTCTGCAGAGCTGGATGTGTGGCAATACCATTGGGAGCGGCGCCATCAGGCCAACTGCGACATACCAGACTTTGTGCAGTCAACTTTACACTCCATGGACAAGGTCTTATTCCCAAACATCTGTGCTGCACTCAAGGTATTGGCAGTCATTCCAGTCACCACCTGTGAGTGTGAACGTTCAGTTTCAGCCATGCGTCGAATAAAAACGTATCTGAGGAGCACCATGAGAAATGATAGGATGAATGGTTTAGCTCTGATGCATGTCCACTATGGGCGGAAGCTCGCTGTGGATGTTTTGGTTGAGAGGTTTGCACGGCTCCACCCAAGAAGGATGGAGCTTGTTGATATTATCAGTGACAAACATTAGAAAGGATTTATTTTGTAAAATAAATATTTTGAAGTGAATAACGAGTCATGTCTTCTTTTACATTTTGGTATGCATTTAATGAAATGGCACTAGTCAGATTATGAATCTGGATCAGGGCCTGGGTAGTCCTACGTAATTCAAAGTTTCATTAGTGAGGAATGTGTAAGGGGAATACCCTTTTGAAACTTCAGCGGCTACGCCCATGACCTTGGGTAGCTTTGCTAATTTACAAGGTGTGAACAGCAGGGTGTCTTTAAGCTGTACATTACCTCTTATCTGCATCTGTATTAGTTTGTTGCCTCTTTTCAAGGGATCACCTGTAAATATCGCCGACGACTCGTGGTCAAGCAACTTCTTATAAAGGAACTGTGTGTCAAATTTCGCCCCGCTAATTTGACAATATAGGATACAAAGAGTTTCACAGGGCTGCCGTGTGCAGTCGTTTTAAAAACGTTTGTTCGTTTTCCACATTTGTGGCACTCGCCACACTCGATCTCCATACACTCATCACAGATAGTCTGACTTACGACTAAATGTGGAAAGACCTCTTTGGTTTCAGCGTTCGTGTAAGTTTCTATATCGTAGTACACGGTTATACAAAAGCTATTTTTAGGCTTAGCATCTTTCATATAACATATATGCCTCACTCCATCCGCCTTATATTTTTCATGACATGTAGAACAGTGAATTTCATGGTACCCGGTCGATTCGCCGATGGACGTTTTGCCGACAACATTTTGCCGACGGACGTTTCGCCGAACGGACGATTCGCCGACGGCTGTTTCGCCGAACGGACGATTCGCTGAACGGACAATTCGCCGAATGGACTGTCATTAATATTTCTATGACAAAATACACACACATGTTATTAAAGGTTATTATTAAATGTTATTGAATTATTTTGTTAAAATATTAAATTATGTTAAATTGACAGTTATAGACGCTTGACGTAAAAACATAGATACCTTTTTTAAATAAATTTATATCGATAATACTATATAAAATGTTTATATATATATATATATATATATATATATATATATATATATATATTAGTGATGGGACGATTGTCATATTTCATACAATCGCTGTTGCGATTGCGAGTCAGAATTTGAAAATCGCGCGATTGCTATTGCGATGTTTTAGCTTTAGCTTCACATAACGCTCATTTATGCTTTAAATATACCTAAACGCGTTACCTAGCATAGGGTTAGCTTGATTTTTTAACATTCCAATTTTACATAGAGCAAATAAAGAGGTGTACTTATTGTTATTATTAAACCAATTTTTTATTCTGTTTTCAACTAATTCGCAACCCGTTTTCATTTCTGTTTTTGACTTATTTATTATTTATTTATTATTCCGTATTGTTGTTAGCTAAACTTTCCTTTAAGTACGCATGAAAGAGCAGCTTTCATAGCAATTTTGTAGAGATTTAAATCTTTTGTTCATAATCGCAACAATCGCACTCATTAAATGCGATTGCAATTGCGATTGCGATGCATCGTCCCATCACTAATATATATATATATATATATATATAATATTTAGGAGAAATCCAATGACAAGGAGGAATGTAAATGCCATGAAAAGTCTTCTTTAATGCGCAACGTTTCGAGCAATACGCTCATCATCAGGCTAGATAATAACAATATGAAATTAGAATCAATAAATAAATGTGATTCTAATTTCATATTGTTATTATCTAGCCTGATGATGAGCGTATTGCTCGAAACGTTGCGCATTAAAGAAGACTTTTCATGGCATTTACATTCCTCCTTGTCTACAACAATTTATCTACAACAATTAGTCTACAGATACAATTTAACTACAATATTCACAAATATTTACTAATATTATTTAAAAAAATGACGATTGGTTAGGTTAAGTCGTGATATTTTCGTATGTTTTAACAGTAAACTAACGAAAATATCATGACTTAACCTAACCAATCGTCAAGGGTGTACTAACTTTTTATGGCCTTTCTCTGAATCAATAAATTGAAGAGGCATTGTCTGTTACTGAACAGTGAACAATGTAAAAGTTCCAGGATGACTGCAATTTTAAGTGCGAAAAACTGACATAAGTTACTAAGATTTAAAAAAGGCAACAAACGAACAAACGTTTCAGAATAGCTTAAACTATAAAGGCACAAACGCAAGACTTAAATTATAAAAGTTAACAACTAATTTTCGTATTTAAATTATATTTGTTTTTTTTATTAATGACAGTCCATTCGGCGAATCGTCCGTTCGGCGAATCGTCCGTTCGGCGAATCGTCCGTTCGGCGAAACAGCCGTCGGCTCAATGTCCGTTCGGTCAAATGTCCGTCGGTGAAATGTCCATCGGCCAAATGTCCGTCGGTCATCTGTCCGGCCACGGAATTTCATCGCATTTATGTTTGAAATTTTCCCAATTATAATTAATTATCCATCATGTGAAACATGCCGCACTTACAAATCCTCATTTTCCTGCAAGTGTCAATTGATTTATGGAGATCAAAGCATTTATTATTGAAAAATGTACGTCTACACACATTACATTCCCTCTTCTCGGTTTCAACTACACGACTTTCACATTTGGGGCTTTTACACTGCTCACATACCATGTAGCAATCTTTACCTTACAATGTTTCACTATATCATCAGCAAACTCGAGACATCCCTTAAACAAATCATGATGCCTTCCATATTTTCGACTTTTATCATAACTGGCGTAGAGAGCCCTTATGTTACGGATGGGGAGATACGATGTTCCTGACAATCCTAAAATAAGTAGAGGTCTTGTACGATCTCACGCTGCTTTTAAAAACATACACAGTCTTACGACGATCATCCATTCCAAATACGACTATACGAGCATGCATTTCCTGCTCGGCCCTTCTCAGTTCTTCAGGACCCATATTACACTCAAACTCAAGCTTACAATCTGAAGCCAGTTTACGGGCACGCTGCACAACCGAAGGCAGCCAAATTTTTTGCGTCCAAGTATTTTAGCACAGTGAACATATGAGCTAAGATTATTGCTATAAAACTACAACCACGATCGACGTTTAAATGCTTTCTGTAAATAACCGGAGAATTGAAATTAAGAGTATAAGGTGTGGCACTATGACCCGCATCACGGAATACTCTATCAATATCTATCATGAAGTTATCCATATTGAAGGCTGTACTATTTTGAGAGGCTTGCATTATACGGCCCAAGATATATTCTATGTCTACAACGGCCAAACGTCTGAACGGTATTACTACCCAAAAATCGTCCCCCTCATCTGACCCGAACCTGAAGGGCAACCTCGTCCGGACTTCACGTTCGTCGCGGTTCTGAAGGGCAAACTCCACAATACGTTCATCTACGCGCCGCAATCCGTTTGTATACAGGGATCCAGGGTCAACCCTGACCACGTACCGATTTCTAGTCAGGGCAGGGGTGGGGGTAGCGGTGCGCACCAACTCGAATGTTATACCATCCTCCACAGTATGAGAAGCTGCTGTGGAAGAAGTACCCGGAACTGAATAATGGGGGTATATTTGAGGAAGGTACTATTGTGGGGGTTGTGTCGTAAGACGTAGAGGGTTGGGGCTCTATTACTGGGGGTTTAACAACCGGCGCAATCTTGGCACGCTTTATACCTGACGTGGAGGGCTCTTCATCATGCTTCCGCTTTGAATTGTCGCATGCTACAGGTGTCGCTGGTGAGGGTTCGTCGGCGGGGAAGGATTCTGTAGCTGCACGGCCATCGGGTTCGTCTGTAATATCGATGATGGGGGGCAGTACATCGTCGTCATTCACGGTTCTGTGGAAGAAGAAAAACAAAATATAAGGAACAGCACTCAAAATTTGTAATATTTTGTAAATGACCCACTTAGGGGTGTAATGTGTTAGAGATGGAATCTGTAGAAAAATTCAGGTTCACAAGCCCCTCCACATGTAATTATATCTGGCCCTACAGGATGTTGAAAAACTGTATTTATGCTTAAAATCATTAAAGTTGAGGGGGAGATGTTCTCAAAATTTGTGCATAAAGTAATATGGTACTATTCGACGAATCAGTCAGTGTTCAACGAGTACCAAGATGAAATTTTGTTCGACAAGGGTGTATATGACGTTAATTTGTTAAAAGGTAATGAGCATACAGTTATTGTAATTGACGATCTCATGTTGGAAATGGATAAAACGTTTGCCGAGACATTTACAGTGTTCTCCCACCATTTTAACATAAGCGTATTCTTCATCAACCAGAATCTATTTTTCAAAAATAGATACATGAGCGATGTGTCGCTAAATACACAATATCTAGTCTTATTCGCACAACGTAGAGATGTGTCACAAATTGGGGTATTAGCCAATCAAATGTTCCCGAATCAACGTAAGGAGTTTTTGGAGGTTTATAAAGAAGCCACAAGTCAGCGTTATGGATATTTGCTTTGTGACCTTCATCCGCGAAACATGTTTAGGGTGCTTCTAAGAACGAATATATTCCCAAACGAACCTGAAACGGTGTATATTCCAGAATGAAAAATGGCTGAAGAAATATCGTGAATTAATAAAAATCTATCAACGATTGCCCCGGGCACTGCAACAGATGTTTGTTAAAAATATCGACTCCGACTTTTTAAAATGCATCTGTGAAATCTGTCTTAATGTTATAAAATGTAATGTGCCAATGAGACCCCCTCAAAAGGCTCGCTTACGTCGTTACAAGAACAAAATACGAGTGCTCGCTCATAAAAGTCAAACTGTGGGTAAGAAAAAGCAAATTATTGTACAAAGAGGAGGATCATTCCTACCCATCTTATTTTCAGTTTTGGGTCCTTTACTGACTAGATTAATATAATGAAGAAGGTGGTAGTGATTCCGCACGAGGTGTATGCTTCATTGTAAAGTTCAAAGATTCCAGACACGGCTCTAGAACCCCAAAGGCAAAAAAAAAAAGCAAGTTGCTAGCCCTATTAAACAGTGAAAAGTCACCTGATGAGAAAAGGATCTTGTACCAAGAAGCTTTGCAGAAATTGCTTCATGAGTACGGAGATTATAAGAATCCGACAGAGCTCCCCGTGGTTATTAGGCACAACGCGAGCAGCGCTGAGCATGGCGAAACAGGACCTGGGCCCGACGTTAGCGATGACCAACCAAAGAACAACGGAACACAACACATCGAACATGTGTTAAAAAACAGTCTCCCACATACATTGAGGAATAAAGGCTTAAGTCTTTATAATCTATTGAGTGAGGGCCCCATCATACAGTGGGCCGATACAGGCGAGGTCATTGTTGAAGGAACAAGGGTACAAGGATCCAACATCGTTGACATTGTTCATGATCTGGTGAGAAAGTGGGACAGGCCCTTACCAACAGAATGGAAGCATATTAATGCAAGACTACAGCGAATAAATGTCCCCAAAACATTGATAGGTAATCTGAATAGGTTAAAAGACCTGGATCAAGTCTCGCATGTGTCACAACTGAGTACGCCATCGCCCCCAGCAGCAGCGTCTCTGAAGAAGAGAAAGAAGAGAACAAACGGCCAACCTTATCCACGTGTCTCTAAAATATGCAAATGGCTAACATATTAAATAAACGTTATTATGACATTTCTAACCCCGCCTCCTATGGTGGCGTTAATAGACTGTACAGAGGTGTTTACGGAGTAGGGAAAAAAGATGTTGAGAGGTTTTTGCAGGAGCAGGATGCCTATACACTTCATAAGCCGGTGAGAAAAAGGTTTAAAGCAGCCAAGACAACAGCGGCTTCGATTGACTCTATTTGGCAAGCGGATTTAACAGACATGGAAACAGTTGCTAAAGCGACCAAAACGTTGATGTTAAAAGAAAATAGGGTTCCTGGCTATTTTTGTACGGATATAGGGAAAAAAATTATAGGTCGCGCTTTTCAGAACATGCTGACAGAGTTTAATATCAGTTACTACACTAGCAGTTCTATACATAAGGCCTCTTTAGCTGAAAGAGTTCAACGTACCATAAAGGAACACATGCACAGCTATTTTACACGAAAAAACACATACAGATATATAAACGTTCTCCGGTCATTGGCGTCGTCATACAACTGTTCACACCACCGCACGATTGGCACAACACCTAACAAGTTTTAAAAAGAGGTACGCGTCCAGAGGTGAGAAGAGATGGAGCACCGCCACCACACTCTACACATTTCAAAATCAATGATTATGTAAGGCTATCACGTTCGGGAAATAAATTCGCGAAGGGATTTGAGCAAGGATGGACACGTGAGATTTTTAAAGTTAGTGCTATGAGACCTAAAGGCGAGATAATGATGTATTACGTTGAAGATTTGAATGGGGAAGAGATCGCTGGAGGCTTTTACCGCGAGGAGTTGTAGAAAGTGACATTTAATTTAGGAAAAAGTGTGTTTAAAATTGAAAAAATTTTAGGCAGCAAAAGTTCAGGAAAGAGAAAAATGTATCTGGTGAAATGGCTGGGTTATCCAGAAAGCTTCAACACCTATATAAAAGCTGCTGCAATAATGAAGCTTAAATAGTATGCAACATGGCGCCTAGACACTTCTATGTCACACTCCCGTCCTCTTCTTCTGTCTGTACATCCTAACAACACCCTGGCCAATTTTGTAACAGAACTCCACGGACCCATTGAATTGGAGCGTGATTTGTATGAGGTGGGTTTATGTGAACTCCAGTTAGTCTCCAAATTTTTAACTCTTGAAAATTAGCAAATCATATTTCTGATCCTTAGAAGAATCGATGAGTGCGAAAAATTAGACATAACCTATGCGATCAGTCCTGTTCAGTGAGGTGCAGTACTATAGCACAAATGTATCGCTAGGAATCGGCCATTATGATACAGCCGTGGACATTGTGACGGGGTTAAACAAGAGTCATAAAAAGTCATACCTGACAAACGATTTACTTTTTGAAGTCGTAAACATAGACACGCCTACATGCACATTGAAGTTAAAATCAACGCTTAGTAGAAATATTAAAGATAAAGAGCTGTCCACAATTTTGGCTGAAGGCCGATATAGCGCAGCTCTCCAAAGAGATACCTTTCACGAGGCACAGCATGACTTGTCCAGCTTAATGTATCAGTTGAAGATGGAGAAATTGGGTGAAAGCTCTCCATCCCCAGACATGTGCTATATTTACAGCAATATCGTAGAGCACCAATTTGTTGAGGACACCCAGGCGCGCCTGCTGCGCATTGCACACATCCCCAACCATAGAGGGAAAAGTTTGAGCATTATATATGACAAGCCCCATTATGTGAATGTTGCGACTAATCTATTAACCAACATCTCGATATATATAAGAACGATTGAGGGAAAAAATTTCCCATTCGGTGATGGGAGCTTAACAGTGAAACTACACTTTCGTGGTTTATAATGACCCGAATGCCATTCACAGTCTATCGAGAGATAAGATATGAACGTGGGATTGTCTTGGATCCATTTTTTGTCCATACTACGCACCGCTTTCCCACTGTTGAAGAGGAGTGCTAGATACCTTGGGAGGAAGGCGCAACAAACAGGTTCTAACGCGGCAGAAAACATAATGGGTGGAACTAAGCCTAAAGAAGCTCTAAAAAAACATTTAAAACGTACACGGGACGAAATCATCAAAGATGCAAAGAGAAAAATGCGTGGTGGCGGAAAGAAGAGAGCTGCCAGGAAGAAGGGGTTACCATCACGTGGCGCTAAACGTAAAAGGAAATAAAAAAAGAAGTGCTCTAAGCGTATGAAGCCTATGGCTGATCATTTTTTAACTGATATAAGCTGAGGACACTACTCTCACGAATCATAGGCTGATTACTAGTTGTCGAGAGAGGTGGCACTATTTCTGACTCGTCATGGCGCGTTTCATCCATCCGTGTAGTTCACAATGCTGTAAATCGGAACTGTCCCTCTTTGATATGCCCCCACTCAGGTCTCTATTGAGCATAGCGACTTTATTACAATTAACTCATTAAACACAATTAGTTCGCCGAGTGCCGCTATAGAATTCGTGGTACCCAGCTCAGGCCCTTACTTTTTGACCCGAGCTGCATGCACATGTATGCTAAACTGCGTATAGCCCATTCAGATGGAACGGACTGCGATGATAGTTACTCAGCATAGCCTGAAACCAACTTTTAACACTCCATATTCAGCCAGTGTGAGGTGTATTTAAATCAGGTTAACATCTCGGCAGGAACGGGGTATTATCACCTACGAGCCTATCTGGAAAATGTCCTCAACTTTTCAAAAGAGGCGAAGGACACGTTTTTAACAGCCGAGGGTTTTTATCAGACTAAAGATGAAAATGGTATAAAGGATAAATTTAAAAATTCTTAAAAAAAGATATACGAGTGTTTTGGACGTCTTCATACAGATTTCACATTCCAGGAGAAACTGCTTATGAACGGCATCGATCTGAAGTTAAAGCTCAACCGCACGAATCCTGAGATCTGCATAAATCTGGGGTCTGATCAAGAAGAGGGTGCGAAACCCGTTGTGATTCACATCATGGAGGCGTATTTGCGTATACGCCGAGTGAAATTAAGTTCGCCAAAACAAATAGAAATTGAGAAAGACTTAATACACGCCACAGTAAAATACCCAATTAACAGGGTACAGATCAAACTATACACGGTGCCCGCCGGGTTGGCCTCGAAGCAACTAGAAAACGTGGCCCTTGGAGTCCTACCTAAAAAGATATTAATTGGAATTGGAATGCAGGACCACGCCTCGACGAATGGAAAATATAAAAAGAGCCTTTAAATTCGAGGATTTCGGCCTTAAAAATATGACTCTATACGTAAATGGCATCGCTTTGGGATTTGGGAGGGACTATGATTACGGACTACTCATCAGACACTGTGTTCCCGTTCTGCGCGAGAGCTTATAGTAGTCTGGCTCATAATGCAGGGGCATGTGACGAGCTCGGGTTTGGCGTAACGCAGAAAGAGTTTGTCGAAGAATTTAACATTTATTCATTTGATATTACCCCTGACTTGTCTGCTAGCATAAATACGCACTTAAGTCCACAACAGAGTGGGAATATCTCAGTCAGGTTGGAATTTGCCAAGCCTATAGACGTTCCTATTAGTGTACTCGTGTACCTCGAATCACAAGCACTAATAGAAGTTGATCGTTTCAGGAATGTGGTACAGACTTTTAAAATGGACGCGAATACACTCCAGAGAGTAATGAAAAGTGATCGAATCACACGCTCCAAATTTATCGGTGTTCTTGCGAAGAATAAAATATTGAAATTGCCAACTACGAGAAACTGGTATGGGATTATCGTTAACACCGACATTGTGGGGGGTGAGGGGATTCATTGGTTTGCAATCTATTTTAAAAATAGGGAAAGAATGTACTATTTTGACTCACTCGGCACTCAGCCCTGGAATGATTCTGTGGTTGTACAATTTATCGAACAGATACATGTACCTGAGATTGTATGGAACCCGTATCGCTTTCAAGGATATTATAGAAACACGTGCGGCATGTACACCCTCTCATTTTTCATGCACATGTTACATGGGAAGGGATTTATAAATTTTTAAAAATTATTCGATTTGTGCGGCACTAAAATGAATGACGAGTTGGTATGCAAACAGATAAAAGAAAGGTTCCCATATGTTAGCACCCGCTCTATTGTGTAAAAGTGTATATCTATATTGTGTAAAGGCCGCTTTGTACATGTTTTCTACCATTTAATAAATTAAATGAAAATACAATGTGTTTTGTTCTTAACACCAGAAATACTTACATTAGCTCCTCGATGACCTGGCATTCGTTGGACCGGATGTGAGCCAATACCTTGACCTCTGTGTTCATGTCGCTGGGTTGGCTGTGCGGAGAAGCAACCATAGCATTTATTCCTCTTTCATCAAAACGAAAAGTAGCTATAACACGATCAAGTTCAGCATCGGTCCTATAAGAAGTTAACATGATTAGTTCATACTGAATCAATTAAAGTTAAGCAAAAATAAATTAGTTTAATTAAAGAGTTACAATAAGAGAAAATGCCGGTTAGGACATCTGGCAAATTATAGTTACAAAGCAGATATCCTGACAGTTTTCAAAAGTAAGAGTGCTAAGACATCGTCTGCCGACACCGGGTCTTGAACCCGCAGACAATTCTTAATAGTTTTTAATATTTCTATTGTAAGTTTTTATATTTCTAAAATCCTACCTTTACAACTTTTTGCAAATTTTTTAAATTATCAAGAAATGTACAAATAAAACACCATATATATATATATATATATAATATATATATATATATATATATATATACAGGGTGTCCCATAATTCCGACATCATAGGAGAAATTCATATTTTTCTATTTCTTCAAACCATAATTCATATTTTTCTCTTTCTACAGGCCATAATGTCTGTGAGCAAGGAAGAACGAATCCAGATAATTCTACTCATAGGAAATCGGAGTCAAAGAGAGGCCGCTGCTGAATTTAACAGACTGCATCCAGACCGCGAGCCAATAACACAGAGTTGTGTTAGCAGACTTGTTGCAAAGTTTAAGAAAATAGGATCCATAGAAGATAAACCACGCAGTGGACCTTCAAGGAGGTCCACTGACGATGATACAGCGACTGCTATCCTGGCTCATTTTAACAGAAGTTCCAATAAGTCTCTTCGGCGATTGTCTGCGGAGACAGGAGTGCCGAAAAGTAGCATCCATCGCATTCTTCAGGCTCACAAATGGCATCCATATAAACTTCAGATCCTACAGAAATTAAGCGAAGATGATCCCGACCGGCGGATGGAATTTTGTGAATGGGCTACGGAACAATATGCTCGGGATGCCAATTTCCCGTCCACCATTCTGTTCAGTGACGAGGCTATTTTTTATGGAAATGGTGAGGTAAATCGACAGAACACCCGTTACTGGTCTCAAAACAACCCTCACTGGTGAGGGTGATGGTATGGTGTGGCATTTGGAAGGATCGCATCATAGGCCCCCTCTTTTTCGATGAACATGTCACTGGAGGCACCTACCTACGTATGCTCAAGGAAGAAGCATTTCCCAGTGTCTTGAACGAAGAAGGAAATTTCCCAACATGGTTCCAGCAAGACGGCGCTCCTGCACATTACAGCACTCAAGTAAGGGAATACCTGTACCAACAATTTCCTGGTCATTGGATAGGACGTCGAGGGTCTGTGGAATGGCCAGCTAGAAGCCCGGATCTCACACCACTAGATTTTTATCTCTGGGGCCACTTGAAAGCGCTGGTATACGCAGAGAAAATTATGAGTGTTGAACATTTACGGCAACGCATTATTGGGGCATGTAACACCATTACTCCTGACATCATTCACCGTGTGCTTGCTAACAGGGTATCACGTCTGAATTTGTGTATTGAAAACAATGGTGGACATATTGAGCACGTTCTGTAAATAAAAGCTTTTGTTTTGCCTTTCTTTATTATTTTTCCTATGATGCCGGACTTATGGGACACCCTATATATATATATATATATATAATATAATATATATGCCGAAATATCCACGAAGGAAACAGAGAATGGGCAAAACAAGTACACTAATTTACAGCTCAAAAGGAAGATTAGCTGTGTGTGCTAAGACATCTCAAAGAATAATTAAAAGCGAGTACGCTAATTTACAGCTCAAAAGTAAAATTAGCTGGGTGTGCTATTCTTCGTCTGTCTGCAACGGGTCTCGAACCCGCAGACAATTCTTAATAGTTTTTAATATTTCTATTGTATCTATATTGTGTAAAGGTGTATGTACATTTCCGCTTAAATCACAAACTAATTTTCAAAACACAATTATTATGGCATTTTATGAGTTAATTAACACTGAATGAGCCGCATAATATCACCATATATATATATATATATATATATATATATATACCGAAATAACCAGGAAGGAAACAGACTATAATTAAAAACATTGAATGAACCGCAGTAGAGCGATAACTGGCTCATGGCGAAGTAATTCAAAAACACTAAGCAACAAAAAACACTGAAATGAGGCACTGAGATGAAAGTTCCCCCTTTTCTAAATGGGATCGTGATCAACCTACAACACACGAATCGTGAGCTTCCTATTGGCTGTCGGTGAATTTTGGGTGGGGCTTGACGCGTAGGCCTGCATAGCGGCCAAACATAGATTCTGGGCTCCGCCCACAGGGCTGTGATTGGCTGCCCTGTGAAATCTGGGGAGTGACAGATATTCCCAATCGTAGAGAGAGAGAAATGCTTTGTTTTGAGAGCGAAAGAGAAAGAGAAAGAGAGATAGAGAGCGAGAGGGAGACGAGGATGGTTTGTGAATATATTATGGTGCCCTATGTAAAATAGGATCGGGAAAAATTTATTGTCTCTGAAATATAAGACTGGAGGTTAATTATCCATGAAGAAAAACCACCAGCGCACAAAGTTCTTCAGCCCTTCGAGACAATTCCTCCTATCTGTAAAGTTTATTGTATCCCGGAATTCTTATACGATACAATAAATAATTTAAAAAAAAATGACAGAGTATTCCGGGTTGCGGGTCATTAACCCCAAATTTTATGATCTCGAAATAAACTCCTGCGAAAAGAAGTTTATTTATTGGAAATTTAAAGTCGATATTATCTATTGCTTCCCCCAAACTGTCGCCACTACACGCAATTTTCAGAACGATGTTTAATATATATATATATATATATATATATATATATATATATATATATATATTCCATAAATATTTATGATCTTTTATTTTTCAGCTGTTTACTGCGTTTAATTAGGAAATGTTCAGGAGGGAATTTGATTATACTGTCCTACCTTCTCTCCATTTCCCTCAAGTTTTACACTCCAACTTAGCGAGAGAGAGAGAGAGAGAGAGAGAGAGAGTTATAAGGAGTTACAAGGAAAAGAAGTACCTCAACAGGCCTTGCGGCCCATACCGAGGAGATACCAATGGCAACGGCATTTGCCATTTTTTGGACCACTCTCCTATCCTACCTAGGTCTGCACGCAGTTTCTCGATCGCTCCGGGCGTCCCAACATTGGCCCCAAGCTTGTTGTCATCAGCGAATTTGGCGATCTGACTGACGATGCCAGCGTCGATATCATTTATGTAAATGATAAACAACAGTGGCCCCAAAACGGAACCCTAAGGAACCCCACTAGTGTCCGAGGCTCAAGGTAGAGAGAGAGAGAGAGAGAGAGAGAGAGAGAGGCGAAAGGGAGAGCGAGAGAGAGGGAGAGGGAGGGAGAAAGAGAGAGAGAGAGAGAGAGCGAGAGGGAGAGAGGGAGTTACAAGGAGTTACAAGGAAAAGAAGTACCTCAAAAGTCCTTGCGGTCCATACCGAGGAGGTACCAATGGCAACGTATGCCACGGAAAATTTTCTACACCCTTAAATAGTGTGCAAGATTTGGTCTAACCTTTTCTTGAAATGATCCACAGAGGAACTGTTCACAACTTCTGAAGGTAACCTGTTCCACGTGTCACAGATCTTATACGTAAAGTAATTCACACACACACTAGTCCTAAACCGTTTCAAATCCAACTTCCAACCATTGTTGCGAGTTGGGTTATCATTTAAACTAAACATGCTTCTAAAATCGACATCGTTGAACCCGCGTAAGAGCTTGAAAACCTCGATGAGTTGACCGCGCAGCCTCCGAGTTTCCAGCGAAAACAAGTTCAGGGCGCGTAACCGTCGATTGTAGCCCATATGCCTAACGGAAGGGATTAACTTTGTGGCCCTCGCCTGCACTCGCTCCAGCCTCTCAATATCTTTCCTGAGGGTGGGCGACCAGAACTGCACAGCATACTCCAGGTGCGGCCGAACCAGGGAATTGTACAGAGAGAGCACAATCTCCTTGTTCCGAAACTGAAATTGCCTCCTGATATAACCCAACAGCTTCTGGGCTTTCTTTTCCACCTCTACGCACTGTTTCGTAAACTTAAGGTCGCTGCTAATTAGCACACCCAAGTCCTTTTCCAAATCAGTCGCCTCGATATTACTCCCCAGCATCGAGTAGTCCGACTTGGGATTGGCGTAGTCAATGTGCATCACTTTGCATTTACCCAAGTTAAACGGCATTTGCCATTTTTCGGACCACTCTCCTATCCTACCTAGGTCCGCACGCAGTTGCTCGATCGCTTCGGGCGTCCCAACATTGGCCCCAAGCTTGGTGTCATTAGCGAATTTGGCGATCCGACTGACGATGCCAGCGTCGATATCATTTATGTAAATGATAAACAACAGTGGCCCCAAAACGGAACCCTAAGGAACCCCACTAGTGACCGAGGCCCAACCCGAACTAACCCCTTTAATTACAACCCTATTCTTCAGCCAGTTTTCAATCCACCTACCTACTTCCCCACCGATACCCAGCGCGCTCACTTTCGCCATTAGCCGGCGGTGAGGTACCTTATCAAAGGCTTTCTGAAAGTCGAGATAAAGTATATCAATCGCCCTACTCTTATCATACTCACTCACATGACGTGGAAAAACTCGAGCAAGTTGGTGAGACACGACCTATGCCGTCTAAACCCATGTTGGGAGTCCCAAGCAGCTTGTAGGAATCCAAATGGTCAACGATCCTATCCGCTATTATCCCCTCTAATAATTTACCTACAACTGAAGTGAGACTAATGGGACGATAGTTCCCTGGACTTTCGTGATCCCCTTTCTTAAAGATAGGGGTCACGTTGGCTTCCCTCCAGTCACCAGGCACCTGGCCCGTCTCCAACGATTTGTTGAAGACTGT
This sequence comes from Bathynomus jamesi, assembly GCA_023014485.1. Taxonomy (NCBI): domain Eukaryota; kingdom Metazoa; phylum Arthropoda; class Malacostraca; order Isopoda; family Cirolanidae; genus Bathynomus; species Bathynomus jamesi. Next base: position 572,332 of record JAJOZX010002219.1, read on the forward strand.
AGCCAGGTGGGGAGCCACCTGGTCGCGCACCTCCCGCAACACTCTGGGAGAAACTGGTCTGGCCCAGGAGCCTTAAACGCGCTCAGTTTGTCTATTCTATCGGCAACGACTGTCGCGGTACATCGAACACTATCCAGGCCAGCACCTTCGTGCCTGACGCCTGGCTCGGGGATGACGCGGTGTCCTCCTGGTGAACACTCCCGCAAAGTACTCATTAAGCATATTAGCGATGTCCGCGTCGGAGGTCCGCAGAACGCCGCTTCGGTCCTTTAACGGACCTATCATGCTTCTAATGGGCTTTCTACTATTAACATAACTGAAGAACTCCTTAGGGTTCCCCTTGCAGAGGCTTGCCACCCGTAGTTCTTCGTTACGTTTCGCTAGCCTAACCTTCGCCTTCACTTCCCTACACAGGCGGACATACGCTTCAGTGTTCTCATGGAACGATTGGCCTTCGCTCCTATACGTTACTTTCCTATTTCGGATAGCCGAAGCGATGTCATGACTGAACCACTTAGGCTGCGTTGAAGCAGGGGTGACCGGTTTTGAGGGTACGGCAGCAGACTGCAGCACCATAAACTCGTCCCGGAATGCACTCCACACTCCCTCAACATCGCCGCCGACCTCTAACCCCATCTCACCTACGCTATCACGGAGGTTAACAAAGTCCGGCCGCCGTAGATCGAGCTTACTGCCTCTCGAGTTACTACGCTTCAACCGAGGGACGCACACACGGAACCTAATCAGACCGTGATCACTCCCGCCCAACGATTCATCAACGGTGAGGCCAGTGACGAGGTTGTCTTCAGTCGTGAATACTAAATCTAGAGCGCTTTCGCCTCGTGTAGGCTCATTGACCCACTGAGTGAGGAAGTTCTCATCAGCAAAGTCAACTAGCCTCCTCCCTTCAGCATCAGCAGTCCTGTCTTCCCACTTTATGCCGCGACAGTTGAAGTCTCCTAAAACTACACACACCCTATCCCCTAGCAGGCTACTGAGTTCGGTGTACATTGCTGTATCCTCCTCGAGGAGGAGATGCGGAGGTCTGTACACCAAGATTAAACTAGTTCGTCCCTCCCACGTTCAGATCGACGCAAGCAGCTCCCGTTCCGACCGGAACTGGCAGTCAACCGGACTCAACGTGTCCCTGACGTATATTAGTACCCCACCCCGCTCCCCACGGGTGCGGTCTTTGCGAAACAATCTATACCCGGGAATTTCGAACTCCCCAACGTAGTCCCTACGATCAGTATGAATCCATGACTCGGTGATAGCAACGATATCCTGGTATTCTGATGCGAAGAGCGCCTGTAGCTCCCAAAACTTGTTCCTAATCGACCTAGCATTAAAAAGCATTGCACGGAGGGAGCCTTCCCTATTCTGACCACCCCCTAGCACGACCTGTTTCCCCAACAGCCAGGGCTGTCGGGTATTGAAGAGCCCCTCACCAACGAGGGGGCAACTTCCGTAGGAGCCTGAGCCCCCTCCAGCGTGGAAGGAGGGTCACCCACCTGTACCTGGACGCACCCTTCAGTTGAAGGTACGTCCGCCACCGGCTCAGCATCATCTCTCCCCGGTGGGGGCCCATCATCTCTCCCCGGACTCGACCTCACTATTCTGTATAGGTGCCGGTCGAGCAGCGCGCCTAGCACACCTTTACCCTTGTTATTGAGGTGGACACCATCCCTCTGGTAAAGGTCCAACCTACCTGAAAATGCGTCGAAGGGGTCAATAAACCTCACGCCCAGCGAGACGCACAAGTCTTGCACCCTCTCGTTGATGCCAATGACCTTACTGAGCGCGTGGTCACTGGCATTCATCCGCGGTAAAATACCCATTAACATTCCCCTGTCTGTCCTCAGTTTTAGATCATCCGCAAGAGACATGATCTCGGTGATGATCCCTTCTGTAAGACTTACCCTACCGCCTTTGTGGAACAGGTCGTTGCCACCAGCGTGGACAACGATCGCAGTCCTCCGAGTAGCCACGCGCACCTTCTCTACCTCCTTCCTTAAGTGCGCCGTTCCCCGCCCAGGTAAGCACCTTACCTTCCTCCCGTCCCGGTTTGCAGAAGCAAAGTACTTCTCCTGGCCCCTGATCTGCGAGTCTCCAATCAAAACAGTGTCTTCCTCCTTCGAGCACAAGAGACTAAAGCGGTTGGAGGTCCTGACAGGGGCAACTGGGGTCTCAGGCTTCGGCTTCGCAGCCTTCTTGCCCGAGACCTTTCGATGCCCGTCGCCACCCATAGACGCACTTACACCACCCGACCCACCCCCACCGGCAGCTACATCCTCCGGTTTCTTTGGGCCATCAGTAGGCCCCTTCCCACCCTTTTTCTTTATCGGCTCCTTCCCACCCCTCTCTATCGGCCCCTTCTTTACGTCCTTCACCTTGCGCCGCGGTTCCGTGCATTCCACATGGGTCGCTGGCGATTCCTGACACTGATTTTGTACCCTAGCCCCCGGTTGCACCTCTACCTTTTCTCCGCGGTCCCGAGCTCTGTCCAGTCCATCGCTGGACCGCATTTCCATGGCAGCGATCCTATCAATGAGCTCCGGGGTGGAGGGTGCAGCCTCGTCAGTGACCGCCGCACCCCCAACAGCCGGTCTGGACGACTCGAGCCGCCGGACCCTCTCCTCTAGCTTCTCGTAAAACCGCATGAGTTCGCAAAAGCGGCACATGCTGGAGTGATTGATCTTCTCGAAGCAGGCTTCTTTGAAGTTCGTCACCCACTGGTTTACTTCACACCTCGCACATTCAGCCTTCAGTTTCTGCGGTCCAGTCATTGTAACTTTTTTTTTCCGAACTCTGAATACACTGAATAAGATAAAGCGTTCTAGCAATGAAAACTATCAAAAACGTTCTGACCAGTATATAAAAAAGGAGGGGGGGGGGATTTTTCCCGCGCGTAGAAGCATTCGCCTATTTGCAAGTGACGTTCATCCCATCCAGAAGACTACACCTCTCGCTGCTGCCGCACCGACCAAGGGTCTCCCCAGGGTCGGACAGTCCCAAACGTGTCGCAATTACCAACTGACAAACACTCGCGACGCAGGCGTCACGGATTTCCCGCCAGGAGCGACAGCGAGATGCAGCGCCTTACTAAGTCTTACTAGTCACTCACAAGCGGTCAGACTCTTAGAATCCAGTGTTCAAGGGATATCCCACCAGACCCAGAGGCTACGCCCGAGAGTTTACGCTGGCCTGGCAGCCAGCTGGGCAGTAAAGCTCTCTTACCTAAGAGCAGTACAGCCAAGCACCATCAATTGATCACCAAAGAACGGTCGCAGGGGGCTGGTCAGGCCATTACGCGTTAGGAATAGGCTTAACGAGGCGCCAGTCACACTCCATTCATCGCGCCCCTACGCCTGGGACACCTCCATCCCAGTCTCTCACAACCTACGAGCGTTAAATGGTTACTTATAGAGGTTCCAAAGCCTCTCTTCTCACGTATCCTTAACTTAAGCTAAAAGGACAGAGTAGGGATAGGATGGGGTTCAAGTAACCCACGGGACAGGATTGTACAACAGACTTCACCCGCCCTCCCGAAAGAGAGAGAACCTAAAGGAACTGGCAGCCAATTTCTCTAGAATCCCACGACTCGGGACCGGAGGACTGTCACACCCCGAATATAAAGTTTACAACACCCAGAAGGAATGTGCATAACCTTTATACCCCCTGCGGAGATAGAGAAAGCGAGGAGAGAGAGAGAGCGAAAGAGAGAGAGTTACAAGGAGTTACAAGGAGTTACAAGGAAAAGAAGTACCTCAAAAGGCCTTGCGCCCCATACCGAGGAGGTACTAATGGCAACAGTGCCAGGGAAAATTTTCTACACCCTCAAATAGTGTGCAAGATTTGGTCTAACCTTTTCTTGAAATGATCCACAGAGGAACTGTTCACAACTTCCGAAGGTAACCTATTCCACGTGTCACAGATCTTATACGTAAAGTAAGTCTCACACACACTAGTCCTAAACCGTTTCAAATCCAACTTCCAACCATTGTTGCGAGTTGGGTTATCATTTAAACTAAACATGCTTCTAAAATGGACAACGTTGAACCCGCGTAAGAGCTTGAAAACCTCGATCAGTTGACCGCGCAGCCTCCGAGTTTCCAGCGAAAACAAGTTCAGGGCGCGTAACCGTCGATTGTAGCGCATATGCCTAACGGAAGGGATTAATTTTGTGGCCCTCGCCTGCACTCGCTCCAGCCTCTCAATATCTTTCCTGAGGGTGGGCGACCAGAACTGCACTGCATACTCCAGGTGCGGCCGAACCAGGGAATTGTACAGAGAGAGCACAATCTCCTTGTTCCGAAACTGAAATTGCCTCCTGATATAACCCAACAGTTTCTAGGCTTTCTTTTCCACCTCTACGCACTGTTTCGTAAACTTAAGGTCACTGCTAATTAGCACACCCAATTCCTTTTCCAAATCAGTCGCCTCGATATTACTACCCAGCATCGAGTAGTCCGACTTGGGATTGGCGTAGCCAATGTGCATCACTTTGCATTTACCCAAGTTAAACGGCATTTGACATTTTGCGGACCCCTCTCCTATCCTACCTAGGTCCGCACGCAGTTGCTCGATCGCTTCGGGCGTCCCAACATTGACCCCAAGCTTAGTGTCATTAGCGAATTTGGCGATCCGACTGACGATGCCACTGTCGATATCATTTATGCAAATGATAAACAACAGTGGCCCCAAAACGGAACCCTAAGGAACCCCACCAGTGACCGAGGTCCAACCCGAACTAACCCCTTTAATTACAACCCTATTCTTCAGCCAATTTTCAATCCACCTACCTATTTCCCCACCGATACCCAGCGCGCTCACTTTCGCCATTAGCCGGCGGTGAGGTACCTTATCAAAGGCTTTCTGAAAGTCGAGATAAAGTATATCAATCGCCCTACTCTTATCATACTCACTCAACATGACGTGGAAAAACTCGAGCAAGTTGGTGAGACACGACCTATGCCGTCTAAACCCATGTTGGGAGTCCCCAAGCAGCTTGTAGGAATCCAAATGGTCAACGATCCTATCAGCTATTATCCCTTCTAATAATTTACCTACAACTGAAGTGAGACTAATGGGACGATAGTTCCCTGGACTTTCGTGATCCCCTTTCTTAAAGATAGGGGTCACGTTGGCTTCCCTCCAGTCACCAGGCACCTGGCCCATCTCCAACGATTTGTTGAAGACTGTAGCCAGGTGTGGAGCCACCTGGTCGCGCACTTCTCGCAACACTCTGGGGAGAAACTGGTCTGGCCCAGGAGCCTTAAACGCGCTCAGTTTGTCTATTCTATCGGCAACGACTGTCGCGGTTCATCACTATCCAGACCAACACCTTCGTGCCTGACGCCTGGCTCTGGGATGACGCGGGTGTCCTCCCTGGTGAACACTCCAGCAAAGTACTCATTAAGCACATTAGCGATGTCCGCGTCGGAGGTCCGCAGAACCCCGCTTTCTACTATTAACTACTATTAACTTACTATGGGCTTTCTACTATTAACATAACTGAAGAACTCCTTAGGGTTCCCCTTGCAGAGGAAGAGAGGGAGAGGGAGAGGGAGAGAGAGAGAGAGAGGAAGAGAGGGAGAGTGAGAGAGAGAGGAAGAGAGGGAGAGGGAGAGAGAGAGGGAGAGGGAGAGAGAAAGGGAGTTACAAGGAGTTACAAGGAAAAGAAGTACCTCAAAAGGCCTTGCGGCCCATACCGAGGAGGTACCAATGGCAACGGGTGCCACGGAAAATTTTCTACACCCTCAAATAGTGTGCAAAATTTGGTCTAACCTTTTCTTGAACTGATCCACAGAGGAACTGTTCACAACTTCCGAAGGTAACCTGTTCCATGTGTCACAGATCTTATACGTAAAGTAATTCCCACACACACTAGTCCTAAACCGTTTCAAATCCAACTTCCAACCATTGTTGCGAGTTGGGTTATCATTTAAACTAAACATACTTCTAAAATCGACATCGTTCAACCCGCGTAAGAGCTTGAAAACCTCGATCAGTTGACCGCGCAGCCTCCGAGTTTCAAGCGAAAACAAGTTCAGGGCGCGTTACCGTCGATTGTAGCCCATATGCCTAACGGAAGGGATTAACTTTGTGGCCTTCGCCTGCACTCGCTCCAGCCTCTCAATATCTTTCCTGAGGGTGGGCGACCAGAACTGCACAGCATACTCCAGGTGCGGCCGAACAAGGGAATTGTACAGTGAGAGCACAATCTCCTTGTTCCGAAACTGAAATTGCCTCCTGATATAACCCAATAGTTTCTGGGCTTTCTTTTCCACCTCTACACACTGTTTCGTAAACTTAAGGTCGCTGCTAATTAGCACACCCAAGTCCTTTTCTAAATCAGTCACCTCGATATTACTACCAAACATCGAGTAGTCCGACTTGGGATTGGCGTAGCCAATGTGCATCACTTTGCATTTACCCAAGTTAAACGGCATTTGCCATTTTTCGGACCACTCTCCTATCCTACCTAGGTCCGCACGCAGTTCCTCGATCGCTTCGGGCGTCCCAACATTGGCCCAACATTGGGAGAGGGAGAGAGAGCGAGCGAGAGGGAGAGCGAGAGGGAGAGAGAGAGAGAGAGAGGGAGCGAGAGAGAGAGAGAGAGAGAGAGAGAGAGAGTTACAAGGAAAAGAAGCACCTCAAAAGGCCTTGCGGCCCATACCGAGGAGGTACCAATGGCAACAGTGCCAGGTAAAATTTTCTACACCCTCAAATAGTGTGCAAGATTTGGTCTAACCTTTTCTTGAAATGATCCACAGAGGAACTGTTCACAACTTCTGAAGGTAACCTGTTCCACGTTTCACAGATCTTATACGTAAAGTAATTCCCACACACACTAGTCCTAAACCGTTTCAAATCCAACTTCCAACCATTGTTGCGAGTTGGGTTATCATTTAAACTAAACATGCTTCTAAAATCGACATCGTTGAACCCGCGTAAGAGCTTGAAAACCTCGATGAGTTGACGGCGCAGCCTCCGAGTTTCCAGCGAAAACAAGTTCAGGGCGCGTAACCGTCGATTGTAGCCCATATGCCTAACGGAAGGGATTAATTTTGTGGCCCTCGCCTGCACTCGCTCCAGCCTCTCAATATCTTTCCTGAGGGTGGGCGACCAGAACTGCACAGCATACTCCAGGTGCGGCCGAACCAGGGAATTGTACAGAGAGAGCACAATCTCCTTGCTCCGGAACTGAAATTGCCTCCTGATATAACCCAACAGTTTCTAGGCTTTCTTTTCCACCTCTACGCACTGTTTCGTAAACTTAAGGTCACTGCTAATTAGCACACCCAAGTCCTTTTCCAAATCAGTCGCCTCGATATTACTTCCCAGCATCGAGTAGTCCGACTTGGGATTGGCGTAGTCAATGTGCATCACTTTGCATTTACCCAAGTTAAACGGCATTTGCCATTTTTCGGACCACTCTCCTATCCTACCTAGGTCCGCACGCAGTTCCTCGATCGCTTCGGGCGTCCCAACATTGGCCCAACATTGGGAGAGGGAGAGAGAGCGAGCGAGAGGGAGAGAGAGAGAGAGGGAGCGAGAGAGAGAGAGAGAGAGAGAGAGAGAGAGAGAGAGAGAGAGAGAGAGAGTTACAAGGAAAAGAAGTACCTCAAAAGGCCTTGCGGCCCATACCGAGGAGATACCAATGGCAACGGGTGCCAGGTAAAATTTTCTACACCCTCAAATAGTGTGCAAGATTTGGTCTAACCTTTTCTTGAAATGATCCACAGAGGAACTGTTCACAACTTCTGAAGGTAACCTGTTCCACGTTTCACAGATCTTATACGTAAAGTAATTCCCACACACACTAGTCCTAAACCGTTTCAAATCCAACTTCCAACCATTGTTGCGAGTTGGGTTATCATTTAAACTAAACATACTTCTAAAATCGACATCGTTCAACCCGCGTAAGAGCTTGAAAACCTCGATGAGTTGACCGCGCAGTCTCCGAGTTTCCAGCGAAAACAAGTTCAGGGCGCGTAACCGTCGATTGTAGCCCATATGCCTAACGGAAGGGATTAATTTTGTGGCCCTCGCCTGCACTCGCTCCAGCCTCTCAATATCTTTCCTGAGGGTGGGCGACCAGAACTGCACAGCATACTCCAGGTGCGGCCGAACCAGGGAATTGTACAGAGAGCACAATCTCCTTGTTCCGAAACTGAAATTGCCTCCTGATATAACCCAACAGCTTCTGGGCTTTCTTTTCCACCTCTACGCACTGTTTGGTAAACTTAAGGTCGCTGCTCATTAGCACACCCAAGTCCTTTTCCAAATCAGTCGCCTCGATATTGTTCCCCAACATCGAGTAGTCCGACTTGGGATTGGCGTAGCCAATGTGCATCACTTTGCATTTACCCAAGTTAAACGGCATTTGCCACTTTTCGGACCACTCTCCTATCCTACCTAGGTCCGCACGCAGTTCCTCGATCGCTTCGGGCGTCCCAACATTGACCCCAAGCTTGGTGTCATCAGCGAATTTGGCAATCCTACTGACGATGCCAGCGTCGATATCATTTATGTAAATGATAAACAACAGTGGCCCCAAAACGGAACCCTAAGGAACCCCACTAGTGACCGAGGCCCAACCCGAACTAACCCCTTTAATTACAACCCTATTCTTCAGCCAGTTTTCAATCCACCTACCTACTTCCCCACCGATACCCAGCGCGCTCACTTTCGCCATTAGCCGGCGGTGAGGTACCTTATCAAAGGCTTTTTGAAAGTCGAGATAAAGTATATCAATCGCCCTACTCTTATCATACTCACTCCACATGACGTGGAAAAACTCGAGCAAGTTGGTGAGACACGACCTATGCCATCTAAACCCATGTTGGGAGTCCTCAAGCAGCTTGTAGGAATCCAAATGGTCAACGATCCTATCCGCTATTATCCCCTCTAATAATTTACCTACAACTGAAGTGAGACTAATGGGACGATAGTTCCCTGGACTTTCGTGATCCCCTTTCTTAAAGATAGGGGTCACGTTGGCTTCCCTCCAGTCACCAGGCACCCGGCCCGTCTCCAACGATTTGTTGAAGACTGTAGCCAGGTGGGGAGCCACCTGGTCGCGCACCTCCCGCAACACTCTGGGAAGAAACTGGTCTGGCGCAGGAGCCTTAAACGCGCTCAGTTTGTCTATTCTATCAGCAACGACTGTCGCGGTACATCGAACACTATCCAGGCCAGCACCTTCGTGCCTGACGCCTGGCTCGGGGATGACGCAGGTGTCCTCCTTGGTGAACACTCCCGCAAAGTACTCATTCAGCATATTAGCGATGTCCGCTTCGGAGGTCCGCAGAACGCCGCTTCGGCCCTTTAACGGACCTATCATGCTTCTAATGGGCTTTCTACTATTAACATAACTGAAGAACTCCTTAGGGTTCCTCTTGCAGAGGCTTGCCACCCGTAGTTATTCGTTACGTTTCGCTAGCCTTACCTTCGCCTTCACTTCCCTACACAGGCGGACATACGCTTCAGTGTTCTCATGAGAACGATCGGCTTCGCTCTCCTATACGTTACTTTCCTATTTAGGATAGCCGAAGCGATGTCATGACTGAACCACTTAGGCTGCGTTGAAGCAGGGGTGACCGGTTTTGAGGGTACGGCAGCAGACTGCAGCACCATAAACTCGTCCCGGAATGCACTCCACACTCCCTCAACATCGCCGCCGACCTCTAACCCCATCTCACCTACGCTATCCGGAGGCTAACAAAGTCCGCCGCCGTAGATCGAGCTTACTGCCTCTCGAGTTACTACGCTTCACCGAGGGACGCACACACGGAACCTAATCAGACCGTGATCACTCCCGCCCAACGATTCGTCAACGGTGAGGCCAGTGACGAGGTTGTCTTCGGTCGTGAATACTAAGTCTAGAACGCTTTCGCCTCGTGTAGGCTCATTGACCCACTGAGTGAGGAAGTTCTCATCAGCAAAGTCAACTAGCCTCCTCCCTTCAGCATCAGCAGTCCTGTCTTCCCACTTTATGCCGCGACAGTTGAAGTCTCCTAAAACTACACACACCCTATCCTAGCAGGCTACTGAGTTCGGTGTACAGGGCTGTATCCTCCTCGAGGAGGAGATGCGGAGGTCTGTACACCAAGATTAACTATAGTTCGTCCCTCCCACGTTCAGATCGACGCAAGCAGCTCCCGTTCCGACCGGAACTGGCAGTCAACCGGACTCAACGTGTCCCTGACGTATATTAGTACCCCACCCCCTCCCCACGGGTGCGGTCTTTGCGAAACATTCTATACCGGGAATTTCGAACTCCCCAACGTAGTCCTACGATCAGTATGAATCCAGGACTCGGTGATAGCAACGATATCCTGGTATTCTGATGCTAAGAGCGCCGTAGCTCCCAAAACTTGTTCCTAATCGACCTAGCATTAAAAAGCATTGCACGGAGGGAGCCTTCCCTATTCTGACCACCCCCTAGCACGACCTGTTTCCCCAACAGCCAGGGCTGTCGGGTATTGAAGAGCCCCTCACCAACGAGGGGGCAACTTCCGTAGGAGCCTGAGCCCCCTCCAGCGTGGAAGGAGGGTCACCCACCTGTACCTGGACGCACCCTTCAGTTGAAGGTACGTCCGCCACCGGCTCAGCATCATCTCTCCCCGGTGGGGGCCCATCATCTCTCCCCGGACTCGACCTCACTATTCTGTATAGGTGCCGGTCGAGCAGCGCGCCTAGCACACCTTTACCCTTGTTATTGAGGTGGACACCATCCCTCTGGTAAAGGTCCACCTACCCGAAAATGCGTCGAAGGGGTCAATAAACCTCACGCCCAGCGAGACGCACAAGTCTTGCACCCTCTCGTTGATGCCAATGACCTTACTGAGCGCGTGGTCACTGGCATTCATCCGCGGTAAAATACCCATTAACATTCCCCTGTCTGTCTCAGTTTTAGATCATCCGCAAGAGACATGATCTCGGTGATGATCCCTTCTGTAAGACCTACCCTACCGCCTTTGAGGAACAGGTCGTTGCCACCAGCGTGGACAACGATCGCAGTCCTCCGACTAGCCACGCGCACCTTCTCTACCTCCTTCCTTAAGTGCGCCGTTCCCCGCCCAGGTAAGCACCTTACCTTCCTCCCGTCCCGGTTTGCAGAAGCAAAGTACTTCTCCTGGCCCCTGATCTGCGAGTCCCCAATCAAAACGGTGTCTTCCTCCTTCGAGCACAAGACTAAAGCGGTTGGAGGTCCTGACAGGGGCAACTGGGGTCTCAGGCTTCGGCTTCGCAGCCTTCTTGCCCGAGACCTTTCGATACCCGTCGCCACCCATAGACGCACTTACACCACCCGACCCACCCCGACCGGCAGCTACATCCTTCGGTTTCTTTGGGCCATCAGTAGGCCCCTTCCCACCCTTTTTCTTTATCGGCCCTTCCCACCCTTCTCTATCGGCCCCTTCTTTACGCCTCCACCTTGCGCCGCGGTTCCGTGCATTCCACGTGGGTCGCTGGCGATTCCTGACACTGATTTTGTACCCTAGCCCCCGGTTGCACCTCTACCCTTTCTCCGCGGTCCCGAGCTCTGTCCAGTCCATCGCTGGACCGCCTTTCCATGGCAGCTATCCTATCAATGAGCTCCGGGTGGAGGGCGCAGCCTCGTCAGTGACCGCCGCACCCCAACAGCCGGTCTGGACGACTCGAGCCGCCGGACCCTCTCCTCTAGCTTCTCGTAAAACCGCATGAGTTCGCAAAAGCGGCACATGCTGGAGTGGTTGATCTTCTCGAAGCAGGCTTCTTTGAAGTTCGTCACCCACTGGTTTACTTCACACCTCGCACATTCAGCCTTCAGTTTCTGCGGTCCAGTCATTGTAACTTTTTTTTTTCGAACTCTGAATACACTGAATAAGATAAAGCGTTCTAGCAATGAAAACTATCAAAAACGTTCTGACCAGTATATAAAAAAGGAGGGGGGGGAATTTTCCCGCGCGTAGACGCATCCCTATTTGCAAGTGACGTTCATCCCATCCAGAAGACTACACCTCTCGCTGCTGCCGCACCGACCAAGGGTCTCCCCAGGGCCGGACAGTCCCAAACGTGTCGCACCAACTGACAAACACTCGCGACGCAGGCGTCACGGATTTCCCGCCAGGAGCGACAGCGAGATGCAGCCCTTACTAAGTCTTACTAGTCACTCACAAGCGGCCAGACTCTTAGAATCCAGTGTTCAAGGGATATCCCACCAGACCCAGAGGCTACGCCCGAGACTTTACGCTGGCCTGGCAGCCAGCTGGGCAGTAAAGCTCTCTCACCTAAGAGCAGTACAGCCAAGCACCATCAATTGGTCACCAAAGAACGGTCGCAGGGGGCTGGTCAGGCCATTACGCGTTAGGAATGGCTTAACGGGCGCCAGTCACACTCCATTCATCGCGCCCCTACGCCTGGGACCCTCCATCCCAGTCTCTCACAACCTACGAGCGTTAAATGGTTACTTATAGAGGTTCCAAAGCCTCTCTTCTCACGTATCCTTAACTTAAGCTAAAAGGACAGAGTAGGGATAGGATGGGGTTCAAGTAACCCACGGGACAGGATTGTACAACAGACTTCACCCGCCCTCCCGAAAGAGAGAGAACCTAAAGGAACTGGCAGCCAATTTCTCTAGAATCCCACGACTCGGGACCGGAGGACTGTCACACCCCGATATAAAGTTTACAACACCCAGAAGGAATGTGCATAACCTTTATACCCCTGCGGAGATAGAGAAAGCGAGGAAGAGAGAGAGCGAAAGAGAGAGAGTTACAAGGAGTTACAAGGAGTTACAAGGAAAAGAAGTACCTCAAAAGGCCTTGCGCCCCATACCGAGGAGGTACTAATGGCAACAGTGCCAGGGAAAATTTTCTACACCCTCAAATAGTGTGCAAGATTTGGTCTAACCTTTTCTTGAAATGATCCACAGAGGAACTGTTCACAACTTCCGAAGGTAACCTATTCCACGTGTCACAGATCTTATACGTAAAGTAAGTCTCACACACACTAGTCCTAAACCGTTTCAAATCCAACTTCCAACCATTGTTGCGAGTTGGGTTATCATTTAAACTAAACATGCTTCTAAAATGGACAACGTTGAACCCGCGTAAGAGCTTGAAAACCTCGATCAGTTGACCGCGCAGCCTCCGAGTTTCCAGCGAAAACAAGTTCAGGGCGTAATCGTCGATTGTAGCGCATATGCCTAACGGAAGGGATTAATTTTGTGGCCCTCGCCTGCACTCGCTCCAGCCTCTCAATATCTTTCCTGAGGGTGGGCGACCAGAACTGCACTGCATACTCCAGGTGCGGCCGAACCAGGGAATTGTACAGAGAGAGCACAATCTCCTTGTTCCGAAACTGAAATTGCCTCCTGATATAACCCAACAGTTTCTAGGCTTTCTTTTCCACCTCTACGCACTGTTTCGTAAACTTAAGGTCACTGCTAATTAGCACACCCAATTCCTTTTCCAAATCAGTCGCCTCGATATTACTACCCAGCATCGAGTAGTCCGACTTGGGATTGGCGTAGCCAATGTGCATCACTTTGCATTTACCCAAGTTAAACGGCATTTGACATTTTGCGGACCCCTCTCCTATCCTACCTAGGTCCGCACGCAGTTGCTCGATCGCTTCGGGCGTCCCAACATTGACCCCAAGCTTAGTGTCATTAGCGAATTTGGCGATCCGACTGACGATGCCACTGTCGATATCATTTATGCAAATGATAAACAACAGTGGCCCCAAAACGGAACCCTAAGGAACCCCACCAGTGACCGAGGTCCAACCCGAACTAACCCCTTTAATTACAACCCTATTCTTCAGCCAATTTTCAATCCACCTACCTATTTCCCCACCGATACCCAGCGCGCTCACTTTCGCCATTAGCCGGCGGTGAGGTACCTTATCAAAGGCTTTCTGAAAGTCGAGATAAAGTATATCAATCGCCCTACTCTTATCATACTCACTCAACATGACGTGGAAAAACTCGAGCAAGTTGGTGAGACACGACCTATGCCGTCTAAACCCATGTTGGGAGTCCCCAAGCAGCTTGTAGGAATCCAAATGGTCAACGATCCTATCAGCTATTATCCCTTCTAATAATTTACCTACAACTGAAGTGAGACTAATGGGACGATAGTTCCCTGGACTTTCGTGATCCCCTTTCTTAAAGATAGGGGTCACGTTGGCTTCCCTCCAGTCACCAGGCACCTGGCCCATCTCCAACGATTTGTTGAAGACTGTAGCCAGGTGTGGAGCCACCTGGTCGCGCACTTCTCGCAACACTCTGGGGAGAAACTGGTCTGGCCCAGGAGCCTTAAACGCGCTCAGTTTGTCTATTCTATCGGCAACGACTGTCGCGGTTCATCACTATCCAGACCAACACCTTCGTGCCTGACGCCTGGCTCTGGGATGACGCGGGTGTCCTCCCTGGTGAACACTCCAGCAAAGTACTCATTAAGCACATTAGCGATGTCCGCGTCGGAGGTCCGCAGAACCCCGCTTTCTACTATTAACTACTATTAACTTACTATGGGCTTTCTACTATTAACATAACTGAAGAACTCCTTAGGGTTCCCCTTGCAGAGGAAGAGAGGGAGAGGGAGAGGGAGAGAGAGAGAGAGAGGAAGAGAGGGAGAGTGAGAGAGAGAGGAAGAGAGGGAGAGGGAGAGAGAGAGGGAGAGGGAGAGAGAAAGGGAGTTACAAGGAGTTACAAGGAAAAGAAGTACCTCAAAAGGCCTTGCGGCCCATACCGAGGAGGTACCAATGGCAACGGGTGCCACGGAAAATTTTCTACACCCTCAAATAGTGTGCAAAATTTGGTCTAACCTTTTCTTGAACTGATCCACAGAGGAACTGTTCACAACTTCCGAAGGTAACCTGTTCCATGTGTCACAGATCTTATACGTAAAGTAATTCCCACACACACTAGTCCTAAACCGTTTCAAATCCAACTTCCAACCATTGTTGCGAGTTGGGTTATCATTTAAACTAAACATACTTCTAAAATCGACATCGTTCAACCCGCGTAAGAGCTTGAAAACCTCGATCAGTTGACCGCGCAGCCTCCGAGTTTCAAGCGAAAACAAGTTCAGGGCGCGTTACCGTCGATTGTAGCCCATATGCCTAACGGAAGGGATTAACTTTGTGGCCTTCGCCTGCACTCGCTCCAGCCTCTCAATATCTTTCCTGAGGGTGGGCGACCAGAACTGCACAGCATACTCCAGGTGCGGCCGAACAAGGGAATTGTACAGTGAGAGCACAATCTCCTTGTTCCGAAACTGAAATTGCCTCCTGATATAACCCAATAGTTTCTGGGCTTTCTTTTCCACCTCTACACACTGTTTCGTAAACTTAAGGTCGCTGCTAATTAGCACACCCAAGTCCTTTTCTAAATCAGTCACCTCGATATTACTACCAAACATCGAGTAGTCCGACTTGGGATTGGCGTAGCCAATGTGCATCACTTTGCATTTACCCAAGTTAAACGGCATTTGCCATTTTTCGGACCACTCTCCTATCCTACCTAGGTCCGCACGCAGTTCCTCGATCGCTTCGGGCGTCCCAACATTGGCCCAACATTGGGAGAGGGAGAGAGAGCGAGCGAGAGGGAGAGCGAGAGGGAGAGAGAGAGAGAGAGAGGGAGCGAGAGAGAGAGAGAGAGAGAGAGAGAGAGAGTTACAAGGAAAAGAAGCACCTCAAAAGGCCTTGCGGCCCATACCGAGGAGGTACCAATGGCAACAGTGCCAGGTAAAATTTTCTACACCCTCAAATAGTGTGCAAGATTTGGTCTAACCTTTTCTTGAAATGATCCACAGAGGAACTGTTCACAACTTCTGAAGGTAACCTGTTCCACGTTTCACAGATCTTATACGTAAAGTAATTCCCACACACACTATCCTAAACCGTTTCAAATCCAACTTCCAACCATTGTTGCGAGTTGGGTTATCATTTAAACTAAACATGCTTCTAAAATCGACATCGTTGAACCCGCGTAAGAGCTTGAAAACCTCGATGAGTTGACGGCGCAGCCTCCGAGTTTCCAGCGAAAACAAGTTCAGGGCGCGTAACCGTCGATTGTAGCCCATATGCCTAACGGAAGGGATTAATTTTGTGGCCCTCGCCTGCACTCGCTCCAGCCTCTCAATATCTTTCCTGAGGGTGGGCGACCAGAACTGCACAGCATACTCCAGGTGCGGCCGAACCAGGGAATTGTACAGAGAGAGCACAATCTCCTTGCTCCGGAACTGAAATTGCCTCCTGATATAACCCAACAGTTTCTAGGCTTTCTTTTCCACCTCTACGCACTGTTTCGTAAACTTAAGGTCACTGCTAATTAGCACACCCAAGTCCTTTTCCAAATCAGTCGCCTCGATATTACTTCCCAGCATCGAGTAGTCCGACTTGGGATTGGCGTAGTCAATGTGCATCACTTTGCATTTACCCAAGTTAAACGGCATTTGCCATTTTTCGGACCACTCTCCTATCCTACCTAGGTCCGCACGCAGTTCCTCGATCGCTTCGGGCGTCCCAACATTGGCCCAACATTGGGAGAGGGAGAGAGAGCGAGCGAGAGGGAGAGAGAGAGAGAGGGAGCGAGAGAGAGAGAGAGAGAGAGAGAGAGAGAGAGAGAGAGAGAGAGAGAGAGTTACAAGGAAAAGAAGTACCTCAAAAGGCCTTGCGGCCCATACCGAGGAGATACCAATGGCAACGGGTGCCAGGTAAAATTTTCTACACCCTCAAATAGTGTGCAAGATTTGGTCTAACCTTTTCTTGAAATGATCCACAGAGGAACTGTTCACAACTTCTGAAGGTAACCTGTTCCACGTTTCACAGATCTTATACGTAAAGTAATTCCCACACACACTAGTCCTAAACCGTTTCAAATCCAACTTCCAACCATTGTTGCGAGTTGGGTTATCATTTAAACTAAACATACTTCTAAAATCGACATCGTTCAACCCGCATAAGAGCTTGAAAACCTCGATGAGTTGACCGCGCAGTCTCCGAGTTTCCAGCGAAAACAAGTTCAGGGCGCGTAACCGTCGATTGTAGCCCATATGCCTAACGGAAGGGATTAATTTTGTGGCCCTCGCCTGCACTCGCTCCAGCCTCTCAATATCTTTCCTGAGGGTGGGCGACCAGAACTGCACAGCATACTCCAGGTGCGGCCGAACCAGGGAATTGTACAGAGAGCACAATCCTTGTTCCGAAACTGAAATTGCCTCCTGATATAACCCAACAGCTTCTGGGCTTTCTTTTCCACCTCTACGCACTGTTTGGTAAACTTAAGGTCGCTGCTCATTAGCACACCCAAGTCCTTTTCCAAATCAGTCGCCTCGATATTGTTCCCCAACATCGAGTAGTCCGACTTGGGATTGGCGTAGCCAATGTGCATCACTTTGCATTTACCCAAGTTAAACGGCATTTGCCACTTTTCGGACCACTCTCCTATCCTACCTAGGTCCGCACGCAGTTCCTCGATCGCTTCGGGCGTCCCAACATTGACCCCAAGCTTGGTGTCATCAGCGAATTTGGCAATCCTACTGACGATGCCAGCGTCGATATCATTTATGTAAATGATAAACAACAGTGGCCCCAAAACGGAACCCTGACGAACCCCACTAGTGACCGAGGCCCAACCCGAACTAACCCCTTTAATTACAATCCTCTGCCGCCTATTCTTCAGAGGGAGATAGAGAGAGCGAGAGGGAGAGAGAGGGAGAGATAGCGAAAGGGAGAGAGCGAGAGAGAGAGTTCCCTGCTAGGGAACCCTGGCTACCCATTTATCTACCAACCGTGGAAGGACGCGCGCCACCGGGTCTCGAACCCTGCGCACTCGAACCCTGCTCATATAATTGTGTGTGTGTGTGATATTTTATGGGCGTATAGATGTGTGTGCATGTCCCAAAACGAGGTATACACTGTGGCAACTGACTGATAGTTCCTGGAGGTACTGGCTGATTAAGCCGACTGGCTGATTAGGGGCCTATAAGACAACGTCCGTTCGGCTGAAGTCTTAATATGCGCTTGGCTCCTGTCAAGCGAACACCTCTCTTCTTCTCTCTCCTTCTCTTCTCTTTCTCTTGGGGGATAACTTCGCCTCCAAGTTGCATAACCCCATTTTTCTCTTGCAACATTCCCCCTCCCAATCTGTTGCATAATATCTTGCAACATTCCCCTTCCCAATTTGCTGCATAACATCTTGCAACATTCCCCTTGTTGCATAACCTTATGCAACCTTCCCTGTGCAACATTGGTCAACATTTTCAGTTGCAATGCACTCTCTCCTTTTGCGCCCATGCTACTACGGTGGATTTCTTTTCAGTGATAGGGTATAAGAGTTTATCTGGCGATGTTTAAGTTAAAGGCGGAACTATATTCGTTGAGGGTTGGTTTAATACTGAGGATGTAAAGGAACTCTAGAATGCGGAGGTCGGTTGAGTTAATAATTGAGTTAATAATTTTGAAGTTGGAGGGAAGTAGTGGGACTAGTGGGTGGTTGTGAAGGTGGCAGTGATCCCTTATTGCTGATTTGGAAGGTTTATTTAAGGGCTGCGATGTTCTAGTAGAAATACCGTGATGCTCGTTCACTCTTGTATGATATTGGCGAATGGTGCTGCGAATATAGTTCGCTTTGCAGCGAACACAGTTGAAAGCGTAAATAGTGGACGAAGCAAGGGGCTCGGGTGTTTTTTCTTTGTGGTTGAGGTATGATTTGATGCTGTTATTGTTGATGAAAACGAATTGAAGTTAATTTGGGGGTAAAGAGGAGTGAGTAAGAGGCGAAGTTCTGGGAGTATTTTGTGGCTGATATGGTCGTAATAGGGAAAGGAAAATTATCGTACGTCTTTTTTAACAGTGGGGACTTTAAGGGGGGTTGATAAATATTATTAAGAAAATTTCTGGTTAAAGATTGTAGTAGATGTTTTGGGAAGGAGTTGTTAATGCCGGAATTATGAATGAGTTCTATTTCGTTGTGGAAGGATAAGTACGAAGAGCAAAGTTAATAGGCGGGGTGGATTAAGATTTGAATGCTGTTAATTTTATATGGCGAAGGGGTATGGCTTAGGTAACACCGGTCTGCATGAAAATCAATTTCTTTATTTTGAGTTGTTGTTGAAAAAAGTGGTTAGAAATAACCGCATATATTTCCAAATAAAATATAAACAAAATAAATAAAAATAAAAACCCTCGTTTCTAACCAACTAGTGAAGTTGGGTTTCCCTAATTAACAAAAAGAAGGAAAAAAAAAGTTTCTGGGACAAAGAAAAACGGAGCTTTGTCCAGTCTTGAAAATTTTTGACCGCATGAAGCGGGCCCTTTTTTCTCAAAAAAAATTAAAATGCTCGTGGTTACCCAAACCGGGAAACTGAGTCAACCTTCAAACCTAACAACCTTTAATTAAACCGTATCCTTAATTAATAACCACTGCAATTAATCAAAACCCATGTTTAACTAAATAGAGGCCTATCAGAACTAGGTGCAAGTAAGTTAAAAAAAATAACTAAGATAAGAGAAAAACTAGGTACCTAGACGAAACTCGAACCGGGCTACAACGGCCCTAACTCAATAATTAAATGGCTGTTATAGCCCCTATTAAAACCTAAAGGCAATATAGCCCTAACTTAACTTGAATAAAACCTTCAAAACCTTAAACCTTAAACCTTTAAATCCAAAAACTTAAGGGCAATCCAGCCCTAGCCTAACTTAACCTGCAAAACCTAGGTCTGGGAAATAGCCCCTACAAATAATAACCTAGCAGTGTGTTAAACAAACCTAAAACTTAACAACGAAAATTAAAAACCTGGAAAACTAAATGAACTTATGAATCAGTTAGAAACTGGAAGGGTAACGTTCAACTGGCAACTTCATTTTTGGTAAGTCTAAATTAATTTTGATGAATTTAGCTTCACCATAGTTAGTAATCTGGCTGCTGACCAAATTTAACCTGAAAACCACTGCAACCTACAGTGAAAAAGTCTGTAGCTGTGTTGACAGTGTCTAAATAGACCATTATTATTTCTATAATTACCGTGTCTATTTAAAGTAAACTTAATCTAATATTACCCCAAAATAAAAATAATCTCTCTCAAGCTAAATAAAATAAATTCTAAATAATAAATTTTTCAATATGGCGCCCCCGGGTGGGCAGTCGAGAAGTTAGTTACCCTTTTTTGTTTTAATTCTGATACAATAGTTTTAAATCCAGTGAATTAAATTTTTTACACAACCTAAACAAACCTAGCCTAACCTGGCTAAACCTAAAAAGCAAACCTAGCCTAACCTGGCTGAACCTAAAACAACCTAAACAAACCTAGCCTAACCTGGCTAAACCTAAAAACAACCTAGCCTAATCTGGCTAAACCTAAAAAACAAACCTAGCCTAACCTGGCTGAACCTAAAAAACAAACCTAGCCTAACCTGGCTGAACCTAAAAAACAAACCTAGCCTAACCTGGCTGAACCTAAAACAACCTAAAACACAAACCTAGCCTAACCTGGCTGAACCTAACAAACCTAGCCTAACCTGGCTAAACCTAAAAAAAACAAACCTAGCCTAACCTGGCTGAACCTAAAAAACAAACCTAGCCTAACCTGGCTGAACCTAAAACAACCTAAAAAACAAACCTAGCCTAACCTGGCTGAACCTAAAAAACAAACCTAGCCTAACCTGGCTGAACCTAAAAAACAAACCTAGCCTAACCTGCTGAACTTAAAAACAACCTAAGCAAACCTAGCCTAACCTGGCTGAACCAACAACACAAACCAACCTACCCTACCCTACCTACCCTACCAAACCAACCTACCTACCCTACCAAACCTCCCTATCCTACCAAACCAACCTAACCTACCAAACCAACCTACCCTACCTACCCTACCAAACCAACCTACCCTACCCTACCTACCCTACCAAACCAACCTAATCTACCCTACCTACCCTACCAAACCAACCTACCCTACCCTACCTACCCTACCTACCAAACCAACCTACCCTACCCTACCTACCCTACCCTACCAAACCAACCTAACCTACCCTACCTACCTTACCAAACCAACCTACCCTACCAAACCAACCTAACCTACCCTACCTACCCTACCAAACCAACCTACCCTACCCTACCTACCCTACCAAACCAACCTAACCTACCCTACCAAACCAACCTACCCTACCCTACCTACCCTACCAAACCAACCTACCCTACCAAACCAACCTACCCTACCCTACCTACCCTACCAAACCAACCTACCCTACCAAACCAACCTACCCTACCCTACCTACCCTACCAAACCAACCTACCCTACCCTACCTACCCTACCAAACCAACCTACCCTACCCTACCTACCCTACCAAACCAACCTACCCTACCAAACCAACCTACCCTACCCTACCTACCCTACCAAACCAACCTACTCTACCCTACCTACCCTACCAAACCAACCTACCCTACCCTACCTACCCTACCA
Source organism: Bathynomus jamesi (assembly GCA_023014485.1). Taxonomy (NCBI): domain Eukaryota; kingdom Metazoa; phylum Arthropoda; class Malacostraca; order Isopoda; family Cirolanidae; genus Bathynomus; species Bathynomus jamesi. The sequence continues at coordinate 593,790 of JAJOZX010002219.1, forward strand.
AACCAACCTACTCTACCCTACCTACCCTACCAAACCAACCTACCCTACCCTACCTACCCTACCAAACCAACCTACCCTACCCTACCTACCCTACCAAACCTACCTACCCTACCAAACCAACCTACCTACCCTACCAAACCTACCTACCCTACTTAACCTAAAATACCTAACCTACCTACCCTACCTAACCTAAAAAAACCTGTTTAAGAGAACTTTACCATTTGTCCTTAAACTACTCCCTTCCAAAGGTTTTGATTTCAGACAATCAAGCCACCTTCAACACCAGATTGCACAATTTAGCAATAACTTAGGACTAACGTTCTACAGAAAAGACGCTTTCATTTTCATATTTCACCTAAAAGGAACTTTTCTGTAGAGCATGTCATTTTCATTCATCAAAATAAATAAATAAAATTTCCCAAGAATACAATTCTGGGTAAATTTTTCCCCTTGGGGGGAATGTTGAAAAAAGTGGTTAGAAATAACCGCATATATTTCCAAATAAAATATAAACAAAATAAATAAAAATAAAAACCCTCGTTTCTAACCAACTAGTGAAGTTGGGTTTCCCTAATTAACAAAAAGAAGGAAAAAAAAAGTTTCTGGGACAAAGAAAAACGGAGCTTTGTCCAGTCTTGAAAATTTTTGACCGCATGAAGCGGGCCCTTTTTTCTCAAAAAAAATTAAAATGCTCGTGGTTACCCAAACCGGGAAACTGAGTCAACCTTCAAACCTAACAACCTTTAATTAAACCGTATCCTTAATTAATAACCACTGCAATTAATCAAAACCCATGTTTAACTAAATAGAGGCCTATCAGAACTAGGTGCAAGTAAGTTAAAAAAAATAACTAAGGTAAGAGAAAAACTAGGTACCTAGACGAAACTCGAACCGGGCTACAACGGCCCTAACTCAATAATTAAATGGCTGTTATAGCCCCTATTAAAACCTAAAGGCAATATAGCCCTAACTTAACTTGAATAAAACCTTCAAAACCTTAAACCTTAAACTTTAAACCTTAAACCTTTAAAACCAAAAACTTAAGGGCAATCCAGCCCTAGCCTAACTTAACCTGCAAAACCTAGGTCTGGGAAATAGCCCCTACAAATAAATAACCTAGCAGTGTGTTAAACAATAACCTAAAACTTAACAACGAAAATTAAAAACCTGGAAACTAAATGAAACTTATGAATCAGTTAGAAACTGGAAGGGTAACGTTCAACTGGCAACTTCATTTTTGGTAAGTCTAAATTAATTTTGATGAATTTAGCTTCACCATAGTTAGTAATCTGGCTGCTGACCAAATTTAACCTGAAAACCACTGCAACCTACAGTGAAAAAGTCTGTAGCTGTGTTGACAGTGTCTAAATAGGCCATTATTATTTCTATAATTACCGTGTCTATTTAAAGTAAACTTAATCTAATATTACCCCAAAATAAAAATAATCTCTCTCAAGCTAAATAAAATAAATTCTAAATAATAAATTTTTCAATAGTTGTGATTCTGAAGCAGTTCGCTGCGCTGAATTAAAAAATGCTACCAGTTTTTTTCTATCACCCACAGTTTTAAAGTTATTAGCAAAACAATTTTGGGGCGTTTTGTAATTTTTTACCTTTTTTATCTTTAATTAATTTCGTTTTTTCATATTTTTCAGATAGATGATTCTAACCTTACGTCTTTAAAATTTTAATAATGGCTTCTAGAGGATGTACCTATAGTCCAGACATATTTTGTTATATTTGTGGTCGGTATGTTGTAAAACAAAGGACAAATGTAACGACCTTCATTAAGAGAGCTTATCATGCTTATTTTGGAATTAAATTAGGAGATCAAGACAAAAGTTGGGCTCCACACAAGGTTTGTCTTACGTGTGTTGCGGCACTAAGGAATTGGAGCAAAGGTAAAAAGAAAAGTTTGCCATTTGGGATCCCTATGGTATTAGGGTGTGTCGAATTTTTCAACTTTCAAATTCCAAATATGAGGGGTGCTAAAAAGTTGCAGCATGACTTAGGAATTCTAAAGATATTTTTGTTAATTTAATATAATTTAGTTTTGCTTGGTAAGAAGCTACATAAAAATAGTGACTTTTTGACTTTTTTGTGGAATTATATAATAATTATTATATTAATAATTATATATGCTGTGTATATATAATGCACTGCTGTTTTTGCTTATTTCACAGGTTGAATTGACCTACAATGGCTTCTAAAAGGAGGACAAGACTGGGGACATTCACACATATGAGCAACCTAATTGGAACTGGTAGAGAGTTGTTGCCCTCTGAACTCCCAACTCTGCGAGACGTTCTGAAATATGGGCTACTGCTAAGAGAACAAAGTGGTGAGGATGTGAGAAACTACCCAGCAGCCAGTCTTGCAAAGGACATTTACCCTAAAGTGCTTGAAAAGTGGGAACGAGCAAACAGTTCTTTTGTAGCCCCCGTTGTAAATTCACGAGTCACAATCTTAAACAAGATCCAAGAGAGCTGGGAGCAGGCCAAAAACATATCTCTTGGGAGAGGAAAGCTACATGTCAAAGAGGCTTTCATTGCAAAACTTGACAAGCTTTTGACATCCTCAGTTGCAAGTGTAAAATTGTTCTCTGCTCTGAATTTGGCTGCCTTGCAGATGCTGGTTGCAAAAACGAAACTCACATTAACTGTATATGCCCTAGGGAGATGAAGATCCCTGTGAAGGAACTTGCTTTCATTAAAGGTCAGAGAGACAAGTCTGGTTCTATTGGACCACATCAGATTGGCTTGCCAATCAACCTGAGCACAACAGACAAGTCAAAAAGCAGAAGCGGCAAGAAGACGAAAGAAGAAGGCTTGCTGAATATAAACAGACAAGTAAGCAGGATGTTTCAATGCCATCAAATGAAATAATTTTCTCTGATGATGAAAATGAAGAACAAATAGCTGATGCTCAAGATGGAAAGGATGGAAGTTATGAAGTGACATTAGAAATACCAAGCACGTCTTCAACTTCCAATAAAAAGCCAGAGTACAACACATTAGAAATACCTAATGTTGCTATGCATAGCATCAGATATGGTGTTGGCCTGCGTGCCACAGCTGCCATCACCACTGCTGCCTTTATGGATGCTGGCTTGATCACTGAAGAAGACAAGAGACTTGTAGTTGATCACAATAAAGTCAAGAGGGCCCAAGAAAAAGTTATGAGATCCCTGGATCAGGAATTTGATGATCTTTGTAAGAAGGGTGAAATTGACTGCATCTTCTTTGACGGCCGTCAAGATACAACTAAAGTTATGCTGAAAGCAGACAATTCAGATCGTCAGTTCCCCAGCATCATCAAAGAAGAACATTATTCTGTGTGCAGTGAGCCAGGTGGAAGATATTCTACCACTTCACTCCTGAGAAAGGCTCAACGAGAAAAAAACCTGCTGAAGTTATTGCTGATAATCTTGTAGATTTCATGAAGAAGAAGGGCATTGATAAAAGCCTGCAGGCCATTGGAGGTGATTCTACAAATGTTAACACTGGCTGGGAGGGTGGTTCCATGCATTGGATAGAGGTCAAGCTTTGCCGTAAGCTGATCTGGTTGGTTTGTGCCCTCCACACTAACGAGTTACCCCTGCGACACTTGATCACAGCACTGGATGGGAAGACCTTGTCTAACAACAAGTGGACAGGTAACATTGGCAAGATGCTAGACACTGCAACCGAACTTGATATTGATCCTTCATTCACCAAACTCTCAATTGGAGAGCCTCTTACTTCACTGAGTGACAATGTCGTAAAGGATCTCTCTACTGATCAAGCGTACGGGTATAGGATCACACAGGCCATAAGGACAGGAGAACTTCCCACAGATCTGGCCCTTCTTGAAATTGGTCCTGAGCCATTCAAGGTGGTTGACAACAGCAAACAGGTTTTGTCGCATATGGGTTTCAAAACATGGCCTTAAAGGCAAAACCCTCAACAACTTAAGACTGATAGTGGAATACATTGTTGGTGTGTACTACCCCTGTTGGTTCAACATCAAAGTAAAACACTCTTGGGTGGAAGGCCCCCACATCTTGTTTCAGCTGCGGCTAGTTAGGCTGCAAAAGAAGGCTGTAGTGGATGCTGTTTTGCCAACCATCAAGCGCTCAGCATGGTATGCATTCAGCGAAATGATAATCCAGACACTCTTGTGCTCAGATGACAGTGAGGAGAGGAGAGCTGGTGTCCAAAAGATTGTTGACATGAGGGGTGGAGATGATGACACACTTGGAGATCTTTCTGTACGTCCCAGGAAGACACCTTCCATCAACCCCAGTGCTTCTTCCGTGTTGGAGCTGACAGACTGGTCTGACGGGGTATTTGAACCTCCTTTGACATGTAAACTGACTACAGCGGAAGTAAAGAAGTTCTTTGACAAGCCTATGCAAGTTCCACAGTGGCCCTGTCATGCTCAGTCAATAGAGAGGTGTGTGAAACAAGTCACGGAGGCAGCAGGCAGGGTGTATACACATGAGAAACGTGAGGGCTATATCAGAGGCCAAGAAGCAAGTCGGCGGCTGATGTCCAAGAACGAATCAAAGCAAGACTTGATGAAACTTGTTGTTTAAATATTTTTTTTTACTGATGTCATTACTTTCTAATGTTGTTTTATGATTGCAAGGATATGCTTTATGATTACTAGGATATGTTTTATGCAGAGAAACTAAAATTTTTATAGCATTACCTGACATTTTGAGAAGCTAAAATTAATAAATGTTGTTTTCCGAGAGCAATTTATGTGCTTTTTAATCAAAAGTAGATTTACCAAGCTAAGTGTTGAGCAATCACAAAAATAATAGCAGATTTGAATTCTTCACATCCAAAAACATATTTTTAAAACCCCTCAGTGAAGGAATTGGCAAAAATTAATTTTCACCTCCCAAATTGACACACCCTACATGATGGTATGGCGCGAGCCTAGAAACCATACCGACGACTGCTACTTCTGTTCTTGCAATATTAAAGGTTATAATGCAAAGAATAAAGAGAGCCTTCAATACCCAAGTCTTCCATCTGCAATAAGGCCGGTATCCCATGGTCCAGAAGTTCCTATTCCCCGCCCACCCGAGAGTCTGGATCAATACAATTCAGATTCTGATTCAGCTCCAAATCCAGACAATGATGATGTTTATGAAAAGCCAACAGCTGACCGAGATCCTCCTAAACCATTAACCCAAGCCGAACTAAATGACTTAGTCAGGGATTTGAATCTGCCTAAGGACTCTGCAGAACTTTTGTGGTCTAGATTGCAGGAGAACAATTTATTGGCATCCGACACATACTTCGCTTGGTACAGAAATCGTGAGAAAGACTTCGTGCCTTTTTTCGAAGAAGATGGTCGCTTGGTATTTTGCAAGGACACCACAGGATTAGTGTGCAAGCTAGGCATCGAATACCAAACCAGTGACTGGAGGTTGTTTATAGATTCCTCTAAAACCAGTCTAAAAGGAGTGTTACTGCACAACGGTAACAAATATGCATCAATCCCAGTGGCCCATTCTACTCATTTAAAAGAGACCTATGATAACATGAAACTGCTTCTGGAAAAAATTCAGTATCAAAATCACAGATGGATATTGTGTGGGGATCTCAAAGTCCTTTGCATGTTACTTAGGCAGCAATCAGGATACACTAAGATGCCATGTTTCATCTGCGAATGGGATAGCCGAGCACTTGACCAGCACTGGAAGAGGAAAACTTGGCCTCCTAGAGAGAATCTTACCCCAGGATCAAAGAACATTTTTACATGAACATCTAGTTGAACCAAATAAAATCCTCCTACCACCCTTGCACATTAAGTTAGGCTTGATGAAGCAGCATGTCAAAGCATTGAATAGGGAAGGTGAGTGTTTCAAGTACATTTGTTCAAAATATCCAAAGATTAGCTACAAGAAAATAAAGGAAGGTGTTTTTATAGGTCCTCAGATTAGAAAGTTATTGACATACGATCATTTCCTGAACACAATGACCAATAAAGAAAAAGAAGCATGGCTTGGTTTCAAAGATGTTGTTGAAAACTTCTTGGGAAACTACAAAAGCCAAAATTATGAAAGACTGGTGGAAAATATGCTTAAAAAGTTTTGCGCCTTAGGCTGCAACATGAGCCTGAAAGTTCACTTCTTATTTTCGCATCTTGACCGTTTTCCCGAAAATCTCGGAGATGTCAGTGAGGAGCAAGGGGAACGATTTCACCAGGACATCAAAACCATGGAAAGAAGATATCAAGGAAGATGGCATACAAATATGATGGCGGATTACTGCTGGTGTCTGCAACGAGATCAGCCTAACGCACAGCATAAGAAAACATCAAAGAAGCACCGGTTTAGTCGTCATTGGTTCGCATTTGGGGATAAATTGGGGATTTATGACACACCCTGTGGTAAGAAAACCATACGTGATAGGGAAAAACTAACTATATTTTTGAGATCAGCGCACTCAAATTATATAGAATCACCAACTAGTTTGTAAAAATCGATCGACAAGTTTTCAAATGTGTACTGGTGTAATTGGTACCAAGGCCTGTGTATGTGGGTTTTCGATATATGGAGGTGCTGAATTTGTTGGTTTGTTTTGATATAAAATTTATATATATATATATATATATATGATTTTGTTTGCTTGTACCTTGTGGGGAACGGACGTGTTGTCTCTCTCCGTATTAACACCCAAATAAGAAGGGAATAAACTACTCGGCGGTTTATTTTATTTACACTCGAAAGTGTATAAAGTATCAGTGAATCCTGCATATAAATTATAAAGTGAAATTCATTACAAGTAAGAGAGTGCAATACAATTTATAAATTATCACCAGTTTAACGTATATATTTAAACCGTAATACGGTTGGCATTCGAGAAACTTTTGAAACAAGGCAGGAAAAAGGTCATAAAACGCAAAGGTCAGAAAACTCTCGCGACCATCGTAAAATGTGTAGCAGCAAAAGTTGAAAAATTAAATATGGTACTAATTGTAATGTGCAGACTCCCGAACACGCCAACCCCAAAATTCTCTTATTCCATTACAGAGGTAAGAAACTGGGTAAAAGATCTACTGTATACTCTCCAACCCCAAATGTTTTTCTCTGTGATGATTTTAATTTCCCATTCATGAAATATAAAAGGATAGGAAAAAATATATGTGTACACAAGGAGAAGGGGCGGCACACGGGAAGACCAAGAGCAGATAAAAATGCTACTAGCTCTGGCTGATGAATTTATGTTAACACAAGAAATAACAGAAAACACAAGAAAAAACAACTGCCTAGATTTGGTCACAAACAACAGCAACCTAATTTATAATGTAGAAATATCCCTAACTATATTATCGGATCACAGCATTATTGAAATAACAACAATATAAAAGCAACAAGAAAGGAAAGAACACGAACAACAGAAGGAAGCAAATTCGAAATTTTAAATTTTCACTCCAAAGCTATAAACTGGGAAGATGTTGCATCCATCATGGAAGTAATAGATTGGAAAACTATTTTCGAGGCCAAGACAACGGAAGAGATGCTAACGACCTTAGAAGAGAAGACGCTGGAAATTGTGGAAAGACATGTCCCAAAAAATACAACAAAGGGGAAAGAGAAGCAGGTTCGAGAGACAAAAGAGGTTATTGTTCCGAAAGAGAAAAAGAGTGACTGCAAAATTAAGTAACTGTAAAGATAAAACATCAGAAAAATAGATGATAAACTACAGACTGCAGAGTATCGATTGCGTCATACAGGAACTAATTGAGAAGCATACAGAAAAAGAAGACGACGATATAGAAGCGATAAAGGTTAATTCAAAGTACTTCTATAATTTTGTAAAAAGAAGTCGAAAAACCATGCGACTATTGGATTGAAAAACGAAGACAGTGCTTTATCTGATGATCCAACAGAAGTATTCGAAATATTAAGAGCTCAGTACGAATCATCTTTCAGTATCCCAAAAACTGACAAACTGATTTGCGATAGAAACGCGTTCTTTGAAGAAGAACTACAAGGGGAAAGTATAACGGACTTCGACTTTACGACGGATGATATTACATAAGCTATAGGGAAACTAAAAGCACACTCAGCGGCAGGACCGGACAAATGGAATGTCACACTGATCAAAAACTGCAAGAATGCAATCGCTGAGCCCCTATATTGCATATGGAGACGATCACTAGACACGGGAGAAATACCGGGCATCATGAAAAGCGCGAACATAGTCAAACTATATAAAGGAGGAGATCGATCCGAGGCCAAAAACTATAGGCCAGTGTCGCTTACATCTCATCTCACTAAAATATTTGAAAGAAAAGTTAGCCAGAAAATCTATGACTTTTTGGAAATTCAGAAGAAAACTGAATGATAACCAACATGGGTTTCGGTCAGGCAGATCATGCCTATCACAACTAATGGAACACTACAACAACATTATTGATGCACTGGTAAGTAATGAAAACTATGATGTAATATACACAGACGTTGCCAAAGCGTTCGACAAGTGTGACCCATGGAATCGTAATACATAAATTGAAGTATACAGGTATAACAGGAAAAGTAGGGAAATGGGTATATAATTTCCTTATTGAACGGCGGCAAATCGTTACAGTACAAGGAACATTTTCATCAGAATCAGAGGTCCTCAGCTCAGTACCACAAGGAACAGTATTAGCTCCACTACTTTTCATAATCATGCTAATCAAGAAACCCAGAAGAAAAAGGATCTCTACAAACCGACATAAACAGAATCTACAAGTGGACGGAAGACAACAATATGAAGTTTAACACTGAGAAATTTCAGCTGTTATGGTACGGAAAAAGAGGACCTAAAATCCATGGAATATTATATCCCAAATGGAGAGGAAATTCACAGAAATTCTAAAGCAAAAGATTTAGGGGTTGTAATGACAGATGATGCGAAATTTGAAACACAAAACAACATAGCAGTAAACAGAGCAAAGAGAGTAACTGGGCAGATACTGAGAACCATTAAACGAAGGGATAGGAATATAACACTGCCCAACAAAAAAAAATGTTTTTGCTGCTGATTTAATTCTAAGACCTGTTTCTGGATAATGTTGATGTGCTGATTTCAAAAATCACCTTAGATTTTGTCCATCACATCAGTTTTCGTGCAATGCAATATGCCTATTTTGGGTGATCAATGAAGGGCGCTTATCAAAATTGATGATTTTTGAGACCTGTTAACAGCTGTTTTGCTGTTAAAATTTTATCTGTGAAATACGCAAATCTGTGCATTAAATCTAAAGGTCATGTACAACATATTAAACTCTTGGGTATCTGTGATTTCCCCAGGTGTGAGCGTGACGTCATGATCTGAGAGAGATTTCCCATTGGCGGAATGACAGCAGCCGGTTCCGCTAGTGACATCAGTCTGTCCTGGATGGATACAACTGCAAAGTGTGTGACGTCATCGCCTGCTCGCCACATGATTGGGAGCGGCACAGAGTTACATGTGGGCAGCATTCAGTGATCCAATACTGCGGCAGTTATTTGCGATCAGTGGTGAGTGAAGGGTGCGTTGCAGCTCATCATCATCATCATGTCTGCTGTTCGAAGAAAGTGTTCAAACAGCCCAGATGTTTTCTGCTACATTTGTGGATGCTTTACGTTACTAAAGCAGAGGATGAACATTACTGATTTCGTAAATTAGGCATACCTGGCCTATTTTAAAGTTAAACTTGGAGATCAGAATAAGTCGTGGGCTCCTCACACTGTTTGCAAAACTTGTGTGGAACATTTACGACAATGGACAAATGGAAACAGAAAAGGTTTGAAATTTGGCATTCCTATGGTATGGCGAGAGCCCAAAAATCATTCAGATGATTGCTACTTTTGCCTTGTGAAGACTTCTGGCTTCAACGCAAAGAATAAACACCATCTAAAGTATCCTAACCTAGATTCAGCAATCAGACCAGTTTCTCACTCAGATGAAATTCCTGTTCCAATTTTCAAGGACCTTCCAACACTCACAGAAGATGATGAAGATATGGAATTACCTGATGAGATCGAACGTGATATCACTGACACCTCAGCGATTTAATCAACTTGAGTTGAATGATTTAATTCGTGATCTCAGCCTTTCAAAAGAGTCATCAGAATTATTAGCTTCAAGATTGCACGAGAAAAATCTACTTCATCCTGGGACAAAAATAACATCTTATCACAATAGGGAAAGAGAATTGTTGCAATATTTTGGTGCAGAGAAGGATTTGGTTTACTGCCATAATGTAGAAGGACTTTTGAATGAGTGGAGATTGTTTATAGACAGTTCAAAAAGAAGTTTAAAGTGTGTCTTGCTTCACAATGGGAATGAATATGGCGCGATTCCTATTGGTCATTCAGTGCATCTAAAAGAAGAATATGAAAACATAAAAATAGTGCTGGAGATGCTAAAATATGATGTTCATAAATGGGTGATTTGTGTTGACCTGAAAATGGTCAACTTTCTTCTTGGCCAACAAAGTGGCTACACAAAGTATCCATGTTTCTTGTGCTTATGGGATAGTCGCGCCAAAGCTGAACATTGGGTAAAGGAAAAGTGGCCACTAAGGCAAAATTTAAATGTGGGAGATAAAAATATTGTAAACGAGCCATTGGTGGATCGAGAAAAGATCATTTTTCCACTACTCCACATCAAACTTGGGTTTATGAAGCAGTTTGGAAAAGCTTTGAATAAAGAAGGTGATTGCTTTAATTACATATGTGCAGCCTTTCCAGGTCTTAGTGATGAGAAGCTTAAAGCTGGTATATTCGATGGTCCCCAGATAAGAAAACTGATGAAAGATCCGCAGTTCAGTAACTCAATGACCGAAACGGAGGCAAGAGCTTGGAATGCTTTTGTGGCAGTAGTTAAGAACTTCCTAGGAAACAAAAAGTCTGAAAATTATAAAGATCTTGTAAAGGATTTACTTGTAAACTTTCAGCAGTTGGGTTGCAACATGAGCATTAAAGTTCATTATCTCAACAGTCATCTGGATAAATTTCCAGAAAATCTTGGTGATGTTAGTGAAGAGCAAGGTGAAAGGTTCCACCAAGATATCAAAGTGATGGAAGAACGATACCAAGGAAGATGGGATACCCATATGATGGCTGACTACTGCTGGAGCCTGCAAAGAGATTGTCTTGACATCTCTCATTCTAGGAAGTCCTATAAGAGAAAATTTATCAGCACTGAGAAGTACGAAAACAAGAAAAAGACAATGTTAAGAAAACTGGTCCCGTGTTTGCTTTAATATGGATTCATTTTTTGCTTATTTAAACACTTTTAATCACTTTATGTGTCAATATTACCATTGTATATTAAAGTTCACTCCCTGCACAATTGTTTACTTTTCCATGCTGATTCTGAGTATGTAAAAACTTATTTTTTGAAAAGAAAAAAATTGGGCATAACCCTGCCAAAATGCGATATCTCCAAAATATCCGTATTTGATTGCTCGAAAACCTGACGTGATAGGCAAAAACTAATGTGATTTTTTAAATCAGCACACCAAAGTTACCTAAAAACAGGTGTTAGAATTAAATCAGCAAAATTGGTGTTGGCAGTGTAATGATTCTTCTCCTGAAAACACTGATCATACCCAAATTAGAATACTGCTCGGTCCTAACATGCCCATATAAAAAAGAAGACATTAGATAACTAGAAGGGATTCAGAGAAGCTTCATAGCCAAGATCAAGGGGTGCAAAGAACTAAACTACTGGGAAAGGTTACGCGAATTAAACCTATATTCACTGGAAAGGAGGAGAGAGAGATACACCATAATTTACACTTGGAAAATAATGGAGAAACTAGTCCCTAATCTTACTCTGAACCCAGTAACTCCCCAAACAACAGTGGAAAGTAGAAAAGGAAGACTGTGTCGTGTTCCCAAATTAAAGGCTAGACAGGAAACATCCTTAACCCTGAAAGAAAATAGTTTTGTTGTGAGAGGACCAAAACTGTTTAATCAGCTGCCCAAAGACCTAAGGAACATGAATGGTGTTGCAGTGAATATCTTCAAAAGAAGATTAGACGCCTGGCTCAGAACAATCCCCGATGAGCCGGGTGTACCTGGCTATGTGAGGCGGAGAGTACAAAAAACCAACTCACAACTTCAGCAGGCCAACTCGAGAGGAGGGGCGACAAGCTTGACCTTCGTGAAATGAGGAATCATCGCGCGGAACATTTGAAAGGTTGAAAGGTATGATGCAAATCCACAAGGAAAAAGAAAAATTATTCCAAGGCCTTTCGTGTATTCAGAAGTACACCTTGTCAGAGAATGGAGGGAGGAGGCGAGATGCCCAAAATATATACAGCGGGACGGAAACAAAAAAGATTAGCCCATGATTAACAAACGTTAATGAGAGGCAGAAGAAATTTTAACAGGATATTGTCAGTTTTATACATTCCCGCACTGTTATTGAAATTATTCTTTCCCTGTTCAACACAACACTCTTATTGAGTTAATTAAGCTTTGCGTCAAAGATTGTAAATTTCGGTTTGAAAATAAATTTTATGCTATGTCGTTTGGATTGGCGATGGGAAATCCCCTCTCACCTGTATTAGCTAACTTATACGAGGGTAATTCAATAAGTATCCACACTTTTTATTTTCACATCTGATAGATTATAAACGCATCACTTTTCAATATAGTCTCCCTGTTTCTCAATACATTTAGTCCAGCGATCTACAAGCTTCCTAATGCCATCACAAAAGAAGGAAGGAAGGAAGTTCAAAGCGCAGCCGTCAGCAGGTAAAGTTATGCGAACACTGTTTTGGGATACACGAGGCCCTTTTCTTGGACATTATCTACAGGAAAATGTTATTTTGTAAAATAGAGTTAAATCTGCATATTACCTACTGAAAATAATGCTTATGGGGGCCACGGGAAAAAATAAGGTTCCTAAGGGGGGCCATAAGCCAAAACCGGTTGGGAACCACTGATCTAGAGCGTGGAACTACAGTAACAAGTGCATCGTATTCTGACATGCTTCGGAATGAGTTAAAGCAAGCAATTCGCACAAAACGGAGAGGGAGATTGTCAGGTGTTATTCTGTTACACGACAATGGCGCGCCCTCATACCGCTGCACAGACTAGAAAATGCCCTCAAGAACTTAAATTTGAAGTTCTCGACCATCCAGCCTACAGTCCAGACCTGGCACCTTCGGAGTTTTACCTGTTTGGACCACTAAAAGACGCTTTGAGAGGTCAGCGATTCCAAGGCGGTGCATGACCTGAAGGAGGCGGTGCATGACTGGCTACGCACACAGCCAAAGACATTCTTTTTTGATGGCATTAGGAAGCTTGTAGATCGCTGGACTAAGTGTATTAAGAAACAGGAAGACTATGTTGAAAAGTGATGTGTTTATAATCTATCAGATGTGAAAATAAAATTGTGACAATAAAAAGTGCAGATACTTATTGAATTTCCCTCGTATATGGAATTTTTTGAAAGCAGAATTTTGCCTACGATTGTTAATTTTAACCTTGTTTGGTACAGGTATATAGATGATATTTTATGCCTTTGGCCTAATAATTTGGATGTTGACTTATTTCTTGGTAGGCTCAACAATTTAGTCCCATCTCTTAAGTTCACGGTTGAAAAGAAGATGATGGAAGCTTATCTTTTCTGGATCTAAAAATTCGGAGATGCTCTAATCAGTTCAAATTTGAAGTTTATCGTAAGCCTACTAATAATAACTTTTTTTGTGCATTTTTATCTGACCATCATCCCTTGATTAAATCTTTTATTTTCTCTGCTATGTTTCTTAGAGCAGTGAGAGTTGTTAGTCCTAAATTTTTAGATTCCGAGTTATGCAATTTCGTGAATATTGGTACTAAATTATGTTATCCTATTTCATTTTTAGGTAACTGCGTTCGGAAAGCCAAGAATAGGTATCATAATAATGTAACTGTAAAGGAATTTGAGCGTAAAAATATCCTTAGCCTACCTTACCATGTTAATTTTCAATATCTTCCGACTTTACTTAAAGCAATTGGCATCAATGTAGTCTTTAAGTATAATAATACTGAAAAATCACACCTAATAAAGAATAACCCGGATAATGTGGTTGGTTGTGTGTATTCGATCGCACACAATGTAACTCAGTATATATAGGCCAAACGGGTAAAACGTTAGATATTAGGGTAAAACAGCATAAATATGCGTGTAGAACAGCAAATAATTTTAATGCATTGTTTAACCTTATGTATAGATGAAATCAGAGCATCAAGTGGGATAGTTCTAAAACGATCGTTAGAAACAGAGATATAATTGAAAGAAATATTCTAGAATGTGCATTTATCCATTTTAAAACTAATTTCAATAACAGTGCGGGAATGTATAAAATTGACAATATCTTGTTAAAATTCCTTCTGTCTCTCATTAAATCTTGTTAATTATGTGCTAATCTTTTTGTTTCCGTCCCGCTGTATATATTGTAGGCATCTCGCCTTCTCCCTTCATTCCCTGACGAGGTGTACTTCTGAATACACGAAGACCTTGGAATAATTTTTCTTTTTCCTTTTGGGTTTGCATCATTCATTCATTTCACGTGTTTAATTGTGAAATTCATCCCATATATATATATATATATATATATATATATATATAACATTTTAACTGCAAACACGCAGTATAATTAACGTAAAGAACGACGCTTGTATAGGAGAATATTCCGCGCAAGATGAGGAGAGAGAACGAAACAAATGAAAAAATGAGGTAACCACCCGGGAATCGAACCCGGGATCTTCCGATTGCCGGTCAGATATGATAACCATTACACCATAGGCCTCACTCGAACAAATGCCGTAATTCTCCTACATACGCGCAGAAACCAATGCCCCAAGGGGGCACCTCCCGCTTGCCGTACATTATATACATTTTAACTGCAAACACGCAGTATAATTAACGTAAAGAACGACGCTTGTATAGGAGAATATTTTCCGCGCAAGATGAGGAGAGAGAACGAAACAAATGAAAAAATGAGGTAACCACCCGGGAATCGAACCCGGGATCTTCCGATTGCCGGTCAGATATGATAACCATTACACCATGGGCCTCACTCGAACAAATGCCGTAATTCTCCTACATACGCGCAGAAACCAATGCCCCAAGGGGGCACCTCCCGCTTGCCGTACATTATATACATTTTAACTGCAAACACGCAGTATAATTAACGTAAAGAACGACGCTTGTATAGGAGAATATTCCGCGCAAGATGAGGAGAGAGAACGAAACAAATGAAAAAATGAGGTAACCACCCGGGAATCGACATGTCCCAAAGCTGGATCCTGTCTGCTTTGCAGATAGCTGGTGAGGGAAGCTATATTTATGGGACCTCTTTGCGAGAGACCCGTTGCCCACGTCGGGCTTGCATCATGAAAAAGAAAAACTATGGTATTTGTCATTTACCATTACTTATTCGGACTATAGTGGATTTAATTATCCCAGAAGAGTTCCTTGTTCCATGCGCGGTCTGTGCGTATCATAAAAAACTCAGGGAACCATTCTGAGTTCATTCCCATCATGAAACGGACATGTTATGTGCCTTGAAAAGTGGACGCTCAATTCTGCCAGTTGAGGTTTAAGTTTTGGTTTTGGCTAAAAATATAATAGTTACCCCTTTTTCTTTGATTTATTCAATCCGACGTGAATGCAACGAGTCTTTTACTTATATTGAGGTTCTAAATGTAGTGGGGCTAGGCTGCTTTAAACCCTAGATCCATGTCCCAAAGCTGGATCCTGTCTGCTTTGCAGATAGCTGGTGAGGGAAGCTATATTTATGGGACCTGTTTGCGAGAGACCCGTTGCCCACGTCGGGCTTGCATCATGAAAAAGAAAAACTATGGTATTTGTCATTTACCATTACTTATTCGGACTATAGTGGATTTAATTATCCCAGAAGAGTTCCTTGTTCCATGCACGGTCTGTGTGTATCATATATATATATATTTTTTTTTTGTGACCTATATATAGTCTCGAACTTTTTATTTACTTCAGTGTTCCTGAAGATGTCATTAAACGAAAGCGTTTGAGCACCATTCTGTGTTTCCTTTCCTTCGTGGTTTTATTCATCATCATCATATATATATATATATATATATATATATATATATACAGCTACATTCACTGTCAAAAAGTAGTAAAATTTTGTTTTTAAATTCGGCACCAGTTAAATGTTTGGTGAAGGTACATTTTTATAGTAAAATACTGTAGCTACACGTATTTTGTACTTTTATATAGAAATTAAAAGCTGAAATTCATTGCAGATATCATGTATGTTGTGGTGATGCGTTGATAAAAATAAAATAACTCGCAAAAGAACTGTAATTAGCATTTATTTTACATGTATAATCAATGTTGTGTGCGCTACCTCCTGGAAATAGCGGCGCTACTTCTACCGCTACTTGGGCCAAAAGCAACTACTCATTTGGAAAAGTAGCGCGCTACCACTACCATCACTGCTACCACTACTTTTGAAAAGCATTTAAAATTGGAATAATAATTCCCCAATACGTATGTGTAATTTGTGCAAGTATTAGAAAATATCATCAATGTACATATCTGTAAATCACAAATTCAGTAGCTAAGTTCTTGCTTTCAGTTACTGAGCAGCTGTACTAGGAAAAAAAGGTGTATACTGTATAGAACAATAGGACATGAATGAAGCCGGCAAAAGGAGGAAATTAATATCTCGTTACATCTTCTATAGCGATAGGATAGTAAAAATTGCGTTGATTCAATGCACAGTTTTTTTATTTGATTGCTAATAATGTAGGAATAAGTGCTACTTGTAAAACTGGACTATGTCATGCCAGAGGCGTCATTTAGTGGGGGGGCCGTGAGGCCGTGAGGCCCCCTAATATTTTGTGGATTACCAATATAATGAACTGCTTACAGTTTAAAAACCTTTTAGAATAATTTGAATAAAATAATGACAATGAATTATGACAAAAAAACTGAAGACTCTCTGTGAGTAACGTCTGACGTCACAGTAAACAAAAACAAATGAGCGCAGGAGCATCGGAGCTTGTGATGGGCTGGTGTCAGTCCACCAGCTTCCAAGCGAGAGGGTAGGGACAGGGACCCGACAAGGGGGGTTGGGACAGAGACGGTTGACATTTAAAATGCCTCCGTCGTCAGAGATGGGCAAGATACTTGGAAATTGTATCTGAGATACAGATACAAGATGCCCAACAAAAATGCATCTGAGATACAGATACAAGCTACTCGAAAAAACGGTATCTTCAAGGTACAAATACAAGTTACAGATACAAGATACATTTTTAAGATACAAGATACTTTTGAAAGAATAATTATTTGAGTTTAGTTTCACCTGGTGAGCCATGAGCGCACGAGTTGTCTCATTCAATTGTTTATATTTTCTGGATATAAATAAATGCCAAATCAATGGTACTTCATATTTCAGTATTCATATAGTGATATAACTAAAAGGAAAGCACAAAGTAAATATGTATAAATAATCCTGAAAATTTTTAGGTCTGGAAAAATAAAATAAACCACACTTTTTCAATTTATGTATTTCAAATAAATTGTTAATACAGGTATGCTCAGTTACCTACTCACGAAGAAAAAAATAAAGTTTTCCTCATAATAAATATATTTGTAGGAATAAGCAAATAGTGTATATGTATAATTCCTGATTTTTAATCATGTTAAAACATGTTAAAACCGCGGGATACAAGATGAAACCTGAGTACGTCTGTGCCGAGACTGTGCGCGCAGCGCAACGGTAGTATTCATGTACAAACATGTAACAGCAATCGCCGGCCTGCTTCAACGTGCGTCAGATATGATCATATTTCATGAATAGCTATTAGCGTCTCTATTTAAAAAGTATCTTATGAAAGTATCTTTGAAAGTGTATCCCGGGATACAAGCCAAATGACAAAATGTATCTTAGATACTTCTCAAGATCCTCCAAAAATAAAGTATCTAAGATACTTTTTGTATCTTAAGATACAAGATACTGCCCATCTCTGTCCGTCGTGAAGGAAAATCATATCTCATGTGACGTAATAGAAAACGATTTGGTTAGTAGACCTCTGGCAGTTGTGGTTGGGGAAGTGTTTTGGTTGATGATTTTGCAAAAATGAAGTCTAGAAGATATCATTTACTATATTAGGTGATATAAATTTCATGATTTATTGCTTAACTTAATAATTTGATAGGTAACTGTAAATAACCAGTCTAACCATAGGCGTATGAAGGGGCGCCCCCCCCCCCCCGACTGACTAGGGACTTGAGCATTTTCAGGGCAAATATTGAACATTTTCATGGCAAATACTAATTTTCAGGGCAGATTTTTCCTGACATTCTTTTTTTTTTTTTATTTCTTGAGGTGAATTAATTACTTGCTACTATACTTGTAGTTAATAATTAAAACGTAAGTTGAGGACTTACTAAATTCTATATCAATTGCAATGCCGTAGTTTTGCTTGTCATTTAGAAATGTAGCAAAATTTTATCTAATTTTTGTAAATTGTAATGTTTTTTATATCAAAAAGGCTTTAATATATGTTACTCATACTCTAACCTTTGTGTTATTTTATGCTACACATAGTGCTTATGCGGAAATCAGGGCACCCTGAAAATTTTCGGGGCAAATTTTTTCCCGCCCCCCCCCCCCCAGTAAAGTGCCATCCCATACGCCTATTAGTCTAGCTCAGTGCTGTCCAACTTCTATAAAGCGCGGCCAAGATGTTGCCTATAATCATACACTGTTGGTTAATACGACTTAGGAACCCGCTGAATGTTGTTCTCCCTACTAGAAATGACAAAATAGGGAAGAAAATTCAGAAATGAAATTTGGCAAACGTCCATTCCGCGGGCCGCAAGTTGGACAGCGCTGGTCTAGCTGATACCATTTAATCATTCTTGTTTATATTAATTTGATTATAAAGTACATTGTGAGTAGCACTTAATAAATTTTGACATGTGAGGGGCCTCTCACTGCCTTCTTCACCCACCCCCTCTCCCAAGCCCCGAAGCCAATTTGAAATGACGCCCCTGTGTCATGCTCTTTTTTGACTACACCCTAGTGAAAATAATAAACACAGTCGAATACGCATTATTTATTTATAATAAAATAAGTGTGACTACATGTATGCGGCAGCAACAGGAACTCGATGCTGATCACAGACTTCCAAGCACCACCACATCGTTGTTAGTGGCCCAAATTTAATTTTTCATTGCTTTTATTTATTGTAATATTATTACCTTGTAAAGTATAAGAACAAAAATTGTTTTTATCCACTTTTAAAGTAGCGAGTAGCAGTTGGAATTCCTCTAAAATGTAGCACCCCTACTGCTTTCGCTACTTTTCCTCAAAAGCAGCGGCGCTATCGCTACTAAAAAAGTAGCGCTACTACTAGTAGCGCCGCTACTCCCAACACTGTGTATAATTTGTATTTGTCATATTCAGTTTTTAACTAATCTAAGCTGCTATAATATGTCAACTTTTCCGGAATTGTATTAACTGCTGAACATTCCGTTCTTAGGGTTTAAAGATTTCGAACCCTGCTACCAAAGTTTACATCATGTAAAGGGTTAAATAATCAAATAATATAAGTACTATATTTAAAATCAGATTAAATAACTGTCAGTGGTTAGTAAACTTGTATATTACTGTAGGGTGAAGTTAATTATATTTCAATAATTTCTAATTTGATAGTGGTGCTTTTTAATTGCCTTTATTATTTTTTTTCCACTTATGTGTTAGCATGTTAAGCAACATTTTGAAGCTGCATATTAATGTGTAAACGTTTTGAGATAGGGTTGTGAAAGGAACTGGAATAAGAATTTTTCTTAATTGTAGTAACGTGAGTTCTTTATTTGAAGAAGGATATAGCAAGTGAGATTCCTGATAAGCTTATTAAGACTTCCTCCACATAATGAGAAAGAGGTTAATATATATTGATAAAAAGGTAGTGTAGGCTTGCTGTTAGAAGCCATTACGTAGTAAAACGGCTCCTAAAACAAAAAGGGACTGCAGTAATAAAGAAATAATAATAATACACGTAAGGAGACGAAAAATAATAAAAAATAGTAATAACAGCTTCATAAAAATAAAACGTACATGCAGTGGCGGCCGCTCATTATGTGCTTACGTGCTACAGCACATCAGTTTTTAAAATACGTAAATAGCTAAATAATAAATCAATAAAATTACTTATAATATCTTCTGTAATTTCCAATTTGATCTAAATTGTTTTCCGATTTATGAAAAAACGAATTAACTGCGCATTCCCTGCATTTCTATTTTTGTACTTCTGTGCTGTCATCAGTATAGCACCCAAATCAAGTGAAATCAGACAAAGCGCATGCGCAGACGTGTCTTTCGGTCCAGTTTCGGATAAGGCGTGAATGTGCTACCAGTGGCTGCAGCACTTGTCAATGTGATGGACGCTCGATCGATTACGTTTGATTTTTAAACTTTTTATGCGTGTGTATGTTTTTGTTTACTCAAGTGTTGTATATAAACTATAAATTTTTATACAAATATGAATTCAGTGGACAATTTATTAAAAGTACCTTTTTCATCTAGAACATTAAATGAAAAAGCTCAAATAAAACAGTTAGGTAGGCCAACTCCCGATTTAAATTTAAGTCAGAAAGCCAAGGGAAGCAACAATCGAGAATATTTAAGACAATTTCACAGAAAGATTTATGATGATTACAGTTGGATTTGTGGTTGTGATGTTCGGGATGCTCTTTCCTGCTTTCCATGCCTTCTTTTTGGTAACAGTGATTCATTCAGTAACACGAGAGTGAAAGATCTTGGCCATCTTAAAGCACTGATTAGAAAGCATAATGAAAACAAGAAACATATAAACAATGTGTTGGATCTTAGTGTTCTCGGTAGTGTGAATATTGCAACACAGTTAAGTGGGGCCTACCATGACGCCATCAAAAAACACAATCAAGAAGTAGAAAAGAACAGATATATATTATCAAAGGTAATTGACTGCATTAAGTTTTGCGGTGCCTTTGAACTTGCCTTAAGAGGACATGAGAGTGAAACATTTGAAAATCCGGATATTTTCTTGGGACTCGTTGATTTTGTTAGTAGTTTAGATAGTGCGGTAAAAGAACACATAGAATCGAATCATGTTTTCAAGGGAACTTCTAAAACCATCCAGAATGAACTGCTAGATTGTATGTCGGAAGTTTGCCGTGAAAAGATAATCGAAGAAATGAAAGAGGCTGATTTTGTCGCTTTAATGGCAGATGAAACTACAGACATTTCTGAACATTCACAGTTGGTAATAGTATTTCGTTATGTAATCAATGGGGTGCCTACTGAAAGATTTTGAGGATTTTTCAACCCGGAAGGTCAAAGTGCAGACGCAATTTCTATTTGTATTTTGAATACAATAAATGAGATTTTTAAAGATCAACCTAACAAAATAATTGCTCAGACTTACGACGCGTCGTAAGTCTGAGCAATTATTTTGTTAGGTTGATCTTTAAAAATCTCATTTATTGTATTCAAAATACAAATAGAAATTGCGTCTGCACTTTGACCTTCCGGGTTGAAAAATCCTCAAAATCTTTCAGTAGGCACCCCATTGATTACATAACGAAATACGACGGTGCGGCTGTAATGAGTGGCGAAAGAGGTGGAGTTCAAGCAAAAATAAAGGCTATTTTTCCCACTGCACAATACATCCACTGTTATGCCCATCAATTAAATTTGGTAATGGAAAAAGCTGCTTCGCAAAATCATGCAGCTAGGGTATTCTTCTGTTGCCTGTCAACTTTTCCTGCTTTCTTTTCAAGGTCACCACAAGGGTTGTCTGCACTAGATGCAGTTGTGGCACGAAGGATTTCCAGTGGTTCTGCAACCAGGTGCAACTTTAAATCGAGAACCGTCAGTGTGGTGTATGAACACAAGGACAGTTTGGTTGAGTGTTTGTTGGATTTGCAGACGTCATTATCCACCAGGACAGTTCAAGAAGCTCGTGGACTCCGTCATTATTTGGAAGATGCACAATTCCTTTTCTGGCTTTCATTTTTTCACAGAATAATGCCACATGTAGACATTTTGTATAACCAATTACAGGCAAGATTGTCTGATGCTGTAAAAATAAAAAGTGCCGTATCCCATTTTATTTTGGCAATCAATGAAGTGAAAGATTCAATAGACATCATTGACAGTGAAATTGCGACTACATGCGTGTCATCTGGCAATAAACGACCCAAACAGTCGTGCCGAAGCGCCGATGCCAAAGAATTATGTGATCGAATTGTACAGGAGGCTCATCATCGTTTTCAATCCTTGGATCATCTAGAGGCAGCAAAGTTGTTGAATTCTGTTAACTTTCAAGAATTTGGAAAACATTTTCTGGAAAATGAACTTGAAATTGCAGTTCGAAGTTATAGAATGCTGGAGAAAAGGAGACTGAAAACAGAGCTTAGCGTTTTATATGAAAGAACCGATTTCAGAAAAATTGATGGCGTAGTTCCTCTTTTGAAACTTATATTCAAAAGCAATTTACAGAGTACATTCTTTGAAGTAACAAAACTTCTTAAAATTGTCATCACCACGCCAATGACAACAGCAGAACCCGAAAGATGTTTCTCCTCTCTAAAGAGAATAAAAACTTTCCTAAGAAATACTATGTCCCAGGATCGTCTTAATGCTTTGGCAATGCTCTCCATAGAAAAAAGTTTATTTCAAACACTGAGGCTTTTAACACCAAGGTGATTGACAAGTTCTGCATGAAGAAAGAGCGTCGCATGAATTTCATTTTTCGTAAATAAGTAAGTACTATATCTATCTATCTAAAGTTAGTTGCGCAGACCATTTACTATAATTCACGATGAATTAGTTCTATTTTATAATTTATCAGTTGTTTATATATATATATATATATATATATATATATTAGTGATGTAGGTCACATCCGCATCCGCATCCGCATCCGCGGAACATCCGCACATTTTCTCGCATCCGCATCCGCGTCCGCATCCGCACTTTGGACTGCGGATGTCGTGCGGATGTGGACCGTTGAGATAAAACGTCATTAATAAGCGGAAATTATCAAATTCTACTATATTAATAGAACTAGTTCATTGTGCGCAAAAGTGATGCAAGCGACAAGACGAGAGGCTGTTCTTGTATGAAGTTACTCTCTTGCAACCTACTTAGATCCACGTTACAAAGCTAAGTTATTTTCACCTAGTACATTAGAACGAGTTAAATCATCACTTGGCAAAGCAGTTGAAGAGCTTCAATCTCTTGAATCTGTCGCTTCGCCACCCACCAAAAGAATAAAAGTTTCAGTGACAGAACCAACACCTTCAACAAGCAAATCTATCACAGAATCTGTCTCTCAGTTTCTTGAGTCAAGCAGCAATGACGAGACCTACGCGATGTCAAAAGATGTAGTAAAAATGATCGAGAGCTATCACCAAGAAAAACGCCTGGCTGCATGTGACAATCCTATTAGTTGGTGGAAAAATATGCAGAATATCTATCCATACTTGAGTAAACTTGCAAGGAAACATTTAGCCTGTCCTCCAACAAACGTACCAAGCGAGAGATTATTTAGCAGTGCTGGATTAATATATGATGAAAAGAGAAACAGACTGGCAGCAGAAAAGGCAGAAAAATTAATGTTCCTTAAGCATAACCTTCCTATAATTAAGTTTGAACATTAAACGATGAACATCTTAGTTTACTTTATTTTAATTACTCATTTATAAATATGCCTAATAAAACTTTAAACTTAATATAAATAGTTATCAAGCTAATTAAAGATCTCTTTCTATAAGGGTGGAGGTTGGGGAAAGAGGTCGGTGGGGTGCATTTGAGTTGGGTTCACGTCCCGCATCCTGGTAACACAATTATGGTTTCTAATTGTGGCTGAAACTCAACAAAATATAACGAATTTATTTGCAGACGAATTCACTGATTGATTTCTATATTAGTTAGATGCTTGATATTATTTTATATGTTCAGAGAAAAGTACAGCAATTATTGTACAATTAATCAATTATACTACATTATAGTTACAGCTCTCTCTATATAATAACTTATTATATACGTTAAACACAACAAATCTCGAATATATCCTAAAAAATAACGAAAATGTAGACATCCGCATCCGCATCCGCATCCGCGGATGTTGAAATCAAACATCCTCATCCGCATCCGCATCCGCGGATGTGAAAAAAATGACATCCGCTACATCACTAATATATATATATATATATATATATATATATATATATATATATACATATACAGTATATATATATGATGAATAAAACCACGAAGGGTAAAGAAACACAAAGTGGTTTATTCATCATAAATATTTTTCACGTGTCACTTTCGTGAAATAATTTTCATATATATATACCGTAAATTGCGGCGTACAAGTCGAGCTGGCGTATAAGTCGACCTCAAAATTTTCAGCTCAAAATTCTGGTTATTCTGGTATACTCGCCGTATAAGTCCGTATAAGTCGACCCCCAAACAAAAGCTAGGCTAGAATTGGAATGTGGATACAGCCTATAGCGAAAGCGACAATGTTTAAGGACAATGTTCGTTTGGAGTGGAATAAATGGATGGTTGAGGGAGAAAAGTCATTCACAAAGGGTGGTAATATGCGTGCTCCACCGCTGGATGTGTTGTGCGATTTTGTGATAAAGTCTTGGGAAGCTGTTCGTGTAGAAACTGTTGTAAAATCGTTCAAAAAATGTGGGATTTCAAATGCAATGGATGGGGAAGATGATGATTTGTTGTGGAGAGACGGTGACGAGGAGGATGACAGCGAAAGCAACGAAGACGAAGTTGGATCTTCTAGTGAATCGGACCCGTATGCAGACCTCGAAGGATATTAAAATGCGTTCATACATGCTTTCATTGTCAATAAAATATAATTTTGAAACAAAATTACCGTAATCTTGGAGTTACGGTAAAATTTTAACTGTTTATCTTAGGCCTAAGGTTTTAATTACAGTAATAATGTCATTGTGTGTATAATCAATAAACTGTCATTATGTATCGTTAACTGTCATTACCCCTGTAGTGTCTTGTTTAGATAGGCTTGTTTACCACTCTGTGGTAGAGGTTCACTTTTTATACCCGGCGTATAGGTCGACCCTAAGTTTTGGAGAGATTTTTTCATGCTTAAAAAGTCGACTTATACGCCGCAATTTACGGTATATATATATATATATATATATATGAAAATTATTTCACGAAAGTAACACGTGAAAAATATTTATGATGAATAAAACCACGAAGGAAAGGAAACACAGAATGGTGCTCAAGCGCTTTCGTCTAATGACATCCTCAGGAACACTGAAGTACATAAAGGGTTACAGCCTATATATAGGTTACAGAAAAAAAAAAAAACTATACATACACATATATACATATACATATATATATATATATATATATACAAAGGTGGGCACCCGGGCCTCAAAAAGGACCGACGGTCCCGGTCCCGATTGCCTCAAACTGGACCGACGGTCCCGGTCACGGTCCTTTCTGAAGATAGGACCTAGGAACGACTCGGTCCTCGGTCCTTATATATAATATAAGTGAAAATTTTTATTAAAATGAAAAATGAAATTAAAGACACCGGAAATCTTTAATTTTATTAACGTAAATTATAATTAATACAATACATAAATGATGAAAAAAGTTATTAAGTTAAATGCTTGAGTTTCCCTTCAAGAAGACTAGCATTTCAAAATGGCTGTCACTGAGCCCTGACCTTTTCGGCTTGAGGACGTCCTTCCCCAAAGAGAAGAGCCTCTCCACGGCGGCACTGGATGGGATAGGCGTGTTAAACTTGATGAACAAGTCCTTCAACGCCGGGCTGGGGAACGAGTCCTTGTTGAAGATGAAGGGTTTCCTAGGCCTCTCGCTGAGAAATGTCTCCACCAACTTGGTCCCGGTCTCCTTCGTCTTCTCCCCGCCCTCGTAGAGAGCCTCAAAGAAGTCGTCATTGTCCTGGTCATTCTCACCCTCGCTGCTGCTGGTTTCCTTGTCTGAGTCCGCTCTTGCCAGAATCCTCTCCACCATAGACATCACCTGCTTCTTCACCTTGGCCTTGATCTCCTCGACGTCATACATGACGTCGTCCTCCACCAGCCTCACCCAGCCCAATTTGAACTTGGGGTGTAGCGCAGCTGCCAGGAGGAAGTCCATATCCTCAAAATGGGGACCAAACCGACGTTTGATCCCATCCCTGACAGCTAATACCAGTGGCTGACACATCTTGACATCGCTGCTTTCCATCTGCTCCTTCAACATTTTGAGAGAGATGGCCAGGGTGGGCAGGAGTGCCCCCATGTACGCCTTGTCCTCCCCTTGCAGGATGTCCAAGGCCTTACAGACCGGCTTCATCACCTCAAGATACTCTTTGAAGAAGTTGATATCAGCTGAAAAAATAGTTAATATTTTAGTCCTGTACTTAACATTTTATATTGTACTTTTTACTTTTTACCTTTTCAAAAAGAAAAGTAAAAAAATCAAATATGTATATTGCTCACCAGACGAGAACGAAGGCACCCCAAGAATGTTGCACGTCTGGTGTAGTCCATGAAGCTTCTCCCTGTCTCCGAAGATGTCGACCAGGCGGGACACCCCGTCGTAGACGGAGTTCCATCTCGTAACGGTGGGGACAGCCAGCTGCATCCCTATCTCGGCCTTGATGGTGTCTGAGGCTTGTGAATTTCTTGACTGCTTGTTCCACAGCTCCGTAGCTTTACCAAAGACGGTCCGGTACGCCTTCCTGTAGGATGGTGAGTTCTTCAGGGCCTTGTCAACGTCGGAGGTGGCCACTAGGTTCAGGGTGTGGGCGGCGCACCTTGTGTGCTTCGGCAGGACGTATTCAGGATCCTCCGTGGCACCGGCTAAAAAGAAATGTTCAATTTATTCAATAATATATTTGAGTGAAAAGAAAATACCTTACAAGACTTGTAAAAAGTGAAAAAAAAATCAAGAAATAATAAATAATCCATAATTTACCTTCCAAAAGCGATGCCAGATCCTCAACCTGAACGACGTCCTCATCATCGGGCCGCCCCACACCTTCTTCCTCCTCTTCCTGGACCTCCTCAGGCAGCTCCTCGTCCGTTTTGCCAAAGACACTGCACAATGAAACACAATTATTATATTTTTTTATTTTTTTTATTCAATGTTATAGAAAAAATTAAAAATGTAAAGATTTAAAAGTCAAAAAATTTGAAAGAAGAAATTAAAAAAAAAAAATCTGCTTACTTAAATGCCTTGACGAAGTTGCTGCCATTGTCAGTAGTAGTCCTGCAGACCTTGGACTCGATGGCGAAGTCGAAGAGGACCTTGTACATCTCCTTCGCAAGGACCTCGAAGGTGTGTCGTCCGGTGAGTCGTCTGCACGCCAAGACTGCCTTCTGCCTGAGGAGGGTGGCCTGGTCAATCCAGTGTACAGTCATCCCCATGTACGACCTTAAATAAAGTGGAATGCTTTGAATTGAAATGTAGTAGTATAATTTATATTTTCACAGCATTGTAATAAATTGATTAAAATAAACTCACAGTTTATTAGTTTCTTTTTGATTGAAGTAAAAAGTAAATTAATTAAAATTTAAACATACTTGTGGGCACATGTCCAAGCGTCTGCCGTAGTAGAGACCGACTGTACAGAGTTGAGGACGTCCCTCAGGTGCTGCCTCTTCTCGTCAAACCTTAAAAAGTTTATTAAAAGACAAAAGTAAAGTAAAAAATTATAATGTCATCGCTCATCACTAAAAGAAAAAGAAAAAAAATACTGTTATCAAGAATGAATTTAAATAGCCAAACAAAAAATACCTGTCTTCAATACGCCTGGTAAGCGTCCTCCTAGACATGGAGTGTTGGCCAGGGACACAGGTGCTAACAAAAAAGTCCTTCCACGAATCGGAGTCGACGATGTCGAGAGGCAACATGTTGCCAACAAATAAGGTGATCAACTAATTAAAAAGAAATAAAAATTTGTTACGTTTCATCATAACTGACTGACATTTGAATGTAATTTAATGATTATAAATACTTCTAGACAAAGTTGTAAGATTTTTAATTGAATTTACTGACCTTCTCTTCAAAGAGAGCCTTGGTGACTCTGGACGGTTCAGCCATGGCCTCCCGTATAGTCGGCTGAACCATGGTCCTCTGCCTCTTGTCGTCGGGGCGCTCCTGAGGGTCTCCTCGCCGCTTCTTCTTTTTCTGGAGCTCCACCCCGTCCTTGATGCACTGGTCGAACTGGTTCTGGACGTGGGTGGCGCCTGGAGACATGTCGCTTGAGGTTGTTTTGGCTCTTGTTGCTTGTCGAGAGGATGTTCTTGTTCGGCAGGCACAGCAAGCACTTGTACTCCAGGTTCTGCTCACCCTTGGGGCCCAGGTATTCAAAGTATTTGTCCAGGTACGGCCAGGGATTGCTGGGTTCAGTTCTTCCGCTAGGAGCTCCAGTTGCTTGACTTGAAGTTGAAGCACTAACATCAGTAGATTCTTCGTCTCCTCCAGGTGTTGAAACAAGTTTCAGTTCAGTCTCAGTCTCTTTCCGAGTCTTCTGGAGGAAACGATCCATCTTCTTTAGAACTTCAAATAATCACTAAACACACTAAAATCACTCAAAAAGACCGTCCGAACCGGACCGTCCGGAATTGCTTAAAAATGGACCGTCGCTCCTCATTTCGGTCCTCACTGAGAAAAGGACCGACTTTCCCGCTCACGGTCCTTAAAAAGGACCGAGTTCCTGGAGTTCGGTCCTTTTGGAACTCGGTCCTGCCCACCTTTGTATATATACATATACACACATATATACATATATATATATACAATAAACGGAGAGAGAAAAAATAAAAAAATATAAAATTATTAAACATTAAAGGATTGTGGGAGGAGCATACAAATTTGTAAGGAAAAACTACCGATTTTTAGCACAAGATTAGCACAAGATCAAATTAATTGTTTCCAACCAATGTTATAGAAAAAAAAAAAAAAAAAATTATACTGGAAATCTGCCCGGGTTTTAGCACTTTGCCCTTCTTTAGGTTCGATGTATATAAAAATAAATTTAAAAAATACAAGTTATTTGAGTAGCATACAAGTTTACCAAAGATTTAGCGTTCTACCCTTCTTATCTAAATCTGTTTTGAAGGAATTCAAAACAACAGGATCGAGTTGAAAAAGACCTTTGCTTATGTTGAAGTTATTTGTGAGTTGGATAATGGCAGACTCAAGAATATTTCTATTAACAATGTTGCTAGAGTGAAATAAAACTGAAGCATTATTCCAATCAATACAGTGGAATAACTCTGACAAATGGATAAAAAGGGCACTGGACGACTGTCCTGTTCTAACGGAATATTGATGCTATTTTATACGTGTGTGCAAATCCTTTCCCGTCTGACCTATGTAAAAGGAATCACATTGTTTACAACCAATTTTATAGATAATGCCTGAATTATTGGTAGGGCTATTTTTTACTATGATATTTTTCACAATATTGTTATATGAAACTACTACATTAATATCCAAAAGTGTAAGTACATTAGCAATGCCTAAAAAGCTCGGGAAAAATGGAAGTACTAAAATATTTTTTGACAAAGTATGAGTGTTATTATTCACACGATAGAAAGTTAAGTGGAACTATGGATAAACACTTTCATACCAAGAGATTCACAGTCTAGAAGACCTAAAGCAGAACTGATGAATAACTTGGACAATTGGATTGACTGAGATTTTAATTCTTCGCATTATACTGCATTGAGCACGTCTTGTTACCTCAGGGAGGCTCAGAACGTTGCGGTTAGCGAGCATTTGAGAGGTTATCTTCGAAGTAACTTATATAACAAGCTAGAGGATCTGTTGTACAGCAAATTGAAGGTTCTGCGGGTGCCTTTTTTCTAATTAAACCAGAGTTGCTATTGATAAATATTAGTACAGAAAGCACGAAAAAGAGTGACTTTAGCTTAGTTTGTACAGAATTTGAAGTTCCTTATAATCATGTTTGCCTTAGCACAGTAACTTATGTCTGAGTCGTCAATTAAGTCGCTGGTGATAGTTTGACACAGATACTTAATTTCTTGTACCTGCTCTATTAGTTCTTTTCTCTTTTTGGAAATAATATTAGTTGTTTGGTTTGAGCATTTAAGATGGAATTGCATAACCTTAATTTTAGTAATATTAAAATTAATGTCATGGTTCTGTGAATATGATTCACAAATTTTTATAAGGCGATCTAGGCCTTTCACCGGCGGGCTTATTAACACCATATCATCGACATAGACCAAATTATTTATCTTCATGTCTTCTATACAGCAGCCCCCTTTTGCCTCATTAAAAGAAGCAATTAATCCATCAATATACGCATTAAACAACAAATGAGAGAACAAGGAGCCTTTCCTAACTCCGCATGAAGAACCAAAACATTCGAAAAATACATTGACCCACCTAACAATAAAAGTTTGTTGTGTGTACCAAAATTTCAACTAGTCTGAAAAATGCGTCCCACAAAAAGGAAAATCTCTTTTGTTTGCATAATAATAAACCTTGAAAAGAGCAGGACAATAGTAACACAGAAAAAACTTTTGGCGTTAAAAATTCAAAGTTAAAAAAAATGTTTAGCAGCAGCTTTTAACACTTTAAACATGTACACTGAGACCAGAATTTTCATCAAGGTGTGGGAAATTCTTTCATGGAATAAGAGCCCTCCGGTGATGACAGTATTTTCAACAAACTTCGATGCATGATGAAATACTTTTCGGGAACTGATTCTTTGAGAATAATTTAATCAAAGTGGGTAGAGTCATCTATTGGAGGAAATGTCAATTCAATACCACTTCAGTTTATTTTCATTAACCTAGTGTACTTACATGCATGTCATTTTGTGTTAATCAGGAATAACATACTAACAACATCTTAAGTTTTAAGATAAAATATAATAGAAATAAATTTACCTTACCTCGATGAGATTCGAACCAATGCGAACCATTTCGAACCAAAAATCCAATTTTGACATTACCCACTCGGCCATAAGACGTTAAGATATACTGAGAGAGTTTTGTGTATATACACCAGTCCCGTCTTCCTAAGGGAGGAGGTCGAAATTGTAGAAAGGCGGTCTTTTGGTGCAGCGACCTAGTCACTGCGGAGGGGATTTAGAGTAGTTAAGTTTAAAGTAGTTTAGAGTAGGTAAGTTTAACGTAGTTTAGAGTAGTTTGTGAAGTTTCAAAAGAAAAAATGCAATAAAAAAAAAATGCGTGTTTATTTACTGAATGATGTTATATATTATATTATCACATCATAAGTTATAACTATGGCTACAAAAGTGGACCTTTCCTGTCAAGGGGGGTTCGACCCCCGAACCCCCCTGGCTACGGGCCTGTATACAGTATGCACAACAACAAACACTGTTTCAGACTCAATAGGTAAAAACATTATACGAGTACAAGTAGTCCATAGAAGGTTAAGAGATAGTTGTCTGGAGCACTGACTATTTAGCAGTGGCGGCTCGTCGGTAGGCACTGCGGAACTGCAGCACCCCTAAATTTTTTATTTACAATTGAAATAATCAAGAACAATATAAGGATGAGCTCACTGAATAACTTTTTCAATAACTTTTGAAACTTTTATTCATTGCTCAATGCTCATCCTTTTATTTCAGTAATTATTTCAACCCATTCTTAGAGACAGCACCCCTAGAATTTTTAGTCACGAGCCGCCACTGCTATCTAGGCCAGTTTAACATGTATACTGTTTGTGAAAAAACTATATAGGGCTACGGGTTGATTTCCTGATACCCTCATCCGTTGGAAATTCCCAGCAGATTACAGTGGAGAGTTAACGACAAAAGCCCTACGTTTTTTCGTTAGAGAGTTATGTATATGTAGGTCTTCAAAGGACCTCTTTATGTTTATTTGCCTTCGGTATTTGCGCTGCTTAATGGTAAAGAAAGGAACTGCCT
This sequence comes from Bathynomus jamesi, assembly GCA_023014485.1. Lineage (NCBI taxonomy): Eukaryota > Metazoa > Arthropoda > Malacostraca > Isopoda > Cirolanidae > Bathynomus > Bathynomus jamesi. Next base: position 625,750 of record JAJOZX010002219.1, read on the forward strand.
TACTTTATTATTTCGTTGGGCCTCGCTTCTGTTTCGATGTAGGGCGCGACGATCTTTTTCGATGTAGGGCCGTGGTACGATGGAGTTACACAATGAGTTGATTTAATGTAACTAATATAGGCAGTCACTGTATTTAAATACCTGAAGGAATAGGCCTATCCTTTTTATAGTTATTAGGTTTTATAGTATAAGGATTTCACTCAGAACTTATAGGAAGATAAAGTACATCTCCCTTGCTTAAAGCATCGCTGTAACATAAGCAGCTCAGAGTGCCGCCACTATAATATAATCTTTGTATTTTATTATTTGCTGAATTTGCAAAGTTCGTTGACTCTTCTCTCGATGTAATTTTCATGAGTCAGCAGTGGAAAATTTTGAACACGAAATAATAATATTTTTCTTGTGGTTGGGTGGGCCCAGTGCCTCCATATTCGGTTCTATGTATGTATGGCAATTATTTTCATTCTCAATAGGCTATGTCGCCAATCCTGAGGCAATTTTGTAGATATTTAATTCAATGAATTAATAATTTATATTTAATTAAGAAGTAAAGGCACCACATACAATACCATGTTGTAAGCGTGTATAGTTTTTCCATACTGTTTGTTAATATTAGGGGCCGACCGAAAGTACTTCGGCACTTTCGGAACCGAAACCGAAAGTTGGCTCTACTTTCGGCCGAAACCGAAAGTAGAGTACTTTATATGAAAGTATTGTAATATAAAATGAAATACTAATACTTTATATGTAATGTATGATAATGCAATCGCTTTATTATTTCTTTTCATGCAAAACGTAGCATAATTAAAGAAAACTAAAAAAACATTCCAAAAATATTAATGTTAATTAATGCAAATTAATAAGAAAACTAAGATATTTCGATTCATTCAATATTCAAAGTTCAAATATTTCAAGTTTTTTGAAAGGAGGATGACATCTTCAACGTTTACTGGGGTCAAATTCGCCCGTTTGGTGTTGATGACATTGCCTGCAGAAGCAAAAAGGTCGCTCCAATTCCACTGAACCCGAAGGGCAGTTCAGTCAAGTTTACTTTCGGTTTCGGTCAAGTTTACTTTCGGTTTCAGTCAAGTTTACTTTCGGTTTCGATCCCGAAACCGAAAGTCTACTTTCGGGCAGAAACCGAAACCGAACTTCGGTCGGTCCCTAGTTAATATACAAGGTGGGAAAAAAGTCTTTAAGGATTTTATACATACAACTATTCAGTTAACAACATTATACAGATACTGTAAGTGTTCAAATGATGAGACAAATCAAACAAAAAGTATAGAGTATAAGAATTTTATTCAACAAGTATTTTGTTAAATCTTAATTTAATCTTATTAGCCTTAGGCCCCTCACAGCCTTAATCCGGCCACGAGTTCAACCTCCCCCACCATCACGGACAACTTGGGATAGCCAAATATCCCCTCGTACACTCAAAATGTAGTTATTTTCAATGCGCGTATTTGCGCTATATGCCCCTCGTACACAATAGTCACAAAGTTTAAACGCGTCTATTTCAAAACTGGTTTGCCGAGTTTGTCCCTCGTACTCGCGACGCCTCATATATAAAATGTCCACTAAAACTGTGGATAACAATAAATAATCAATGTTAGGCACGTTACTAGAAAAAAGTAATGACATAATTACAGTTACGATATAATTACAGTTCCTTGTACGATTTACAGTGACATAAATAATTGTGAAGCTGAACTATTTATTTTTATTTAATTTGGCTCTTAAGCTTCAGGCTTCACTGGGCTCTCGAACAATTAATGAGTTGAATAAACTTAATTATTTATTTTTGAAGCTGTCAAAATGTAATGAGTACCGTGCAAAGTCTCAGAAAGTGAAAGAACATTTAAAACTTGCAGGAAAGTAATTCAAAATAAAGTTGAAGAATGTGTAATGTTCCGTGTTTTAGGTTTTATTTTATTTATATTTCTGTAGTACTTTTCTTTTGTACGACTCATTATGATATTCTTTTAGTCATATTGAAGTTCGTTATTTCTGATAAATTGTGATTCATTTTAATTAAGTAATAATTGCTTTAATAATGATTTGTATCTAAGCAAAGCCTAAGTTTTTCGCACAAAGAAGTCACTTGTGGGAAAGCACCAATCACTAACGATTGGTTAGATGTGTACGAATATATATATATATATATATATATATATATATATATATATGGTAAAATATATGAAATAATTTACGAGTGTAGGTAATCAGTTAAGAGTGGATCCGAAGGTGTGTGGGTAAAAGCAATTTCGCGCTGAAAGGGGAAGAATTGGCTTTCGGGTGCAGTGTCAAAATTGACTATAATATTTTTCTTTTACAATCTATAATGAAATTTTACAGGGTGTTAACCCAAAACAAATTATGATGACAATTTCTTCTCGATTAATTTCACTAGAAGAAAACTTAAAATTATTTACAAGTTAGGTAAGATATGCAGAAGTATAATTGGGATTATATGAACCGTATATATCACTTAAATCAAAAGAAAAATCTTAACCTATGGTTGGGGGCATGTTTGGTCATACTGGTTGATCTTCGCAAACACGCCGGGTGTTGGGTATGCATGGCATGTATGGTCATTGAGGGAGGTGTGATTCGCAAAACATGCTAATAACAGAAACTTTAGCCGTTACTTGCCAAAAAGAGTAGTGTCGTTACCCAAAACATTACTTATTTAAAAATGTAACGAGTAGCGACTTGTTACTTTTCAAATACATACCTATATTCTGTATATAATACATGTACAGTCCCCTGCAATAGTCGTGTTCCATCCCTTTTAAGTCCTCTCCGAGATGTGACAGCAACACAGACCCTCTTTCTCACCAGTAGTATGACCGCAAAATGGGAGAGTGCAAGAATGTTGCAAGATGTTGCAAAAGGGTATGCAACAAAGGGGGAGAGGTTATGCAATGAAGGGGGAAGGGGTTATGCCACAAAGGGGGAGGGGGAATGTTGCAAGAGCAACAAGGGTTATGCAACTTGGAGGCGGAGTTATCCCCCAAGAAAAAGAGAGGAGAGAGAGAAAGAGAGCTGTTCGCCTAGTAGGAGCCAAGCGCATATTAAGACTTCAACTGAGCGCCCGCTGTCTTATAAGGTGTAAATCTGCCAGTTGGCTTAGAAGGCGTAAATGGCTTGTTCAGTTGTACAGGTTGAGTTGCCAGATTGCGCTATTTATTTAAGTAAAGTATATATTATTGACAGTTGGCTTGGAAATCCGTCAGTTGGCTTAGAAGGCGTAAATGGCTTGTTCAGGTGTACATTATTAAGGTTGAGTTGCCAGATAGCGCTATTTATTTAACTAAAGCATATATTCTTGACAGTTGGCATAAAACATAATTGATTCCTTTTGCAGATTTTGGCGGTGAGCCTCTGGTTCGCTCCAGCATGCTGGCGCCTGAACGTAACCTAACCTATGATTCAGACCATAGATTCTCTGGAAGATAATGGAGAATATATTTAATACACAGATTTTCAAAAGACCTTTTAGAGAGAGAAGAAAAAAATATACATACGAGGAATATATGCACAAAATTCAGACCATAGATTTTCTTTGTAACTGGAACCTAACCGTGGTGTAAATTACAGTAGTAATAATAAGCTAAATCGGTTTTTCTTCTCCCATAATTGTTCATTTTGACAAAGATCAAGCTTGTCACCCGCCTTAGACCTACTACAGTTTAACGTTGAATCCGAACTAATTTTCTTTGCGTGTAGTTTGTGTGGTATCTTTTCCACAGTCATTGTCGCTGTTATTGAAATAAAATGAGTGAATGAAAAAATGGAGAGGTTTATTACTATTATTGCGATGATTCGATTAAGCTTATCGCTCCTCCTCTCGAGGATGAAGTGGTGAGTTGGCTTCTTTTACTCTCCACTTCACATAGGTACATCCGGCTCATCGTGGATTGTATGTACCAAGAAATTACAATGTCACCATCCGGATTCGATCTCTCAACCACCGATCAGCATCCCAGCGTCTTAACCACTAGGATACCTAGGGCGCCCATTTATCTACCAACCCAACCAGACATTCATTTTCACGAGCTAAACACAACTTAATCGCACTCCAACGCGAGAATTGGCAGGTAAAAAGTCAAGTCGAATACATGAACCACAGTTGAGGATCGAATAGTATGACCGCAAATTAGTGATGTAGCGGATGTCATTTTTTTCACATCCGCGGATGCGGATGCGGATGAGGATGTTTGATTTCAACATCCACGGATGCGGATGCGGATGTCTACATTTTCGTTATTTTTTAGGATATATTCGAGATTTGTTGTGTTTAACGTATATAATAAGTTATTATATAGAGAGAGCTGTAGCTATAATGTAGTATAATTGATTAATTGTACAATAATTGCTGTACTTTTCACTGAACATATAAAATAATATCAAGCATCTAACTAATATAGAAATCAATCAGTGAATTCGTCTGCAAATAAATTCGTTATATTTTGTTGAGTTTCAGCCACAATTAGAAACCATAATTGTGTTACCAGGATGCGGGACGTGAACCCAACTCAAATGCACCCCACCGACCTCTTTCCCCAACCTCCACCCTTATAGAAAGAGATCTTTAATTAGCTTGATAACTATTTATATTAAGTTTAAAGTTTTATTAGGCATATTTATAAATGAGTAATTAAAATAAAGTAAACTAAGATTTTCATCGTTTAATGTTCAAACTTAATTATAGGAAGGTTATGCTTAAGGAACATTAATTTTTCTGCCTTTTCTGCTGCCAGTCTGTTTCTCTTTTCATCATATATTAATCCAGCACTGCTAAATAATCTCTCGCTTGGTACGTTTGTTGGAGGACAGGCTAAATGTTTCCTTGCAAGTTTACTCAAGTATGGATAGATATTCTGCGTATTTTTCCACCGACTAATAGGATTGTCACATGCAGCCAGGCGTTTTTCTTGGTGATAGCTCTCGATCATTTTTACTACATCTTTTGGCATCGCGTAGGTCTCGTCATTGCTGCTTGACTCAAGAAACTGAGAGACAGATTCTGTGATAGATTTGCTTGTTGAAGGTGTTGGTTCTGTCACTGAAACTTTTATTCTTTTGGTGGGTGGCGAAGCGACAGATTCAAGAGATTGAAGCTCTTCAACTGCTTTGCCAAGTGATGATTTAACTCGTTCTAATGTAGTAGGTGAAAATAACTTAGCTTTGTAACGTGGATCTAAGTAGGTTGCAAGAGAGTAACTTCATACAAGAACAGCCTCTCGTCTTGTCGCTTGCATCACTTTTGCGCACAATGAACTAGTTCTATTAATATAGTAGAATTTGATAATTTCCGCTTATTAATGACGTTTTATCTCAACGGTCCACATCCGCACGACATCCGCAGTCCAAAGTGCGGATGCGGACGCGGATGCGGATGCGAGAAAATGTGCGGATGTTCCGCGGATGCGGATGCGGATGTGACCTACATCACTACCGCAAATAATAATAATGTAAAATATTGTCGTGATAGAGATGGCAAATGTTGATCAATGTTGCAAAGGGGTGAGGGATATTGCATAAAGGGGTGGGTTCTAAAATGGGAAAACCGAGAATAGGATGGGCGAAAATGGGTAGAGATTGCAAGTGGCAATACACGATGTGAGCATTAAATCTACCGAGAAAAGATAACGACACCATTAGTCGACCAATCAGGACGTCCAAAGCGTGGACCCGTAATATAGGTGTTACGATTGGTACAAAAATTTATCATAGCTCCACCCAGTTACATTGACAACCAATCATTAAACTTATGAACCGCCTATTAGTCTTTTGGGGTGGTGCTCGGGGATCATGTATATAAAAGGAAATATTTTCAGCTGGGAGTCACAGTAGTTATTTTCACCAGTGAATAAACATTCCCTCCGCCATGAATCAAGAACTTTACAGTTTACCGGATTTATATGAAGATAGTGACATTGTAGCGTTGTCCGCAATTAATCTTTTTAACGCGGCTGACTGGAATGGATTATTTCCAACGCAAACCGTTGATGATATTTGCAATGACGCTCCTTACGATCCGACGCAAGGGACTGCCGTAGAAATGTAAGTGCCTGTAATTTTATTTTTTGTAGCCAATTATTCGCAAACTTGTTATTTATTTAATGTGCCTCTCATTAGGAGAAAGAGCACTGTTCTGGATTATTTCATTATATATATATGGAGGGTTTTAGTAATTCATCTCATCACATTAAAAATGCTTCATTTAGGTATCCGCAATTATAGATTAGTTTGCAATTAATATTATGCTAAAGTCCTGTTTTTGATTCATTTAATTTTTTTTTATAGCAATCTTTTGCATGTTTTAAATAATTTTATAAATTCCGTAATAAATGTTATTCGGCATTTTCTCTTAAAGGAACTTCTCTGAGCGGTTCAAAGATATTGTCACATTGTAATACTCTTACTATATGTATACTCTGCATATGTTTTAAATAACTGGGTTTTTATTAAAAAAGATTGAGTATGAACTAATGAATTATTCTTTCTCCTTTAAGGTCCGAGGAGGATTTGACACGTGTTATACAATCTTTTCGTTTTGAAGAAACCCATGTCGTGAACCTGAATACGGAGGTAGAAGATTTACCGAGCAGTCAACCCAACGATTGTCACATCATTAACGAAATAATGTAAGTATTTTTATTTATGTTTCGATAGATTTTTTCGGGGAAGAAGACAATGTATTTTCATCAATTTATTAAATGAAAGAAATCATGTTTTTAGTACAATAACCATCTTAAACTACAGAATATACAAACTAACATTATTGGTTACAAATATATATATACACGAACAAAACATCATACTATACAACGAGTACGCACAACCGGAAAACGGCTTTTTATCTGTCTGCATACCATTTCGTCGTTTCGTTGAGTGTGACACGGGTCGAATAATTTAAATTTTTTTTTAATTCTTTACCACGTGACATATGCATGAGAAATGAAAGGCAGTACATCCCACACGTATTACTAAAATATCCTTGTAGCCGGAAGGGATTCCATAGAACTTCGGGGATATGCAACTGATCGAGAAATTTTACAATAACAGGGTCACTTCAGGGTTGAGTGTCGAGTGAATCAAAATAGTACATGCGGTCCCTATTTTTAAAATAGATTGCAAACCAATGAATCCCTTCACTACCAATAACATCTGTGTTCACAATAAGGCTACCGCAATTTCTCATAGATGGCAATTTCAATGCTTCATTCTTCTCAAACACACCGATAAATTTGGAACGTGTGATTCGTTCACTATTCATTACTCTCTGAAGTGTATTCGCATCCATTTTAAAAGTCAGTGACAACGCTCCTAAATCTGTTTACTTCTATTAGGGCTTGTGACTCGAGTTAAACTAGTACACTTATAGGCGCATCTATAGGTTTGGCGAATTCCAATCTGACTGAGATGTTTCCACTCTGTTGTGGACTTAAGTGTGTATTTACACTAGCAGATAAGTCAGGTGTGATGTGAAACGGATAAAGGTTAAATTGATCGACGAATTCTTTCTGCGTTACCCCATTCCCGAGCTCATCACAACCACCTGTAATATGGGCCAGATTACTATATGCTCTCGCGCAAAGCGGAAACACAGCGTCTGACGAATAATCCATATCCATACCCCCGCCCAACGCAATGCCGTTAACGTATAGAGCAACGGTGGCCAAACACCGGCTCGCGAGACAATTTTGGTTTTTATTGTATTTATCATAAAAGACAAAATTCATAATAGAAATATAATTTTTTTTTCACATAAAAAAATATGAAAAAAAACAAGGAAAAATTGAATTGACAATAAAATGCGTCATGCGTACGACAATTTATTTTGCGTGACAGGTACTAAGCGGGATAATTACGTAATTTACACCAATCGCCACTCACCAGTGTCCAGTACCCCTCGAGCTACCCTGCGGGCCGCGTGTAGTAACGAGTGAGTGTGTTTTAAAATGGGCTTCTTAGATCAAATAGTGGCTATTTTTCTCAGCTATACAAGTGAAAGTTATACAACCCCTTAGTTGATTAAAATGACTGAGCAGACAAAGTGTAAGAAACGGAAATATGAAGAAGAAAATAGAGGTTTTAAACAGGAGTGGGAAGAGAGCTTTGCCTTTACTGTTAAGGGTGGGAAACCTGTGTGTCTTATCTGCCACGTGGCACTCACTAACCATACAAATTTTATTACGGAATTTCCTCCCAAATCAGAATTGTGGAAGACTAAGTTAACAATGTTGAAATCTAGCCTAGTTGCCCAACAAACTGTACTTTCATCATTGTGTAAGACAGCTGACTTAACTACTGAAGCTAGTTTTGTTATGGCATGGAATATTGCTCGTGTTCAACTTCCCTACAGTAGTGGAGAGTTTGTGAAGAAGAATATTGCCGATGTTACTGCAATTCTCGCTCCACATAACACAAAGCCTCGAGAACAAATAGCAAGTATTTCTATTTCCCGCTACACTACAGAGAGACGTATTTCCCTGATCAGTGCTGAAATTACATGCTCGTTGCAGAGTGATTTGAAGAATTCTGTTGCATTCAGTTTGGCCCTCGATGAATCCACAGATATTAAAGATAACCCTCAACTGGCGATGGAAATGTGAAAGAACTCTTGGACTTAATGACCCTAAGAGAAACCACCAGAGGGGTTGACATAAAGAACGCACTTGATGAGGCATTATCAAATGCTCAAGTACCATTGAATAAACTTGTCAGTGTTGCAACAGATGGAGCACCAGCTATGGTAGGACAAAATGTATGCCTAGTTGGGCTCTTGACACGCGATCCCAAGTATCCTGTGTGTCTCTTTATTCACTCTATCATTCACCGTGATCATTTGGTAAGCAAGTACTTTAAGTATGGCAGTGTTATGACGTGTGTTCTAGAAATTGTGAATTTCATTCGTTCAAATGCAAAAACGCACCGAGCGTTTAGAAATTTTATCGAGGAGCTGGATCTTCAGGATAAGCCAGATGACCTTTCATTCTACTGTACTGTAAGGTAGTTATGAACTAGTAATCTCCTGAATAGGTTTGTTGCACTGTTGGAGCCTATCATTGGTTTCTTGAAAGAAAAGGGAAAGTCATACCCACAACTAGAAGATCACGAATGGGTGCAGGATCTGATGTTTTTTACTGATGTAATACAACACCTTCAAAATCTAAATTTAGCACTTCAGGGAAAGGATAAGGTCATTTCTGACCTTACACAGACAGTTTTCAGTTTCCAGAATAAAATAAAGCTCTTCCAAAAAGATCTAGTAACAAAAAAATTTGAGCACTTTCCCCACCTGAAAAACCGAGCAAACCCTTTTCCTGATATTGAAATAAAAGATAGTAAATTGAAGGAATACAAAGGTAAATTAGACGGACTAGTTGATGATTTTCAGTTCAGGTTTGATAAACTAAAGAAGCTAAAACCATGCTTCGAATTTCCTGTAAATCCTTTCCTGATTGATGTCGTCAACGATGGCTGTCCTGTTATCACACCTTTTGTTACGGAAGCTGCTTCAATAGAAACAGAACTTCTGGAGCTACAGGAAGACGTGGGTTTAAAGTTGATACATAAAAGCTTATCTGCAGTTGAGTTTTGGAAGCAAGTACCAGAGACAAAGTATCCTCACCTCAGGAAAACCAGTTTCCGACTTATCTCAGTTTTTGGGACAACTTATTGCTGTGAAGCACTCTTCTGGGTAATGAAGTTTGTAAAGTCAAAACATCGTGCTGCCCTCACTAACGAACAGCTGACTGAGCTTCTTCATACCGCCTTAACATCACATCAGCCAGACTTTAAAGCATTAACAGCCAAAATGAAGACCCAAGCTAAGCCTTCTACAAGCAGTAATTAAACAATTTAATAATGTGAGTATAACTATATGTATATGTTTTTAATAATTAAATTCTTTTTAAAATATTTTGCGGCTCTCGTACATCTGAAAAACGTCGTATGTGGCTCTTGGGTCCAGGAAACTTGGCCACCCCTGGTATAGAGTTATATTTTTAAGGCCGAAATTCTCGAATTTAAAGGCACTCTTTTTGAATTTTCCATTCACCGAAGCATGGTCCTACATCCCGATTAATATCCTTTTAGGTAGATTTTCCAGGGCGATGTTTTCAATCTGCTTCGATACCAATCCTGCTGACACCGTGTACAGTTTGATCTGTGCTCTGTTAATTAGGTATTTTAATGTGGCGTTTAGTAAATTTTTCTCAATTTCTATTTGTTTTGGTGAACTTAATTTCACTCGCCGTACGCGGAGGTATGTCTCCATAATGTGAATCACAACGGGTTTTGCTGCCTCTTCTTAATGAGCATCCAGATTTAAACAGATCTCAGGATTCGTGCGGGTGAGCTTTATTTTCATATCCACTCCGTTCACAAGCAACTTCTCCTGGAATGTGAAGTCTGTATGCAGGCGTCCAAAACACTCATATATCTTCTTTTTAGAATTTTTGAATTTGTCCTTTATACTACTTTTGTCTTTAGCTTGATAATAGTCCTCGGCACTTAAAAAGGTATCCTTCGCTTCTTTGGAAAAGTTCATCACATTTTCCAGATAGGATCGTAGGTGGTAGTACCCCGTTCCTGCCGATATGTTGACCTGATTTAAATATACGTCACACTGGTTGAATAAGGAGTGCAGAAAGTTTGTTTCAGGGTATCCAGCATATTTGTCATCACAGTCCGTTCCATCAGAATGGGCTATACGTAGTTTAGCGTACATGTGCACACAGCTTGGATCAAAAAAGTAAGGGCTTGAGCTGGGTATCACGAATTCTATAGAGACACTCGGGGAACTAATTGTGTTTAAAGGGTTAATTGTAATAAAGTCACTGTGTTCAATAGAAACGTATCATTACAGGATGCACTCAAACAACACCAATAGAACACCTGCACACAGAAACAAAAATACTGAAAGTTAGGGAACATTTAGACATGAGGGGAACACAATTCATGACAGCAGCGACAACTAACCCACAACACCCTTGCCACTACATGTACAATCATGCAGCAACACCTCGCACCATTAAGGTAACACCAGAGAGACATTATAACCAAATACTCCATTCCATACCACGCCCCACAGACATCACACAGCACAGAAAACACATACACACACACCTAACCCACAAAACACTGATACGACTCGGTCCGAATGCGGTCCTAGGTGCGAAGCCGCCACCCATTAACAGGTCAGAGATTAGCCTGAACAGATCGGATCGAGTTAACTTAGCACGATTCCGATGTGGACATCACCCCAACTTACGGACATACAGTATAAACACAGACTAGACAACTCCATAGACGACACCTGCCACCTGTGCCAGGACACACCACAAACAATTGAACGCATTATGACAGCCTGTACCACTCTAGCACAACAACGAACACAACACATCACTAGTGCGCTGAACCTCTGGTCCACTCCGGAGAGGGTGATCGGTTACCTGCGTGCCGCCGGCTTGCTCGATCAAGGTGGGTTGATTGGCTAAACAACAACAACAACAACTGGCGGATTTACACCTTATAAGACAGCGGGCGCTCAGTTGAAGTCTTAATACGCGCTTGGCTCCTGCCAGGCGAACGCTTCTCTCCTTCTCTCTTTCTCTTGGGGGATAACTCCGCCTCCAGGTTGCATAACCCTTGTTGCTCTTGCAAAATCCCCCCCATTTGTTGCATCACCCCTCCCCTTCAGTGCATACCCCTCCCCTTTGTTGCATAACCCTTTGCAACATCTTGCAGAATTGATCAACATTTACAATTGCATTGCAACATTCTTGCACTCTCCCATTTTGAGGTCATACTACTCCCACCCACCCTCACTCCCTCCCTCTCCTCCTCCCACTCTCAGGTGTTATTATAGTAATACTTTTATTTTTTGAAAGCCAATGACTGAATAAATATAGTGTTCACTGTAGTTTTGGTGGTAATGCTAGGACGACTATGTACTAGGGGCACTCAATATATTTTGCCCCACCCTTTTTTCTTAGCTAAATAATAGGCCATGGGGCTGTAATGTCTTTTGGGCCGTAAGTTTGAACTCACATAACCGGATTTTTCCAGTTTGAACCTCCCCTCCTTGTATAAAACCGATGGTTAACGCAGTTTCAAAAATGGCGTCTGACAGTGATGTGCGTCGTAAACAGAGAGCTGTTATCGAGTTCTTAACCGCAGAGAAGGAAACACTTGGAAATATTCACAAACGTCTACAAAATGTTTACGGAGATGCTGTTGTTGATTGAAGCACAGTTGGATGCTGGTGTAAACGTGTGAGATCATCGGAGAGAGGGAAAACAGCCTTGATAATAAGCCACGCAGCGGTCGTCCGGCATCGGCTGTGACATCTCACACTGTGCAACGTGCTAACAGCATCATTCGATCAAATCGGCGCGTCACATACAAGGAGCTATCACTGGAGCTAGGAATTAGTGAAGGAAGTGTGAATACGATAATTCAGCAATTGGGATACTCAAAAGTGTGCTCACGGTTTATTCCTCGCGAACTGAATGAAGATCACAAAGCCCAAAGAAAAGAAATTGCTTCTGAGTCGTTGGTTCGATACGAGACAGAAGGGGATGACTTCCTTTCACGAATTGTGACTGGGGATGAGACTTGGGTACACCACTTTGAACCTGAAACAAAGTTCAAACAACCTGAAACAAAGTTCAAAATGGCTCCCGCTGCAGGAAAGGTTATGGCCACCATCTTCTGGGACATGAAAGGGGTGAGTCTGGTGGACATTATGAAGAAAGGACAAACAATCAATTCAAAGGCATATATTGCTACCCTACAGAGACTCCAGAGACGTATAAAGCGAGTTCGACCGGAGAGAAAACTGGAAGACGTCATTCTTTTGCACGATAATGCAAGACCACACAACAGTTTGCAAACAAGAGAGGCCATCACAAAAATGCGCTTGACTGTGTTACTCCACCCTTCATACAGCCCGGATCTGGCACCTTCAGACTTCCATTTGTTTGGGCCAATGAAGGATGCTATTCATAGAAGAAAGTTTCAGAGTGACGATGAGGTTGTTGAGGAGGTTAAGAGGTGGCTCCAGCGGAACCCAGCGGACTTTTACCAGCAGGGAATAAAGGCCCTTGTTTTGAGGTGGAGGAAAGCCGTAGAAAAGGATGGAGACTATGTAGAAAAATAAAAACTTGTAAAAAAGGTATGTAACTACTTGTGTACAAAATTTCTGGAACTTACAAGGAAACTTGGAAAGAAAAAAAAAGGTGGGGCAAAATATATTGAGTGGCCCTCGTATTTTATTCATGCATTATTCCTAAATTTAGGGAATAGAATAGTTAGGTTATTTCACAAACGCGGGATACTTTAAAAAATTTCAATTATAGGATTTCGATGTGGCCATGTTATAGTTAAAGTGTAAGATAAGTTGTAGTATCGACTTTTCCTCAGGCAATAACATTTCTGTTTAAAGTCCATGTATCATCAACAAATAATTATCCAGAAAAAGGTCTATCCATGGAGAGATAATGATAACATAGTTCAATTTTTTATTACAAAAATAAACATGAATCAAGTAAATTTAGGGATTTTCTTAAGAACATACAAAAACAATGTTCAAATTATAAGGAAGTGACACTTGTTCAAGTAAATAAATATATATTTACTACATTACAACTATAGCATTATTATACACAATTACTCAATACTTGGTCCATCTTTCATTGTTATTAATGACCTCTCGTAGCCTATTTGGAACAGATGCCACGTGATTGTAGTTGACTTGTGGGTTCCTGCGGAAAAGTTCCCACTCTGCCATGGTGTGTTCCAGCAGGTGCCGAGAAGTCCGTGCTTGCCTAAGTTCCGAAGCGTTAACCACATTTGCCAACACATTTTCAATGGGGTTTAGGTCACACCACTTGGTGGGCCAGTTCAGCAGCTCGACATCTTGTTGTTCCTGAAACCACCGTCTGATGATCCTGGCAGTATGAACAGGGTAATTATTCTGTAAAAAGAAATTAGTAAAACTTGATAGCTCACATTTCATCCATACTTTTTGAAGTGCAGCGTGAGTTTCGTCGACGTTACAGAACAGATCCACCGGGTGCTCAGAGCATCCATCGGTGGTATCGGCAGGTATCGGCACTGTGACTACCGATTTACAGCTCTAAAACTGCAACACACAAAACGCCTTCTGCTGTGCGGACGCCATTTTCACACTGACTGTTTGTTGCTAGGCTAAGCCACGGCGTGACTTTGGAGCCATCTTGCGGTGATCTTGTAAAACTCAGAGATTTCCTCTTTCATGTGGTGTATGCCCAGTTGATGCACGGTTGATAGGTACGGAAGTATTCTCAGTTGAAATCGGATGAATCATTTTAAATAGCTCTGTATAATTTCCTTAGTGAGCGGCGGCAAGTCGTTCCAGTACAAGGAGTATCTTCATCAGAATCAGAGGTCCTCAGCTCAGTACCACAAAGAACAGCATTAGCTCCACTACTCTTCATAATCATGCTAACTGACATAGATGAGGACGTTACCAGAGACAGCACAGTAACATCCTTTGCAGATGACACAAAGATCAGTAGAAAAATAAGAAACCCAGAAGATATAGGATCTCTACAAACCGACATAAACAGAATCTACAAGTTAACGGAAGACAACAATATGAAGTTTAACACTGAGAAATTTCAGCTGTTACGGTACGGAAAAAGAGAAGACTTAAAATTCATGGAATATTATATCCCAAATGGACAGGAAATTCATAGAAATTTCAGAGCAAAAGATTTAGGGGGTGTAATGACAGATGATGCGAAATTTGAAACACAAAATAAGATAGCAGTAAACAGAGCAAAGAGAATAACGGGACAGATATTGAGAACCTTTAAACGAAGGGATAGGAATGTAATGATTCCTCTACTGAAAACCCTGATCATACCCAAATTGGAATACTGCTAGGTCCTAACATCCCCATATAAAAAAGAAGACATTAGACAGCTGGAAGGGATTCAAAGAAGCTTCACACCCAAGATCAACAGGTGCAAAGAACTAAATTACTGGGAAAGGTTACGCGAACTAGACCTATATTCACTGGAAAGGAGAAGAGAGAGAGATACACCATTATTTACACTTGGAAAATAATGGAGAAACTAGTCCCTAATCTTACTCTGAACCCTATAACTCCCCAAACAACGGTGGAAAGTAGAAACGGTAGACTGTGTCATATTCCCAAATTGAAGGCGAGACAGGGAACATCCTTAACCCTGAAAGAAAATAGTTTTGTGGTGAGAGGACCAAAACTGTTTAATCAGCTGCCCAAAGACCTAAGAAACACGAAGGGAGTTGCAGTGGACATCTTCAAAAGAAGACTAGACGCCTGGCTCAGAACAATCCCCGATGAGTCGGGTGTACCTGGCTATGTGAGGTGGAGAGCACAAGAAACCAACTCATTACTTCACCAGGCCAACTCGAGAGGAGGGGCGACAAGCTTGACCTTCGCGAAATGAGGAATCATCGCGCGTAACCTTTGCAAGGTTGTAAAGTTAAGGTATATATATATATATATATGATTTTACAGTTAAACACGTGAAGTGAATGAATGATGCAAACCCACAAGGAAAAAGAAAATTATTCCAAGGCCTTTCGTGTATTCAGAAGTGCACCTCGTCATGGAATGAGGTGTACTTCTAAATACACGAAAGGCCTTCTAATAATTTTTCTTTCTCCTTGTGGGTTTGCATTATATATATATATGTAAAAAGTGAACAATGAACAATTCCTATACCATCGTATATGGATTCATTGTCTTCATGCAGTACTTTGTTCGTATAGTTTTATGTTCGAATGTCCATTTTTACATAAGAACCAAAATCGCTAAGCGAGTTTTGGATAGAATTTCGATTTGTACTTCTTTATTCATTACTGTATTTCTCTAATTCATCTTTTCTAATAATGACTTATACACTATGACGTCATAAAATAACTTTATTCTCTTTACGTTTCCCATACTTTGTACACTGAATCACGTTCTTAGTATTTGGACATCTTCCGTATTCAATGTATGGTAAATTCTTTAGTAATAATGTTGTGGTGTTATGTAGTATAAATATTATTATTCAACCACATTCATCTATACGTCATTAATTTCCCTTGATCATTATCCTATATAAATTTTATTAAATATTCATTTTTATTCGTGTCAATTCTATGAAATGCAAAACTTTAGGCAGTCGTTCGAAAACGCAAAAATACGTTCTCGTATTATTTTTTTCATTTTTATTTTTAACTATATCACCTCCCGCATTGAACTCAAAAATGCTGAGTTAAGTTATCAAATTCCGCTCACTACGACAGAATCGAACGCTTCTAAGATAAATACCTCCGTTCGCTCTGATTTCAAATTTATAACATATTATAACATATTATGTTGTATATAAATCCAAACCATATGTGCCCCATGTACTTTGTATTATATTTCTAACATCTTAATTGTCTATTATAATATGAACACTGTAAAAACAAAACAAAGTTATAGTAACTGTTAATTGTAATTAACTGTAATACTTTTAATTTAATATAACGTAATTTACTTTAATGAAACTGTAATTAATAATA
This sequence comes from Bathynomus jamesi, assembly GCA_023014485.1. NCBI lineage: Eukaryota > Metazoa > Arthropoda > Malacostraca > Isopoda > Cirolanidae > Bathynomus > Bathynomus jamesi. The sequence continues at coordinate 642,355 of JAJOZX010002219.1, forward strand.
ACTTGTAATGTACTTCAATGAAACTGTAATTAAATGTAATGATTTAATTTATAATGTAAGAATGTACTTTAATAGAACTGTAATGGACAATCATAAGCGAATGTGAAGTAATCCATAATTGTAATCGTAATTGTAATGAACCAAAATTAATACGTACTCAGTCGTGTACTTAATTTGTACTTATGTGTACTATTACGAAATGATATCGCCTTCATAAATGTAGACTCGGCGAAAAAATACAAATTAGTTTTTATTTTTATTTTTTTAAATTTTTATTTGCAATCTTTCAAACATCTGATCATGTGTTTAAAAAGGGGAAACTTAACCTTCGACTGTCTTCCCCCAAACATTTAGGTTTATATTATACATGTATTTGTAAAATTAAAGCACTTCATCAAGTCACTTCATATTAGCACTTCATTACGGCACTTCATTACGAGCCTCCCTTGTTAGCAGCCTTGCTGCGAGGAGGGGGCAGAGGCCCCTTGGCCTCCTTAATATTTTAGATTCCGGCCTGAGCCATGGTCGAAAGAGGTCGAACCTCTACCCCTGTAAATTCAGAGCAGTACCTGTACATTTTGAGAAGTAAACCACAGTAAAAGAAGTTTTTATCTTTTTCCTTCGAGCCTTGTTCTCTTCAGGAATTTAGTCAGTAAAGTCGATAAGTTATAAAAGAAAAATCGATAAGTTTTAGTATCAGAGAAAGTATCAGAGAAAGTATCAGAGTATTATAGAAAGAGAAGAATTAAAAATTGGCGACCCTTTGCCCAAATTAAGAGACAACCCAAGCACCATAGAAGATATTGGCATAACAGTCTGGCGAGTCTGTAGCCAAGAGTTTAACAAGAGGCGACCGAAAAGAATTAGAATGTTATAGAAGAAATATCCGTTGCTTGCCTCCTAACTAGAACCCCCGTCGATCCGAACCACCCCAGGGCCATAGACGGAGGGGTTAACATATATATATATATATATATATATATATAATATATATATATAATATCCTGATAAAACTAATTCATTTAGTACATCTCAAATTCACTGTAATGAAGGTCTACAGTAATGACCAAAAAAATGGTCAATTATCTACAAAATTTTGGCCTAATAAACTCATTAAAATGTAAATATTTATCACATATTACCAAAGCTTCCAACAGAAAATTATGTCATTCATAAGGTGCCATACCAAATGGAATCTACAACTTACTACAACTATTTACTACATACCAAAGATTTATCTTGTGGGAAGCAATGGAAATTTATATTGTCCAGATTTCCTTTTATGTGAACGTTATTTACATTTACATTTCATTTGGAAAACATGAAACCAAAATTAAGAACCATTTCAGACCAATACCTACCCCTCTGAACTACCCAGCAAACACACTACGTAAATTCAACGTTGTATCATGGTTGAATCTTGGTCATGTCAGAAACTGACGTTGTACTGACGTAGTCACAACGTAAAACTTAAACGTTATATTGCAACGTTGAATAATGACGTTGTATACACGTGAAATACAAGTAAACTTCTGACGTAATTTTTTTTACGTAGCATAGACGTTGTCTGCATGTAAGGTTTTACATCCATAGTATGATATATATCATAGTTTCGTATTACATTATTCTTTGTTACAGTATACAAGACTGGCTCACACACAATAGACTCAAAGTAGCGCCCACAAAATCAACCATCACCTTGCTTACAAGCAACCCAAAAGAACACCAGGTAATTCCACAGCTTACACTAAACAACATCAACATTCCACACACTCACAGGACCAAAATACTTGGGGTCACATACAACACATCATTATCTTTTGCAAACCACATTCAGGACATTAAAAACAAATGTACGTCAAGACTTAACACGCTTAGGGTACTAACAGGCACAAACTTTGGCCACCAGCAGGAAACAACATCACTAATATACAAACAATATATTCGCTCAGTTATGGACTATGCTAGCCCATGCTGGGCACCCATTATCTCAAACACACACATAAACACCTTACAGACAATACAAAACAACGCACTTCGTATCATTACAGGATGCACTCAAACAACACCAATAGAACACCTGCACACAGAAACAAAAATACTGAAAGTTAGGGAACATTTAGACATGAGGGGAACACAATTCATGGCAGCAGCGACAACTAACCCACAACACCCTTGCCACTACATGTACAATCATGCACCAACACCTCGCGCCATTAAGGTAACACCAGAGAGACATTATAAACAAATATTCCATTCCATACCACGCCCCACAGACATCACACAGTACAGAAAACACATACACACACACCTAACCCACAAAGCACTGACACGACTCGGTCCGAATGCGGTCCTAGGTGCGAAGCCGCCACCCATTAACAGGTCAGAGATCAGCCTGAGCAGATCGGATCGAGTTAACTTAGCACGATTCCGATGTGGACATCACCCCAACTTACGGACATATAAACACAGATTAGACAACTCCATAGACGACACCTGCCACCTGTGCCAGTACACACCACAAACAATTGAACACATTATGAGAGACTGTACCGCTCTAGTACAACAACGAACACAACACAACATCACTAGTGCGCTGAACCTCTGGTCCACTCCGGAGAGGGCGTCGGTTACCTGCGTGCCGCCGGCTTGCTCGATCAGGGTGGGCTGATCGGCTAAACAACAACAACAACAGCTACACCTAGCCTACTGTATTCAGAACCTCAATATGAGCAAAAGACTCTTTGCATTCACGTCGGATTGAATACATCAAAGAAAAAGGGGTAACTATTGTATTTTTAGCCAAAAACCAAAACTTCCATTTCAACTGGCAAAATTGAGCGTCCACTTTTCAGGGCACATAATATGTCCGTTTCATGTCCCGCCATGAGCGCATGGCAAACAGACATAATATTTCGCTAGAAATTCTGGATTCCGTTCGATAGAACCCTCCTGAGTTCGTTACACTACATTGGGACGGTAAGTTGATCAATGACAAGTACGGTGATGCCGACGAAGCATTAGCTATACTTGTCTCAGGTCCCACTCCCAATTTTTCCAAGGGTAAGCTTCTTGGTGTTCAGAGGCTACCACGTGCTACTAGGAAAGCTCAAGCGGAAGCAACTGCAGAGATGCTGGAAATGTGGGAGGTCAAAGAGAAAGTGAAAGCTCTCGTTTTTTATACAACCGCGAGTAACAGTGGCTGGAAGAGTGGAGCCGCTAAATACATCGAGAAATTTACCGAGAATAAAGTGTTCTACCTGGGCTGCAGGCACCATATTTTGGAACTTGTTCTTGGCAGTGTGTGGGAGACCTTGTTCAGAAAGACCAGCGCTCCTGAAAACACCATATTCCATCATTCAAATCTGCATGACACTCCATAGACACTAATCTGCCGCATCACACACTTCAACTCTCGGACTCGTGGCTTCTGAAATGTGCAAAAGAGGCAAAGAAAGACCTGATTGAAGTGCTTACAACGGGAGAGAAGTTGCCGCGGGACGACTACACAGAATGTGCAGAGAACGCATTGATTCTCTTAGGGGAGATGCCTCCTTGAGGTCACCATAAGAGGAAACCTGGTCCAACGTCCGTTGGATGGACAAAGTTTTCTACGCCCAGATGATGCTCATGGGGGCGGAGCAGTTACACTCCGCTCCTGGCGAAGCTGAGAAGACTGAATACTTCCATTCAGTTGTTTTACACGACATACTGGATGAAAGCAAGCAACGGAGCAAATACACCAACCAATGACCTGTGATTTACCAAGGCCATGATGAGCTTCAGACAGTTAGAAGTGACAGTTAGAAATTCTTCCGTCACACGTGGTATCTGATGGAGGAAGTCAGTCTTCTCTCTGTTCAGTCACCATCCCGCAGTCACAGACGAACTGAAGCAGGCAATAGCGTCGAAGCTGACTGAAACTGAGAAACCAGACAGCTTCAGGATCAGGAGGCCAACTTTCACAACCATTACTGTCACGGCAGAAAGTGAGATACCTGACTATGTGGGCCCTGATTCTCATTTCTTGTTCAGCTGCTTGGATGAGCGATGAATAGCTACGAAACCCGTGGCTGATTGGCTACAAGATGCGGATTATCAGGTCGCAGAGAATTTCGTGAGAACTTTGAAGGTGGTAAACGATGCCGCTAAAAGGGATGTCAAGCTGAATACAGAGTATGCCACAATAATAACCGACAACATTAAGGAACGGCAACAATTACTACAGGCTGTCGAGCAGTACCGAAACAAGTATCCCAACTTCTCAAAAAAAACACTAGGATAGAAATGTAGAGAATAATTTGTAAATTTGTTTATCAATAAAGAGTGGGAACCGGGAGGGTAATAAAATGCAAATGCCGGAGCCTGTTCTTCAGGCCGGACAGAGGTGGTCCGGAGTGAGGATTTTATTATCCTCCTCCACCGTTACTTTTACTGGTTCCACATGAGGATGAAAAAATTACTACAAATATACATGGAGGAGATTGTAGACACCAATCAACCAGGGAAGTATTCCGGGGGAGAAGTTAGACAGAAGATAGCGAGTGCTGGACCTCCCGTTTCTCCTGCCACTGTCCTTAGCTGATCTTTTTCCGTGTCTCATCTACCCTGTGAGCAGTCCAGCATGCTCTTAAACACACTTCTCTCCCTATTCCTCACTACATACACATGCACCTTACACACTAATCTAAAAATTAAAAAAAAAATGGCATCTGTTATTTTTATTTATTTGTTGGGTTCAAAATCCCAGCTGAGCCGTGAACGGCCAAGTTCTAAAGGGCCAGTTCAACCTACAGCCCAAGTTAAGCTAAAATTAAAAACTTACGGACTTGAGATCCTATTAGGTCCTACCTCAGGGTTGCTGACTCGATGTGGGCCTACCTTAGGCCTCAGTTGCATGAATTTAAGATAAAAACAAAAGGGTCACTATTTATGGTCTTCTTTCTCAACCTTGCAACAACAACACAACCTGGACAATTGCACGATGCAACAATCTTGTATCTAAACAACCAAACTGAATTGCAAGAGAGCTCTCTATAAGACCACACCCTGTAAGTACGACGTTCCACAAACGAGTAGAAAGGACGCACAGCGCCCCAAAATGATGCCACCAGAGTGCTCAAACAATGATGCCACAAGAGCCCAAAAATGCTAGCTCTAAATTAAGTGAATTTTTCACTAACCTTACAATTATGAGATGGATATATATATACAATGACTATACACCTTAACTTAATATATACAAGCAATGCTGCATCAATCAGCTTAGTCATCATATCGCCTTGGGACAACAATGGTTCTTCCTCTTCTAGATTTTCTAACACTCCCCACCGAAGAGGCATTGTTGTCATTACCTTCTGCAAGGTTAGCCAAGCCTTCTCCATGAGGCTGTAACTCAAATGTTTCATCTTGACTATCTGTGTTTTTGCTGATTTCTAAAGCATAGAGTTTTTGTATAGGTCTCTTAAACTTTCCTCCTGAAGTCTTTACCAGTGCAGACCTAACTAAATTGTCTTTGCCAACAAACAACTCTTCAATTATGCCAAGCTTCCAGCATTGCCTTGGTCTTTCATCCCCAATCATTACCACTTCTCCCACCTTGATACAATTTGCATTGGAGCCCTTTACCTTGCCTGATGGGTAATAATTGAGTTCTGGCAAGTATTCCATCAGCCACCTCTTCCGTAACTGATCTTGTAGCTCTTCAAAGTACCTGAACCGTCTGGTTAACTCTCCTTGAGTGTTCTGGATAGGCTGCAAGTCTTCTGGCACACTGGGGCTTGATGTTAATCGTTTACCGCAAAGAAAATGATTTGGTGTCAATGGCTCTGCATCCTGCATACTGTTATAAACAAAAGTGATAGGCCTACTGTTCACCATTGCTTCTACTTCACATAAAACAGTGCAGAATTCTTCTTTGCTCAAATGAGCATTAGCTAAAAGTTTCTTTAATAGACACTTTACACTTCTCACTAGCCTTTCCCAAAATCCTCCCCACCATGGTGCTCTCTCAACAATAAACTTCCACTGTACCCCTTGGTGTGAAAAGTAGGATTGGAATCCTTCCTCTTTTAGCAAGGACCATGTTATTTTATTTATTTGTTGGGTTCAAAATCCCAGCTGAGCCGTGAACGGCCAAGTTCTAAAGGGCCAAACTTCTTGGAGTTCCTTTGCCGCCTTTTTGAAGGTTTTTGCATTATCCGATATGACTTTATTTGGGAAACCCCTTCTGTTCACAAACCTTTTAAATGCCAAAAGAAATACATCACTACTTAAGTTGCTTACCAACTCCAAATGGATTGCTCTGGTGGTAGCACATGTGAAAAGACATATATAACCTTTGTTAGACTCCCCTCGCTCATACACATAGACTGGACCTGCAAAGTCTACTCCCACTACATCAAATGGGGCAGTATAGACACACCGTTCTCTTGGAAGTGGAGCCACCTTTTCATAATAAAGCTTTGCACTCCAACGCTTGCAAACCACACATTTAGGGTTGCTGACTCGATGTGGGCCTACCTTAGGCCTCAGTTGCATGAATTTAAGATAAAAACAAAAGGGTCACTATTTATGGTCTTCTTTCTCAACCTTGCAACAACAACACAACCTGGACTATTGCACGATGCAACAATCTTGTATCTAAACAACCAAACTGAATTGCAAGAGAGCTCTCTATAAGACCACACCCTGTAAGTACGACGTTCCACAAACGAGTAGAAAGGACGCGCAGCGCCCCAAAATGATGCCACCAGAGTGCTCAAACAATGATGCCACAAGAGCCCAAAAATGCTAGCTCTAAATTAAGTGAATTTTTCACTAACCTTACAATTATGAGATGGATATATATATACAGTGACTATACACCTTAACTTAATATATACAAGCAATGCTGCATCAATCAGCTTAGTCATCATATCGCCTTGGGACAACAATGGTTCTTCCTCTTCTAGATTTTCTAACACTCCCCACCGAAGAGGCATTGTTGTCATTACCTTCTGCAAGGTTAGCCAAGCCTTCTCCATGAGGCTGTAACTCAAATGTTTCATCTTGACTATCTGTGTTTTTGCTGATTTCTAAAGCATAGAGTTTTTGTATAGGTCTCTTAAACTTTCCTCCTGAAGTCTTTACCAGTGCAGACCTAACTAAATTGTCTTTGCCAACAAACAACTCTTCAATTATGCCAAGCTTCCAGCATTGCCTTGGTCTTTCATCCCCAATCATTACCACTTCTCCCACCTTGATACAATTTGCATTGGAGCCCTTTACCTTGCCTGATGGGTAATAATTGAGTTCTGGCAAGTATTCCATCTGCCACCTCTTCCGTAACTGATCTTGTAGCTCTTCAAAGTACCTGAACCGTCTGGTTAACTCTCCTTGAGTGTTCTGGATAGGCTGCAAGTCTTCTGGCACACTGGGGCTTGATGTTAATCGTTTACCGCAAAGAAAATGATTTGGTGTCAATGGCTCTGCATCCTGCATACTGTTATAAACAAAAGTGATAGGCCTACTGTTCACCATTGCTTCTACTTCACATAAAACAGTGCAGAATTCTTCTTTGCTCAAATGAGCATTAGCTAAAAGTTTCTTTAATAGACACTTTACACTTCTCACTAGCCTTTCCCAAAATCCTCCCCACCATGGTGCTCTCTCAACAATAAACTTCCACTGTACCCCTTGGTGTGAAAAGTAGGATTGGAATCCTTCCTCTTTTAGCAAGGACCATGTTATTTTTTTATTTGTTGGGTTCAAAATCCCAGCTGAGCCGTGAACGGCCAAGTTCTAAAGGGCCAAACTTCTTGGAGTTCCTTTGCCGCCTTTTTGAAGGTTTTTGCATTATCCGATATGACTTTATTTGGGAAACCCCTTCTGTTCACAAACCTTTTAAAGCCAAAAGAAATACATCACTACTTAAGTTGCTTACCAACTCCAAATGGATTGCTCTGGTGGTAGCACATGTGAAAAGACATATATAACCTTTGTTAGACTCCCCTCGCTCATACACATAGACTGGACCTGCAAAGTCTACTCCCACTACATCAAATGGGGCAGTATAGACACACCGTTCTCTTGGAAGTGGAGCCACCTTTTCATAATAAGGCTTTGCACTCCAACGCTTGCAAACCACACATTTATGCAAGACCTTTTTTATACTTGTCTAATTTTGGGAATCCAAAACTGTTGTCTGATCTCTATTATCACTTCTCTAACTCCAGCATGTAACAGCTTATGATGAGTATCCAGGATCAAAAGGTCCACAAAGTGCCCCCCAGAAGGTAGCAAAATTGGATGTCTTTTCTCCTCTGGAAGCCCAGAAAACTGTAGTCTACCTCCTACTCTCAATAAATCCTGATCCAAAAACACATCCAAACCCTTGAGAGCAGAATGTGTTGGTAGAACCTGTAATGGATGGCTGGTGAGCAATTCCCTCTCTTCACCAAATTTTTCCTTCTGCACATATACCACCCAGTATTTCCTGGCTTGCTGACTCTCCCTTACTATTCAGAATTCCTTCCCTTCTTGTTTCTCCCTCAATATTGTTGGTAAATCTATATACCCATGCTGTCACTCTAAACAACCTTTTCAGACTGCTAATGTCCTCAAGCCTCAATATGGGGTCCTGCTGCATAACTTGACAACTGTTCACAGTGCATTTTCTCACCTCACTCACCCATGCTTCTTCAGCCTGGCATTCTCCTACAATAGGCTGATTAGAAGGCCAGTTTTCATTTCCAAGTTTTAGCCACTCTGGCCCATTCCACCACAAACTTGACTGTGCAAGATCTTTCACTGAAATTCCTCGTGTTGGTAAATCATCGGGGTTTTGGGTGCCTGGAAAATGCTTCCATTGCTTGGGATCTGTGTGCGCTTGAATTTCCTCCACCCTATTGGCAACAAATGGTTTCCATTTCCTTGCCTGACTTCTTAACCAGTGCCAAACTATAGTGGAGTCTGTCCAATAATAGCTTGGAATTTCATAGAGGGCCAAAGACTTTTGCACTGTAACTGCAAGCCGCCGACTAGCAATAACTGCACCCATCAATTCCAACCTTGGAACAGAGCCTTTTCAAAGGTGCTACTCTGCTCTTTGCAGCAACCAACCTGCAACTTACTTCCTCTTGCAATATGCCTCTATATAAATACAAGTTGCATAGGCTTCCTCACTTGCATCACAAAAGATGTGCAGCTCCAAATTGTCTGGACTATTGTTCAACTCTCCAAAGTACCATCTTGGGATTTCAATGTCTCCAAGATGTGCCAATTCTTTGAATCAATATTTCCACCTTACCACCATATGATCAGGTAACTCTTGGTCCCAACCAAGTCCAATTTTCCAGAGGCTCTGAAACCAAATTTTTTACTTTATCACAAATGGAGCCAGGAATCCAAGAGGATCAAAGACCTTTGAAGCCAAGCTAAGAGCTGTACGTTTTGTCCACCTTGTCTCATTCTCAGCCAGCTCTACTAAAGATTTCCCATTAAAGGTAAACAAATCATCTCCTTGCTGCCAAACAATGCCTAGCACCTTTGCGTCTATTGCCCACAACTCCTTAATACCAGAATCCTCAATACTTTCTGCTGCATCAGGTACTACACAGGACTGACTCATAAACTCTTGTAATTGAGAATGATTGGTCTGCCATTTTCTGAGCTCCATGCCAGCCTCCCTCATTATAGCTCTAGCCTCCATGAATATCTGTTTAGCCATTTCTGTATTATCCACGGAACATAGCAAATCATCAACATAAAATTTTTTCCTTATGTGTTCAATAGTGTTAGGATAGACTTCAGAATATTTCTTAAAATGGTACTGCATAGTAGCTGCCAACAGAAATGGACTAGAGCTGAGGCCAAACAACACTGACTTCATTCTATATGCTTGAACCTTAGGTTCATTTTCCAACAAGTCTTTCGTATCCACCCACAGATACCTTACTGCATCTCTGTCCTCTGGTTTTAACTTTATCCGCAAAAAGGCTTGCTTCACATCTGCAGTCAATGCTACTCTACCAAACCTGAATCTCAGTAACAAGGAAAATAAATCTGCATTTAAATTTGGCCCAGCATCCAAACAGTCATTCAAGGACACACCACCTTTGTCCTTGGCTGAGCCATCAAAAACTACCCTCAGTTTGGTGGTAGTTTTGTCTCGCCGTACCACTGCATGGTGTGGCAGATAATGTGCCTCCTGGCTCACCAGCTCACCTTGCACCCTTTCAGCATAGCCCTCTCTTACATAGCTTAGGATGGCCTCATTGTATCAATTAACAACTCATTTTTTCTTAGCCTGTACAATGAAGTCTCCAACCTCCGATTAGCTAGCTGAAGGTTTGAACCAGGTTTGCAAGAATCCTTCCAAGGGAGGCCAACTTCATAGCAACCATCTCTAAACCCAATCCCTTTTTCAAATTGCTCTAAAACATCATTGTTCACTGTACTTGCCTATTTGTCCTTTATGCCAATGGATTCAAGTTCCCGAAATGCTTTCAAATGCCTTTCCAAACCATGGCTGTTCTCCTCAATCTTAACAAAAAGAGCCTTAACTTCCATTTCATTGCAATAGCTACCATGTAGCATCCAGCCTAGCTTACTTTCAATAGCTACCGGGCCTTGAGATGTACGGACAATATTACCAGTGATGAAGTCCCAATAATAGTCAGCTCCAATCAAAAGACTAATATCTTCTGTTCCTTCAAACTTATTATTGCCCAAATTAATTCCTTTAACTTGCAATTCTTGGACACATGCCATATCTAAACAAGTAGTGACTGGAGCACAAAGTTCCTCAATCTCTACAGCTTGGACCTTGATAGTGGGACTTTACGGTAACAACCCCTTAACCAGAACTTCTACCTTCTTAAACTTGGTTCGGTTTTGAACGGAACCCCCAAACCCAGAAATTCTTAAATTTTCCCTCTTAAGTTCTTTAAACTTCAATTTTCTGGAAATTCTGGTCTTAATAAAGCTACACTGGCTACCACTATCAAACAACACTCTTACAGTAGCTTCTCCATCATTCCCAATTAATAAGGCTGCAGTTGTTTGCAATAATCCCCCTTTACTTTTACCCCCTTGCATAGCAGTGGCATGTGCCACTGATGTCTCTACTTCTGAGGTAGGCCTACTAGGAGTGTTTTCACACAATAATGGCTGATGCCTACCATGACATTTTTTGCACAAAATTTTAAACTTGCAAAACCTTGCTCTGTGACCTTTCAAAAAACATTTAAAACATGCTGTGGACTTAGTTACCCTGTCCTTTCTCTCCTCAAAAGGTAAAGCCTCAGCCACCTCACATTTATATGACTTGTGGTTGCCTTCGCAAAATATGCATTCCTTGATTCCCTTTAATTTATTCTCAGAGGACGCATGTAGAGCTGACACTGTACCTGGGCTATTCCTTTTTGTAGAAACTTTGGTGCTGTGCCTGCCTTTGTCCCCTTGTTTAACATCCCACTGTGCAAACTGAATTCCCTCTCGTCTTGCTAATTCTGTGCCTAAAAGACTTAACATCTGCTGAAGGGGGATGTACACACACATGTTCTGTAGAGTGTATTTAATTCAAGCAAAATTGAGCTAGGCAATTTAGACTCCAGTATAGTAACCAACATTATACCATACCTTTCCATTCCTACACCCAAGTTGTCCAGGGACCTAGTTCTAACTTCAAATTCATCATATAACTGCCGTAACTCCTTGACACTATTAGGATTATTAACAGGCAGAGCTGGGCACTTCCGCAAACACTTCAGCAAACCGCAAATTCCGCAATTGCGGAAGTATGTTTTTCGTTTGCGGATTTGCGTTTGCGGCAAAGTCATCGCAAATTAGTGAATTTGCGTTGCGGAACTAAGACCGCAAACGCAAATCTTTCCGCAAATTTCCCACGTGGCCACTGGCCAAGCCCGCTAGTTCTGTGACGCTGCTGTCACTGGCCGCCAACGTGTCTAAGTCTCAAAATTTATGAAATTCAAATGATTAAATTTATTATTTAATTTATTTACTATTTACTTGCAGGAGGTGTTTTTGTTCAATATAATATATCAATATATGTAGTATTTTTATTTCTTCTACAATAGTGATTTATTGTAATAAATTATTTAGCCTTGTTTTTAATAAAAACAAGGCTAAAACATTAAACATTAAAAAGATATAAAAACTTTTTATACCTCTTTAATGTTTTGGATACTTTTTATAGTTAAAATTGCGATTGCGGAATTTGCGGTTTGCGGAAGTGTTTGCGGAAGTGCCCAGCACTGTAAAAATTGGAAATATGGTTTGCGTTTGCGGATTTGCGTTTGCGGCACCAAAAATGGCAAGCAGTTTGCGGATTTGCGGTTGCGGAAGGTAAGGTTTGAGTTTGCGGATTTGCGATTGCGGAAGTGATTTTGAGTTTGCGGTGCCCAGCTCTGTTAACAGGAGGTATAGCTAAAAGTTCACGGAGGTGGCTTTTAATTAAGATCTCTGGCTTACCAAACCGTTTCTTTAATACTGTATATCCCAAGCCACATTATAATTAGCCTCTGTTAATGCTAATCCTGCTATTGTCTTTGCTGCCTCCCCTTCCAAGAGGGACTCCAAATAATTAAACTTCTCCACCACACTTAACACTTGACTAGAATGAACTGCTGATTGAAAACTGTCTGCCCATCCTTGCCATTCCTGAATACTCCCAGAAAATGTTTTGAGTACAAGCCTCGGTAATTGAACTGCAGATCTGTTAACCTTAACTTCACAAACATCATTTGTTGAGTGTTGTGTTTCATTATTAGACCTGGTCTAACTGTAATGAGCTGCTAAACTCTTTTGCTCGGTGGCCTACTTTAATTATATCATCAATAATCTCTTCAAAGTAAATTGTTATTTTCTATTTCATCCTCTTCTATAAGAGCCTCAATTTTAACATTTACTTCACTTAGAGCAACCTTTTTAGTTTCTAATATGGAAAGCTGCGCAGTCACTAATCTTAAATCCTCTTGCTCTATGGCAGAATCTATAGTGGCAATGACCTTTGTAATTAGACCTTTGTAGGCGCTTCTCCTTTTTTTAAACTTGTTCAATTCAGATGCACTCATCTTCAATGCAAACAACAAATGGGCTCAATGCCAAATGAGCTGAATTGGCAGAAATACTTAACCAAACTGATCAAACGTAAATTTTGCTTTTTTCAAATAAACTGAATTGCTGGGTGGGGTACTAACCAACCACCAGTATGGAATACCAATTTTTCCACCCAAGTAACTGGCGCACCGAAGTCTGCAACCTTCGCCTACGAATATTAAACCAAATTTAACCAAACAGGTAAAATGTAGGCCAAAAACAACGACAGACGAGTGGCCAAGTTTCGCAATTGGGCGACCAAACTTTCTACCCTGGGACCTTAATTCAATAATAAACCAAAATTAACCAAACCGGTAAAAATGTAGGCCAAACACAACGACAGACGAGTGGCCAAGTTTCGCAATTGGGCGACCAAACTTTCTACCCTGGGACCTTAATTCAATAATAAACCAAAATTAACCAAACCGGTAAAAATGTAGGCCAAAAATAACGACAGACGAGTGGCCAAGTTTCGCAATTGGGCGACCAAACTTTCTACCCTGGGACCTTAATTCAATAATAAACCAAAATTAACCAAACCGGTAAAAATGTAGGCCAAAAACAACGACAGACGAGTGGCCAAGTTTCGCAATTGGGCGACCAAACTTTCTACCCTGGGACCTTAATTCAATAATGCTCAACCCGTCTAGGCCTAACTTGGGCTACAATTTGCACAATCAGAACTTTGCCGAAAAATAGTCACTGACTCAGTCTTGGGCTAGAATCCGGTTCTGAAGGACCATGTTATTTTATTTATTTGTTGGGTTCAAAATCCCAGCTGAGCCGTGAACGGCCAAGTTCTAAAGGGCCAGTTCAACCTACAGCCCAAGTTAGGCTAAAATTAAAAACTTACGGACTTGAGATCCTATTAGGTCCTACCTCAGGGTTGCTGACTCGATGTGGGCCTACCTTAGGCCTCAGTTGCATGAATTTAAGATAAAAACAAAAGGGGCAATATTTATGGTCTTCTTTCTCAACCTTGCAACAACAACACAACCTGGACTATTGCAGGACGCAACAATCTTGTATCTAAACAACCAAACTGAATTGCAAGAGAGCTCTCTATAAGACCACACCCTGTAAGTACGACGTTCCACAAACGAGTAGAAAGGACGCGCAGCGCCCCAAAATGATGCCACCAGAGTGCTCAAACAATGATGCCACAAGAGCCCAAAAATGCTAGCTCTAAATTAAGTGAATTTTTCACTAACCTTACAATTATGAGATGGATATATATACACCTTAACTAGGCTGACCATACGTACCGTTTTGAACGGGACAGAACCGTTTGTTTTATATTTCCTGGCCGTCCCGTCGTTTTAATAAAAATGTCAATATTATCCCGGTTTATGTACTTACTTTTTCATGAATACAGAATATTACATAACCCCGTCCCTTTTTTGCCATCCCAATGTCCCGTTTTTGTCTCAAGGAAATATGGTCAGCCTAACCTTAACTTAATATATACAAGCAATGCTGCATCAATCAGCTTAGTCATCATATCGCCTTGGGACAGCAATGGTTCTTCCTCTTCTAGATTTTCTAACAGCATCAACTTCAAGAGCCTCGGGGTACCCTGGGGAGGGGACCATAAACATCCCCACTTCTGGCTCCCCCCTGCCGATACCGGGAACGCAGACCCGGGCAGTGGGGCTGGATCTGCTACCGCCCGTTCGAGATGTTCTGGACCCTTGTTTGATTCACTTTTCATAAATTTCTGCAATATTCGTGGCCTTTTCTCAAATTTTCAATCTGTTCAACACCACCTCTCCTTCTCTAAACATCATCATTTTTTCGTCACTGAATCGCAGGTGTCTGGGATGACTGACAGCAACCCCTTTTCTGTACCCTCTTACTTTCTCTATACTCAATTTCACTCCAAAGGTGGATGTTGCGTTTATGTACGCATTGACCTAACTTGTTCTCATATTTCCGAACTCGAATCGGTCAATTTTTTATAGTCACCGGACAGTGTTTTTCTGATGAAAAATATGTTTTTCTGGCGTGTTTTTAGGTGATTCGAATGATTTTGACCGTCGTTTCTATAACAAATCACTCGTTTTTGAGTTAGCGTGATTTTCGTTAGTTTTAACGAAAATATCACGAATAAACCTAACCAATCGTCAAGGGCGTACAGTTGACCTAACCGAGCATTCAATTAACCTAACCGGGTATTTAGTTGACCTAACCGGGCATTCAATGAACCTAACAGGTCAAAATCATTCGAATCACCTAAAAACACACCAAAAAAAAACATTTTTCATCAGAAATTTTAGAATCAGATGACCAAAGAAGGCTTACCTAACCTTATCGTAGCCACGTTTTCCTAACCGGGGACTCTGCGAGGTGGAAGGCTGAGGTTCGTCTGCTCGCTGATTGGGGAGGATAAAGTTGAGCTGCTTGGCGTAGGAAGTTATGTAAATCTCGCCCCCTTCCGTATTTTGACTTCCCAAACTTCGACTCGTCTATCTCCACTACAATTCCAGGGCCCCCGATAGGCTCCTGATTGTCCATACAAAATATAGTCACCTCCGAACAGAAGCTTTGCCAATTCACACTCGTCTGGCTAGATATATGAAGATTCTCAATTACTTCATTGTGGTGAAACTGCTTCCGTAGCCACGCGTTGATAAACAATAATAACTTCCACGGTTCAAAGTGGATCTTATCAAGGAATGAACCCTTGTAATCGCTCACTGCAAAGCCACAAGCACGGCGTTCTTTCGTTTTTGGAATCTTTACTTTGTGACACAGTACCACTGATGGCGGTCTTCACGATAATTACAAGGATTATTACACTGAGGACACACAACAGACTGTGGCAAAACACCGTGTTCCCGAAAAAAAGCAACTGTTTCACTGTTCTTTTGGTAGAATCGAGCTATAATTTCGTAGTAAGTGAGAGTGCAGCCTCCACACACTGATGCCATGGCTAAAGTGAGCTATTATATTAAAACAGTGGCGCATGCGCAGTTACATTCCCTTGAGAAACGCACAAACGAACGAACGAGAGAGTCCCAAAAGACACAGAGAAAACGGTTTTGGACTTAGAAAAATTCTTGGATATATATATATCAATTTTATCTATGGATATCTCAGTAATCAGTCGTCTGCTGAGGAAACTCATAGAAGAAAAGTTTCTTAGAATTGTCTAAAGTATGGATTGCCAAGAAAAAAACATTTAAAAACGCTGTCCGGCGACTATCAAAAAATGACCCTCGAATCTTCCGAATTCTATACCCTCTGGCTACGGCTTACATGCCAATCTCAAACTAAAACTAAATATCATACATCTGCACTGTTTACCTTTCTCCTAATTCTACTGACTATCCAAAATTCTCTGACTGCATCACTTCCAAAGTGGAATACATTCTTTCCCGCTCTCCCTTCGCTGAAATCTCCATTTTAGGACATTTCAATGTTCACCACCACCTTTGACTTTCCTCCCATTTCAATGACACCCCTGGTGAACTAGCTTACAACTTTTCTATCCTAAACGACATAGAGCAGATTGTACAGCACCCTACTCATATCGTTGATCGCCTTATAGATAGGCCCAACATTCTGGATTTATTTCTTACCTCTCATCCTTCTTCTTACTCTGTGAAACTTTTCTCTCCGTTGGCCTCCTCCGATCACAATCTTCTCTCTGTTTCATGTCCTATCGCTCCAATTCAGCCTTTGGATCCTCCTACGAGGAGGCACCTTTGATTGGTAGACCCTTAGGCAGTATTCTGTGACTTCCCATGCAATGATTACTGCTTCCGTGGCCGGGGCCCTTCTGAGTGTACAGAGCTCATCACAGAGGTGATTCTTTCGGGCATGGAGGCGTACATTCCATGTTCTATTCCTACTATTAATGCAAAAAAAACCTTGGTTTAACTTTACTTGTTCTGATGCTATCCGCAACAGAGAGGAGGCTTTCAGAAGGTACCATCGCCATCCAACTCCTAACTCACTCAGTTTATATTTCTGCCCGGAATCGTGCAAAATGTGTTCTTCGACTCGCCAAAAATTCCTTCATCCGACAAAAATTTAGCCAATTCTAATTCTTCTCGCTCTTTCTGGCATCTAGCTAAGAACTTCTTCAACAACTTTACTTCCTCTTCTTTCCCTCCTCTTTTCTATTCCGACGGCACAGTTGCCGTCTCTTCTCCTGACAAAGCTGAACTCTTCGCTCAAACTTTCGCTTACAGTTCAACCATGGACGATTCCGGTGCTGTTCCTCTATCTCCTCTTCCCACTGACTTTATTATGTCTGAAATTAGAATATCTTCTAAAGATGTTTTTTTCTGTCCTAACTGGGCTCAACTCTAGGAAGGCGTATGGTCCTGATAGTGTTCCTCCTCTTGTTCTTAAGAACTGTGCTTCTGAACTGACACCCTACCTAGGCACACTCTTTCGTCTTTCTCTCTCATCTGGTACTTTTCCTTCCTCCTGAAAGTTCGCTTTCGTTCAGCCTGTCCCAAAGAAGGGTGACCACTCTCAACCCTCCAACTATCGTCCAATTGCTTTGATTTCTTGCCTTTCCAAAGTTTTTGAATCTTTCCTTAATAGGAAGATTCTTAAACATCTTTCTTCTCACAATCTTCTTTCAGATCGTCAGTATGGATTCCGCAAGGGACACTCTACTGGCGATCTTTTTGCATACATCTCCGACTCTTGGGTCATCTTCCTTTCGGAATTTCGTGGAAAACTTTTGCTATTGCGCTAGACATATCGAAAGTTTTTGATAAAGTTTGGCACAAATCTTTAAATTTCGAAAATGCCCTCCTTCGGTTTCTCTCCTATCTGTACCTTGCCTTCATCTCTAATTTCCTTTGTGGCCGATCTATAGCTGCGGTTGTAGATAGCCAGTGTTAGTCTCCTAAAGCTATTGACAGTGGTGTTCCTCAGGGTTCTGTCCTGTCCCTCACTCTTTTCCTTCTATTTATTAATGATCTTTTAATTCGCACTGCCTGTCCTATGGGACACCTAACCTCTGATCTTTCTGCTATGTCTGATTGGGGCAGAGAAAACGTGGCTTTCAATGCCTCAAAAACTCAGTTCCTCCATCTATCTACTCGTCACAATCTTCCACACGACTATCTCTCTACCTTCAACAACGCACAACTCAATCCTTCCTCTTCTCTTAACATTCTTGACGTTTCCTTTTCTCATGATCTTTCCTGGAAAGATCATGTACACATGCTTCTCATGTGTGGGGTGGTTCAACCCATACAGCCGTACTTGACCGGGTGGAATCAAAGGCTTTTCGTCTCATCAATTCCCTGCCTCTTACTGATTGTCTTCAATCTCTTTCTCTTCGCCGCAATGTTGCCTCACTCTCTTTACTATCGCTATTATAACGGGCATTCCTCTTCTGAAATCTCTAACTGCATGCCTCCTCCTTTAAGGAGAGCGCGCAGTACCAGACTTTCTTCACTTTCTCATTCCTTTTCTGTCCAATTATCTAATGCGAGGGTTAATCGGTATTTTCAGTCTTTCATCTACTCAACCGGTCAATTCTGGAACAATCTTCCTCAATCCATTTTTCCTCCCGTCTATGACCTCCCATCTTTCAAACGCATAGTGTCTAGGCATCTCGAAAACCCCAGACCTTGATTTTGGCTCCCTTCTTCTTCTATGGCCCCTCCTTCCTGCATAAAAAAAATTAAAACATTAATAACAACATATTTTAGTGGTAAATAACTTGATAACTAACTCGTATCGACATTAAAATTGCTTCCAATCGCATTTTCTCGTCGAGAGGATCAAAACGAGTGCCAGGTTGATAGGGTTATCTCCATTAGTTACAAAGTTAGCATTTTGTCATAAATGACTGAAGCACGGTATCTTTAAGCCCTATGAGTGACCCCTAGACTAATTTCGATTTTGATGAAAATGGTACCAAAAGACTTCACTTGGACCAAATAATGGGAAAAAACACAGTACGCTACATTTTTCAAGCATTTCTGACGAAGGTCAAGCTTCTCACTCCACCTTAGACCTACAGTTTAACGTTGAATCCGAAATCCAAACAACGCCCCACCAGGAGCCCAGCGTCTTAACCACGAAGCTACCCAGGGTACCCATTTATCTACCAACCACTTTCTTTGTGTAGAAGGATGAACAGCTGAGTTTTGCTGCGCGCCGCCTGCCATCATTCATTAACGAATATATTTCATTTATTGACTATATTCATTACTATATTATTTGATTAAACCAAGGCTAGTGCCCGTGGCTTGCCTTGTTTGTTTCCCAAATCTATTACTAAGCGAGGTTTCATAAGGTTGAAATTCCCTTGGTTTGCCTTTTTTGTTTTTCAAATCTATAAGAAACGAGGTTTCATAAGGTTCATTTTCCCTTCCTTCGGGGGATCAAGTAGAGCGTGGTCACCCACCGTTAGAAAAAGGAAAAACGGAAAGAAAAAAGGTCGAATAGCGGACAAATAAGTTTTATTAATACTTTTTCTTTACAGATCTTTCGTCGGTAGCTTAATTATATATTCATTTAGTAAAAATTTGTGTTACAAGAACCTGTTTCTGCGTTTCAGGAACATTTTTGCGGGTTTGCGCAGGTGACGGCACAATAAGCACGCGGTAGACCTACGTTGTAATTTATTAATTTCCAAACGCTCGTTTTGTGTTTTTTGTTTTTTAACTAATTAAGAGCATGGCACCCCCGTCAAGTACTTGCAGTCGCTGTGAAGGGAAATTTGCCGCTTACGCGTTTACAATGACTAATAATAAAGAACAGTTAGTTTGCAGGTGGTGCTCAAGCATGGAAGTGCTGAGGAACGAGTTAGAACGTGAGAGGGAGGCCAGAGAGAGGCTTGAAGAAAGCGTGATGCTCCTGACAGCAAAATTAGAATCCCTTGAGACTCCAGTTACGACCCCTCCTGCCTCAGTTTCTACTAATAATATAAATAGTGCTAATAGCCCTCTCTCTTCCCCTAGTTCCCAACCCTTCGTTCGAGTGCGTAATGGAGCCCCATTGAGGAGACCTAAGACTTGTCTACCAGTAATAAAAAACAATAAGTTTTCTGTTTTAGGTTTCGAAGATGCTGATGAACCGGAAATACGACTCGTTGGCGATTCCATTGTTCGAGGGCAGCTCGAGGAATTCTGTGGGAGAAACCCTCGTCGTAGGCGCCGTTACTGCTACCCTGGTGCAAGAGTGGAGGACATAACTAATAGTGTTGACCATTTCACAGACGGTACCTCTGAGGACAGAACGTATATTATTCATGTCGGTACTAATAACGTTTTAAATTCTAGATCGGAAGAACTGCTGGCTAGGTACAGGGACTTACTAGAGCGACTAAAGGAAAAAACTAATAAGATTGTTTTAACAGGTATACTTCCTCGAATTATCCAACGTAGCGATTTCTACAGCAAGGCGACCTATATCAACAATAACCTAAAATCATCTCTTTGCCAACAGGAAGGAGTGCATTTTGCGAATTTTTTGAACAGTTTCTACGGCAGGAGGAACTTGTTCCTCGGAGATGGACTTCATCTTAATGACGTTGGAGCTGCGCGTTTAGGAAGACTATTTCATAATACTGTCTCTTCTTTTCAGGCTGCCGTAACTCGAACGGTCCCAGCGTAATCTCCACAAATTTCCCCTGCGCTCGCGAAGGTGTCGCAATTACAAACAATTTGAATGTTCTATCCTTAAATGCTCGTAGCCTACGAAACAAAATAAACTAATTTTTTTCTTTAATTGCTTGTAAAGACTATGATTTAATTGCGATAAATGAATCGTGGCTTAGCACTGAAACAAGTGACTTTGTAGGGGAGTATCAAATTAGAGGTTATAGACTTTTTGTTATAAACAGAATAGGTAGGCGAGGAGGCGGTGTTATGTTGTATATCAAAGATAATATTGCGAACGTTATAGAAGAAAAGCACACAATTCCAGAACCGATAGATTCGACTATAGCAGAACTTAAATTGAACGATTTCAAACTTGTTGTTGCGGTTATATATAGGCCCCCTAATCAAACAACTGATACGGACGAAGCGTTATATCGTGAACTAAAGAGAATAATAGGTAGTGATCAGGCTTTAGTTATGGGTGACTTTAATTGCGCCAACGTGAATTACGATACAATGCAGAGAGACGCGGAAGGTAATCGTTTAGTTAATTTTCTCAAGGATAGCTTTCTTATTCAAAAGGTTGGGGAACCTACGAGGTTGGACAGTATTTTAGATTTAGTAATAACTACGGATGATAGGCTAATCACTGATCTTCAAGTAATAGAACCGTTAAGCAATAGCGATCACAATATGGTAGAGTTTGTCCTCTCAGTAAGTCACTCGAAACCAGCTAACTCGACTAAAATTCCTAACTTCCAGCACGCAGACTTTTGTAAATTTCGAAATAAATTGTCACACGTCAATTGGGAAAACGTAATGGGGATCTCCAACGCAAAACTAATGTGGGAATCGTTTGAAACAGTATTTAGGACTATAAATGAGGAATGTGTACCGTACAAAATTAAGCGTGCGAAAGTAAACAACAAGCCCTTGTGGTTTACTTCTAGAGTAGGAGACATTATAAAGAGTATAGGGCTTATAGGCTACATAAGTGCGATAAAGACAATTTGTGGTTACGAAACAACTACATATCTCTAAGGCGTGAAGCGAAAAGTGTAATAAAAAGTCCAAGCGCGAATTTGAAATCTCCATAGCTCGTGACGGTAAAGAAAACCCCAAGCGATTCTTTCAATACGTCAACAATAGAAATCCAGTAAAAAGTGTCTTGGGGCCGTTGAAAAATGTTAACGGAGATCTAGTTTCTGAAAACAAGGAAATGGCTACCTTGCTAAACGAATTTTTTACGTCAGTTTTTACTATAGAAGATGTAACGAATATCCCTACGGTCATAGACATAATACCTTTTGATAATGGTAATATTTTGGATAATATTGTGGTTAGTGAAGGGAGTAATGCGCTATATTGATAAAATGAAAATGCGTAAATCACCGGGGCCGGATTCCATATATCCCATACAACTAAAAGAATTAAAAGATAGCATTGTTGTGCCGCTAACAAAGATTTTTAATGCGTCTATTTCTGAGGGGTGCGTACCAGATAATTTCAAGTTAGCAAACGTAACACCTATCTTTAAGAAAGGCGATAAAGGTGCGGCGGGAAATTATAGGCCAATCAGTTTAACGTCTGTTGTAGGTAAGCTACTGGAATCAATAATTAGGGATCGTATAGTCGAACACTTAGAATTGCATAACTTAGAAATACGCAGCACGGTTTTAGGCGAAACAAATCTTGCTTAACTAATCTTTTAGAATTTTTTCAAAGCGTGGTTGACGTTTACGATAGTCATCGGGCGGTTGATGTAGTGTATTTAGATTTTCAAAAAGCGTTTGACACCGTACCGCACAAAAGACTCATTGAAAAAACTAAGGCTCATGGAATCAGGGGTGTAGTAATAAATTGGATAGAAGAGTGGTTGCGAGGTAGGAAACAGAGGGTGGTCGTTGATGGAGCGGAGTCGTGTTGGGCTAATGTAGCGAGTGGCGTTCCTCAGGGTTCTGTATTGGGCCCCTTGCTTTTTCTTATATATATTAACGATTTAGATGTCGGCCTAGTCAGTACAGTTTCAAAGTTTGCGGATGACACGAAGCTGGGTGGTAGGGATTAATGACGAAGATAGAGGTAAAATCCAGGAAGATCTGAATAAAATCGTTGATTGGTCAGTCACATGGCAAATGAGATTTAACGTCGATAAGTGCAAAATTTTACATATAGGTTCGCGTAACGGTAATTTTGCGTATAGTATGTCAGGGAAGGAGTTAACAAGCGTAGAGCAGGAAAAAGATTTAGGAGTTATAGTCACTGGTGATTTAAAAGTAGCGAAACAAAGTACAGCAGCGGTCAATAAAGCGAACAAAGTGTTAGGTTTTATAGCTCGGAATTTTGAGTACAAATCGCGCGATATTATAGTTCCTCTTTATAAATCATTAGTTAGACCCCATTTGGAGTACGCGATCCAATTTTGGAATCCGCATATGCGAAAAGATATAGACAAACTCGAAAGAGTTCAAAGACGAGCAACTAAGATGATTCCGTCGCTTAGGTCAAAGTCGTACGAGGATAGGCTTAAGGAGTTAAAATTGACTACACTCGAGACTAGGAGGCTAAGGGGTGATCTAATCCAGGTTTTCAAAATTATGAATGGGTTCGATAACGTAGATAGAGATAGCTTTTTCGAAATATCTCAATATAATAGGACTAGAAATAACGGGTGTAAGTTGACAAGTAAAAGGTTCGAGACAGCAGTTGCCAAAAACTTTTTTACGCATAGAATAGTAAATACTAGTGAATATCTATAGCCCCCCAGATAGCTCCCATCTAGAGCTCACTGAAGTCCTGGAAAAAATCAGGCAATGCCCAGCTATTGTAGACTCAACGAGAGACTTAATCATTACAGGAGACTTTAATCTCCCAAATTGCACCTGGAACCAATATGGTGGTATGAAATCAGGGACAAAAAGGTCCAAATCAAAACACCTGAATGAGTTTATGGAACAACTGCTCCTAGTACAACATGTCCACTGCCCAACTAGAAAAAATAATATCCTAGATTTAGTGCTGACAAATAATGCAACTACAATTGACCTCATTGTTATAACACCAACTATACACTCTGACCACAATGTCATGCACATATTCACAAACTTGTCCCTCCACAAATGTAAGCAAGACCCATGCCAAACGAACTTGCCATACTCTGACCTAAACCTGCACAAGTCAGACTGGACATCAATAAATAACTGTCTGGGAGAAATAAACTGGGAAGATGAATTAGAAAACCTAAAGCCAGAAGAATGCTGGAGTAAAATACAATAACTGCTGTCATCAGCATTATACAAACACACACCAAAGAAAAACGATAGTGCACAGAAGCACCGGACAAAAGAGCACAGATACAGAAGGACACTTATGAGAAAGAGAACAAAGCTATCTAAACAACTGACAAAGCAATTAAGTGATACAAGACATAGTAACATCCGGAATCAGATACTGATGTTAGAACTTAAAATAAAGGAGTCAACCATAAGAGAGAATATTGATAATGAACACAAAGCTATTGGCACTATAAAGGAAAATAGCAAATTCTTCTTTAGCTATGCTAAACGCAAAGCAGTTATCAAAACGAGCATTGGCCCATTGCTTGCTAAAGATGGACTAACTCTCACATCTAATACACAGGAAATGGCAAACATTCTACAATCTCAATATGCTTTAAGCTGGAGTACCCCTGTAGTAGCAAAGAAAATAAAAACTACAGCATTTTTTGATAGAGAAGAAAATGACCAAGACAGACCATTATTGGAAGATATACAAATAACCACTAGAGATATACAACAGGCAATAACAGAGCTACCGGGGAGTTCAGCCCCTGGTCCAGATGGAATTGGAGCCAAGATTCTTAAGGAATGCAAACATACTTTATCTCTGCCTTTGAAAATCCTGTGGAGATCCTCACTAGACACCAGTAGAATACCACCAATCATGAAACAAGCAAATATTACCCCAATCTACAAAAGAGGCAAAAGAAAGGAAGCCAAGAACTATAGACCCATATCTTTGACTTCCCATATTATTAAAATATTTGAGAAAGTCCTGAAAAGGCACATTATCAGTTTTATAGAAAATGAACATCTCTTAGAAGACTTTCAACATGGCTTCAGACGCAGGAGATCCTGCCTTACTGAACTTATAGACCATTGCAATACAATCCTACAATATTTGGGAGAAAACCACAATGTTGATGTCATCTATCTAGACTTTGCAAAAGCTTTTGACAAGGTTGACCATGGTATATTATTCCATAAACTAAAAGAACTTGGTATTTGTGGAAAAATAGGAAAATGGATGCTGACAGAAAACAAATAACAATTGTAAATGGAGCAAGATCTATAGAAAAAGAAGTGATTAGTGGAGTGCCGCAAGGCACAGTACTAGGACCAATTCTATTCATTATAATGCTAAACAATATAAACTGTAACCTAGGAAGCTCTCTCCTGTCATTCGCAGATGATACCAGAATACTAAGACCAATTACAGAAAAAGAAGACTGTGTAGAGCTACAAAAAGATCTACAAACTATATATGCATGGGCAGATGCAAACAATATGGCCTTCAATGAAGACAAATTTGAACTAATTAAGTATGGACCAAATAAATACCTGAAAGAACAATTCAACTACACTGGACCCACAGGAAAAGATATTGTACAAACTGATCATGTCAGGGATCTAGGGATTATATTATCTGAAGATGCAACATTCAACAGGCACATTGACAAAGTAACCTCATCATGCAAACAACTAATAGGATATATACTGAGGACATTCAGAACTAGGGACAGTATGACCATGCTTACCCTGTGGAAATCACTTGTCCTTCCACGCATTGACTACTGCTCTCAATTATGGTTTCCCCACAAACAAAATGAATTGCAAAAAATTGAGGGCCTACAAAGAACCTTTACCTCGTATATTAAACAACCTGATGGGCAACAGGTGAGTAAAAACAAATTAAACTACTGGGATAGGCTCAGAGGCCTCAACCTTTATTCCATAGAGAGAAGGTTTGAGAGATACATCCTAATCTACACCTGGAAAATTCTAGAAGGGCTTTTAGTTGCCCCCAATACTGAACCAATTGTGCCCACCTTAACAAGAACTGGAAGAATGTGTAAAAAATATCACCTCCCACCAAACAGGGTTCTCGCCTGTTTAACTCCTTGCCTCAGTACCTTAGAGATATAAGTGCAGTCCCAGTAGATACTTTTAAAAAACACTTGGACATGTTTTTAGCCAACATACCCGACCAACCCACAGTGTCAGGGTATTCCTCTGCCAGACCAGCCCCCACAAATTCAATAGGGGACCAAATCGTATGGCAGGAGCGAGAGAAAAGAGGGGTGGCGACCCCGTCGTGGCCCCGCCTCAGGAGGCGCTGAGCGGACTTCGAGGGAGCAGCGCACCCTTGAGGCAGAAGCGCTTTAAGGTAAATTTAAGGTAAATTTAAGGTAAATTTAAGGTGGAATAGTTTGCCGGTAGAAGTAATTAGTAGCACGTCTATAAACATGTTTAAAAATCGATTAGACGCATATGTTGATAGATTGGGTATAGTTTAAGGTAGTAAAATTAAGGCCTTGTGGTTCGGAACCCACGTAAAATTGTAGGTCCCCTCCGCCACCACGGAGGACATGCCCAATACACAATTACGAACGAAGTTAGGTAGACTATCTATCTATCTATATGAAAAGAAGGACCAACACAACAGCAAACATTTTCGTTTAATTTTATACTTCAGACGTTTCGACAAATCTTTTGTCATCATCAGTGAATTATACAGTTTTCGCTCAGTTTCTGCCAAATATGGAGGTTGACGTAAACATTGTGTATTTACCAGTTGAGGTCATTTTAATTTAATTTAATTTTAATGATTTTAATTTTCTTTTGTATTGATGTAATTTTCATTACTCTCATTTTTCTTTTAAGGTTTTAAGACTTATAATTCACTGATGATGACAAAAGATTTGTCGAAACGTCTGAAGTATAAAAAATAAACGAAAATGTTTGCTGTTGTGTTGGTCCTTCTTTTCATCTGTAAGCTCTGTTTTCCTAAGGAGAAGTCAATAGCTTAGGATATATAAAACCACGAAGGGAAAAGAAACACAAAGTGGTGCTCAAGCGCTTTCGTCTAATGACATCCTCAGGAATACTGAAGTAAAAGGAGAGTTCAAGACAATATATAGGTTAACAAAAATATATGTAAAATATATGTACACAATTATATATATATATATATATATATATATATATATAATATATATATATATATATATACACAGGGCTATTTAAAATGATTCATCCGATTTCAACTGAGAATACTTCCGTACCTATCAACCGTGCATCAACTGGGCATACACCACATGAAAGATGAAAGAAAGAAGAAATCTCCGAGTTTTACAAGATCACCGCGAGAGGGCTCCAAAGTCACGCCGTGGCCTAGCCTAGCAACAAACAGTCAGTGTGAAAAGGCGTCCGCACAGCAGAAGGCGTTTTGTGTGTTGCAGTTTTCGAGCCCCCTAGGTCGCCGGATCTTACACCGTGCGACTTCTTCCTTTGGGGGTACGTTAAGGATACTGTGTACGTGCCACCGTTGCCCACATCTTTGGATGAGCTCCGAACTCGCATTGTTACTGCCGTAGAGTCAGTGACAACGGACATGCTGGAGCGAGTATGGGAGGAATTCGACTATCGTGTCGACGTTGCTCGTGTAACTAGGGGAAGTCACATAGAGCATTTATGAGGTGAGAGACAAAATTTGGACAGTTTTTCTTTTGGTTGATGTATCACAAATCACTCTGTATTTGTAACATTAAAAAATATTCTCATTTGAAATCAGGTGAATCATTTTGAATAGCCCTGTATATATATATATATATATATAGTAAGTATAGAAATAAAATTGCGGGAGCAGCAAATACATTTGTACGGAAAACTGACAATTTTAACACTTTGCCCGAAATTCAACATAAATTCAAATGGCTTGTTTACAACCAATTTTTTAAAATTATTGTCTGAATGATACATAGGTCACAAAAGAATAAAGAAATGAAAATAAATATAAATTGGAAAAAATTACAACTGATGCCTCAATGACTCAATGATAAAAAAAAAAGAAGTAAAAAATACATACATGTACACACACACACACACACACACACACACACACACATATATATACAGGGTGTTTCAGGAGGAAAGGTCAATACTTCGGGAGGTGATAGCATCGGTCATTGTGAGAAAAAAAGTTCATATGAACATGTGTCTAATTCTGAATGGTTACGGAGATAGAGCTGTTTGAATCTGATACGCGCGCAGCTCTTCCTCCCCCTTCCTTCCCCTATAACCTTGAACCAAATAAGCTGTAATGTAAGCATGTAACAAATTTGTCATTTCTGTGTCTGATATCATTTAAAATACCATTGTTTAAACATTAAATATTAGAAACAGTAATTGGTTTCTCTTTCTTGATTACCATTAACAATGCTTTTGTATTTGTAGATTCAAACAGCTCTATCTCCGTAACCATTCAGAATTAGACACATGTTCATATGCTTTTTTTCTCACAATGACCGATACTATCAGCTTCCGAAGTATTGACCTTTCCTCCTGAAACACCCTGTGTATATATATATATATATATGTATATATATATCCCCGCAAGGGGGTTCTAAGCTCGTGCTCTTGAGTGCTCTTTGTGCTCGTTTGTACGTGCTTGTTCCTGGAGGTTTCACGTGCGCCCTCCCGGCCCTAGCACCCAAGGATGATGGGGCTCGACCCTGCAGTCCTTGTCATCCTTGGTCTTTTTCCACTTCGACTGTCCCCTCCACCCTTTCTTTTTCCTCTGTCTTTCCTCTCACTTTTTCTTTGTTTTTCCGCTGAGATATGCCCTTTAAATAGAGGCGAATCGGTTCTTCCTGAACTAAAAAAAAAAAAATGTATATATATATATATATGAAAAATTATTTCACGAAAGTGACACGTGAAAAATATTTATGATGAATAAAACCACGAAGGGAAAAGAAACACAAAGGGGTGCTCAAGCGCTTTCGTCTAATGACATCCTCAGGAACACTGGAGTGAAAGGACAGATCAAGGCAATATATAGGTTACAAAAATAAACATACATACATACATATTCATATATATATATATATATATATATATATATATATATATATATATAGTAAGCATAGAAAAAATTGTGGGAGGAGCAAACATATTTGTATGGGAAATTGACACTTTTAGCACTTCGGCCGACATTCAATATAAATTCAAATGGCTTGTTTATGAAACAGGTCACACAAGAATAAAGAAATAAAACTAAATATAAATATAAATTGGGGGAAAAAAAAAAATTAATTACAAAATAGTGCCTTAGTGATATATATGTCAGCCTAAATAACCATAAAGAAATAAACCAACAAATAAAAAATCACAAATATATATATATATATATATATATATATATAATATATATATATATATATATACACACACATACACACATATACACACATATAGGAAGTAAAGAAAAATTGTGGGAGGAGCAAACACATTTGTATGGGAAAATGACACTTTTAGCACTTTGGTCGACATTCAATATAAATTCAAATGGCTTGTTTATGAAACAGGTCACAAAAGAATAAAGAAATAAAAATAAATATAAATATAAATAGGGAAAAAAAAAAAAATTACAAAATAATGCCTTAGTGATATATTATATGTCACAGCCTAAATAACCATAAAGAAATAAACCAACAGATAAAAAAAAACAAAAATTGTAAGTGGAGTCTACAAATTCAAGCTCAAAAGGGAAGTTTACAATCAATTTAATAGATGATGCCAAATTGATATATATGTCACAAAGAAATAAAGAAATAAACCCAAAAAAAAAAAAAAAAAAAAAAAATAATAAAAAATAATAATAATAAATTGAAAAATAAATTTTAAGAGAGGCACACCAATTTATAAGGGAAAAATTACCAAAGGTTTTTTAGTTATTGGAAAACAAAATGATGCCTAGATGATATATAAAGAACCATAAAAATATATACAACATATATAAGGTATATATACGAAATATAAACGCAATATATACAGAATATATATATATATATATATGCATAAGGGAAAAAATTACCAAAGGTTTGTTTTTATAATTATTGTCTGAAAAAACGGTAGGTCGCAAAAGAATAAAGAAATAAAAATAAATATAAATTGAAAAAATTACAAATAATACAACTACACATGTATACCCGCATAACCAAATATATATACATATACATACATATATACAAACACACACACACACACACACATAAATATATATATATATATATATATACAAGCTTGACCTTCGCGAAATGAGAAATCATCGCGCGGAACCTTTGTAAGGTTGTAAGGTAAGGTAAGGTACATACACATATATACATATATACACGGTGAACCAAAAGTAGGTGGACAGTAGGTTGAATACGGTTTGTGTTATATTATATTATAACTATGGTGTTCATTATAACTATGGTGTTTGTGTTATATTATATTAAATATTATAACTAAATTTATTTAAATTTTATTTTGTATTATAGTATACAAAAAAATTAAATATGGATTCTCAAAATAAACGTTATCATTTACTGTCCACCTACATTTGGTTCACCCTATATATATATATATATATATATATATATATATATATATATATATATATATATATATATACACACATACATACATATACATATACACACATATACATACACACACATTTAACTGCAATGACCACCACATACTCACATACACATACATACATACACATACACGCATACAGCAAAAAATTGAAAAATAAAATTGTAAGAGAAACCTACAGATTTATAAGGAAATCCATTCTGAAGAAATTCAGAGCAACGGGATCGAGTTGAAACAGACCTTTACTCATGTTAAGGTTATTTGTAAGTTGAATTATAGCCGACTCAAGAATATTTCTATTAACAATGTTGCTAGAGTGAAACAAAACTGAAGCATTATTCCAATCAATACAATGGGATAACTCTGACAAATGGACAAAAAGGGCACTGGACAACTGTCCCGTTCTAACGGAATATTGATGCTGTTTTACACGCGTTTGCAAATCCTTTCCCGTCTGACCTATGTAAAAGGAATCACATTGCTTACACCCAATTTTATAGATAATGCCTAAATTATTGGTAGGGCTATTTTTTACTATGATGTTTTTCACAATATTGTTATATGAAAAGACTACACTGATATCCAAAAGTTTAAGTACATTAGCAATGCCTAAGAAGCCCGGGAAAAATGGAAGTACTAAAATATTCTTTGACAAGGTGCGAGTGTTATTATTCACACGATAGAAGGTTCGTTTAGCCTTATTAAGACAAGATTCCATGAACGCAGATGGGTAACACAATTCCCTTCCAATACCGTTGATATTTTCCAATTCGGCATCGATGTATTCCGGACTGGCGATCCTAAGAGCGCGGAGAAACATTGAGGAAAATATGGCGTTTTTAATAGGGGTGTCATGTCCAGAGTAAAAGTGTACGTAGGACAAATTGTTTGTTTTTTCCGATAGATACTAAACTTAAAACCCGGGCTATCCCTATGAACACGCACATCCCTTGGATTTGGTATGTCCTTTTATATTGTTAAAAAACCTACTGCTTTACAAATTTGTCATAGTCTTGCTTGTTTTGAAAAACAGTGTAACCTTCCTCAGTTTTTGGTTAACATAGTTAAAGGCCTTGTCTATGGTGCTGCGAATATTTCTTACGAAGATAACTTTCCTAAACGTTTCCGCAATAGCCTTTCACAATTAAAAAAAGATAGTGAGCTCCATATTACTAAAGGAGACAAGGCTAACACCTTAGTCATTATGGACAAAGTGGATTACATTGGAAAGATGAATGAGCTGCTTCAGGATCCCGCCACATACGTGAAACTTAGGAAGAACCCGCAGGACGATGTCATCAAATCATTCAATAGTGGCTTGAAACGCATTCTCAAAGATCATAAGGACTTAATTCCCCTTTTTTTGTCCACTTCACCTTCTCTGCCTTACCTTTATGGTCTTATTAAAACCCACAAACCGGGTAACCCTATGCGCCCTATTATTAGCTCGGTGGGCTCTATTACCTATAAACTCTCCAAATGGCTTGTTAATGTTTTGTCCCCCATTCTTGGAACTGTCTCTGATTCACACGTAAAAAATTCCATGGATCTCACTGAAAAATTGAATAATGTTCGCATTAATACCAACGATAGATTGATCAGTTTCGACGTTTGTTCATTGTTCACAAAAGTGCCGATTGATGATATGCTTGACTTTCTCGCCCGAGAATTACATAACTATGATCTACCATTACCTGCACACACTGTTTTGGAACTTATTAAGCTTTGTATCAAGGATTGTAAATTCACTTTCAATGGCGAGCATTATCAACAAGTTGCCATGGGCAACCCTTTGTCGCCCCTTCTCTCCAATATTTATATGGAGTTTTTTGAAATTACTTACATTCCGAGAATCCTGGGGGTTGGCATCCCTTGGTTGCGGTACGTCGACGATATTTTGTGTATCTGGCCCATGAATCGTGACCTGGATGACTTCCTCCTTCAGTTAAATGACCAAGTCCCCTCCATTAAATTTACTTTAGAAGTGGAACAAGACAACTCAATCCCGTTTTTGGATGTGCGTGTTCATAGGGATAGCCCGGGTTTTAAGTTTAGTATCTATCGGAAAAAAAAAACAATTTGTCCTACGTACACTTTTACTCTGGACATGACACCCCTATTAAAAAGGTCATATTTTCCTCAATGTTTCTCCGCGCTCTTAGGATCGCCAGTCCGGAATACATCGATGCCGAATTGGAAAATATCAACGGTATTGGAAGTGAGTTGTGTTACCCATCTGCGTTCATGGAATCTTGTCTTAA